>JARQOC010000005.1:424972716-425150221 GCA_033576535.1 Allobates femoralis | reverse complement strand
TTAAAGTTCAATCCTAAAACTGCGATCAGGAACAGTGTGCTGCCTGAGATTTGTGATATAGAATTACTTGAATCTTGGTAACTCACAGGTGTTCTAATCAGTTATTTGGAAATTCTAGGGTGCTTCAATAAGAAATCTTTAAATTAGAAATTCAACTTAATAATAATTTCTTTTGACAAACATCAGGAATATTTCCATATTTCATCTAATTGTTTACAGGTAAATTAATATTATTGATTTATGGAAGTTAATTTTGTATCGCTCACTTAAAAAAAAGGAAATGAAATCTGATCAGTAATATTAACGTACATCTCGCAAAGCGATTCCTTTGCTTCTAATACTAAACTCATCAGATTGTAATTATTGCAATGTAGCAAATGTAGCACAATGTCATTATCTCACACTGTAATTAAGCCTTTGCAATATTTTTTTTACATGTGTTCATTAATTATACCTCTATTACCCATATAGCAATTTTTATGGCATTGTCAACATTGACAATGAAACAATATATGTACTTTCAATTGTACTGAAATGTGTCTTGTTTTTGTAACAATTTAATTGATCTATTTTTATACTCCCTGGTATTCATAACTAATAAAGTACAATGCAGCATTTACGTTCATTCATTGTGTTTGTCCTAGGTTGAGGCTGGTTTACGTCATAATGGTATGTTTGAAACTAAGCATTTTACTGTTTAGTTGTCATTTTTTTTTTTCCCAAATCATTTTTTATTATTTTCATATCATAAAACAAATCAAAATATGTCATATGCTCATACAACTTTTAACAAAAGAGTTAATGAATCAATATCGATTTAAGCATTGAGCTTCAGTAAGCATTACAGCATTATTCTAGATATAAGTATAAAATGCAAAGTCTAAAATCCCTCCCCTTGCCTGGTCAGCCTCAAAAGAAAAACAAACATTTTCAAAACCTCACAAAACAACTGCTCGAGCACATCAGATCTTAATACATCATATTTTGATAATAACCAATTTCAGCATAACATCCTTACTCAATTGGCAACTCTTTCCTCAAATCTCAAACGTAATCTGCCCAGAGTTACGCCCAATTCTTCTAATGCGCATACCAGTCTGAGTATTGGAACGATATCATTACATTCTGAATTTCTGAGTCAGTGAGGGATGTTTCCATGTATGATCTCCACTTGTTAAAAAAGCGTTTAGCCCCTCTTTATATTCCTCACTGTTTCCCTCCTATCTAAATGTAATAACTCCAGCAGTGCCAAGTGTATATCAATTTCTCCCGGCAATGCTGACGCTATCCAACGCTGGAGAATAGTGCGCTTCGCCAACAAGGCAATTGTGTGAAACAATATATGTAAGTTCCACCCTTGAACTCTATCTTCTGTATAATGAAACAGCCAACACATTGGATCTAGCTCTATCTTGATCACACATATCTTCTGTACTAGACCTTGTACTTTATCCCAAAACTTTCTGGAATATGTGCAGGACCACAACCCATGTTCTATATCTGTTCCGGGTTGACCACATTTAGGACAATTTACCATCCTATCTGGACGGTTGGAGTTTGGAGGGACATTAAAACGCATTATAGTACCATGCATGACTCTGAATTGACTATCTCTCCAACGTTAATTGATAATTTTTTTTTTTTTTTTTGTTAAATCAGTGTTTATTGTAATTTTGTTACATGACATATCACAGTTATATGAACTCGATATTAAAATGCAAAATACTCTACAATAGTACAAAGAATGCAAATAAATTTTGCCAAAGTAAAGTTGGTAACAGACACAGATTTGGCCTCTTCCTCGAAATAATGTTAGCCATTGTGTCTTTAAGGCCACGTGCACACGCTGAGTATTAGATGAGTTTTTTACCTCAGGATTTGTAGACAAAACCAGGAGTGGAGCAATCAGAGGAAAAGTCTAATAGAAACACCTGCACCCCTTCTGTATTTAATTACCGTATATACTCGTGTATAAGCCGAGTTTTTCAGCCCAAAATTTGGCTGAAAAGTCTCCCCCCTCGGCTTATACACGGGTCAATACGGTAGGGCCGCTCATTATATATGCACTGCTTCCCCCTGTCAATCAGCGGCAGGGGGAAGCAGTGCATATATGCCCCCAAATGCTGGCACTCTTCCCCCTTGTAAGGGCCCCCCCCCCCCCGCTGCGTATCTTACCATTCCGGTCTTCTGCACAGCGCCGCTCCTCGGTGCTCCGTTCTTCATGCTCCCGTCCTGCTACATCCGGGATCTCCGGCTGTCACAGGCATATGACGTCATCGCGCGACGGCCGTGGATCCGGATGCAGCGAGGACGGAGCATGGAGAACGGAGCACCGAGGAGCGGCGCTGTGCAGAAGACCGGGATGGTAAGATAAGCAGCGGGGGGGGCCCTTACAAGGGGGGCGAGTGCCAGCATTTGGGGGCTGCTATATACCCCCTGGGGGCTGCTGTATATACCACTGGGGCTGTATATACCTCTGGGGCTGCTGTATACTACCACTGGGGCTGTATATACCACTGGAGCTGCTGTATACTACCACTGGGGCTGCTGTATACACCTCGGGGCTGCTGTATACTACCACTGGGTCTGCTGTATATACCTCTGGGGCTGCTGTATACTAACTACTGGGGCTGCTGCTGTATATACCACTGGGGCTGCTGCTGTATACTACCACTGGGGCTGCTGTATATACCTCTGGGGCTGCTGTATACCACACTGCTGGGCGCTGTATACCTGTGCTGGGGTCCACCCTCGGCTTATACACGAGTTAATAGGTTTTCCCAGGTTTTGGGGGCAAAAGTAGGGGAGTCGGCTTATACACGAGTATATACGGTATCCAGTCCTGGTTTTGGCTACAAATCCTGAGGTAAAAAAACTCATCAAATACTCAGCGTGTGCACGTGGCCTAAAGGTATAAAATGTCTCTCATAAGTTTCTATAAAGAGGCACTAAGTACAAGTT
Organism: Allobates femoralis; assembly: GCA_033576535.1. Taxonomy (NCBI): domain Eukaryota; kingdom Metazoa; phylum Chordata; class Amphibia; order Anura; family Aromobatidae; genus Allobates; species Allobates femoralis. The sequence goes on along the minus strand of JARQOC010000005.1, from coordinate 425,147,260 downwards.
TGGTGTTGATTCGTTCTTCCGAGGAATTGACATATTTATCCTCTTTATGAAGTATAACTTGCACTGTATCTTATCAGGCAACAGTATCAAGAATATACGTAAAAATATTGATATACACACTCGTCCGAATGTGCTAAAATAAACAATTATAGAGAAAGTTAGAAAGAAAGGAAAGATAAGAATAGAAATAGAATGGTGAACCGAGCGAAGTGTCAGCATAAGCCAGAAATGATGTCAGCGGTACCTTATATCATGTTTTTAGATCTTGCCCGTGAATGGGTCAACAATCCTCCCACTGGGACAACCATTCTCTCAATTCCTGTGATTCTGATAATATATTTTTTGACCGCTTTCCAGCCATGTAATTTTTTTCGCGATAAATCATCATCTACTTGATATCGTCTCCATTTCCTAAACATCCTATCCTTACATAATGGTTGTAATTCCGATCTTAATGCCTTGAATACAGGTGAAATTGTGATGTCCATAATATCTCTAGACATTAAAACATCCCATGTATTCTTGGATATTTCCTTTGTTACATTTCTCAAGTTTTGTAAAATGTAGTGGTTCATTTGGCTGAATTGTAATAATTGAAAGTTGGGTAGGTGGTATTTACTCAAGATTTCCTGACCTGACATCCATCTCTTTTCCGTTACATTCATTAAATCCCCTACCGTGTTAATGCCCCTTCTCCGCCACTCCCCAAACAGACTATTCTCCCTTCCAAGTTTAAAAGCAGGAAAGGCCCAAGGGCTCAGGTATTTTTGATACTCTCCAAGACCGTTTTAGTTTTTTTCTTATCGTTTTCCATGTTGCCATGGTATCTTTACATATCGCTGAACCCTTAATATGTGTGGGTAAACATTGTAATGGAGAATGCAGCAGCGCCAACAGCTCCCAGGGTTCACTAAACACTGACTCAAGAGCTAATCAGAATATCTGCTGGTTTTCTTCATCCAGTCCAGCACATGCCTTGATATACAAGCTAAGTTGTATCCCCTCACATCAGGCATACCCACACCCCCTTCATCCGTGTGGCTCATTAAAGATCTAATGGCTATCCTAGCTCTCTTTCCCTTCCATATGAATTTGGAGAAGGCTTTATTAATCCTATTTACATCTTCATGTCGCAGTAACATCGGTATCATTTGTAAAGGATACAGTAATCTGGCGAAGCTTACCATCTTAATAAGGTGACCGCGTCCAAGCAATGATAAGGACAACCCTTTCCACCTCTCTAGCTCTTTTTCTATCTTCGTTATAATCGGTGTATAGTTTAACTTATAAATTTGATGAATTGTTCTGCCTAAGTATACTCCCAAATACTTGAGGTGATCCTTTGCCACTGGGATCCCACACATGTTAGCGTTTTATTCCCGCTGTTTGTCCGTTCTAAGGAACAGAAGTTCGCATTTTTTTGTGTTTAGGCGAAAGCCCGAAAATTGACCAAACCTTTCAATCTCTGTCAATAAACACGGAAGATCCTGTTTGGGGTTGTTCAGAAATAATATGATGTCATCCGCAAAAAATGCGGACTTGACTTCCAGTTTGTCGACCCCTATTCCTGCAAAAGCACTGTGTGTAGTGATATGTCGAGCCAGCGGTTCAATAGCAATGTTAAACAATACGGGCGATAGCGGGCAACCCTGTCTGGTCCCTCTCTCCAGCTGAAATGTATCTGATAGATGTCCCGCCATGTAAATCCGCGCCCTAGGATTGCGATAGAGTCGTAAGAAATTGTCTAAAAGGGCCCGTCAACCCAATGTTATTGAGAATCTGACCCAGCCACGACCACCCCACGCTGTCAAATGCCTTTTCTGCATCTAGAGTGAGCATGGCCGGGTCCTCCCCCTTTTTTAATGTCCTATTTCTTACCACATCAAGTAGTAGCATGGGCGGAGTTACGCCATGACGAGGCAGCGCATGCGCAGTGGAACACTGTGTGATCCAACATGGCGGCGCACAGTACAGGGACACAGCGTGGGCTCCAGGCAGCGACACAATGTTCAGGTGCATTACTGTGCTATATAACACATGGTGACTGACACCATAGACACTTACCTCTTTACCTCTACCTAGGCGGACGACACGTGTCGGGTCCTTTGATTACTATTACAATCTGATTGAGGTGCTCCAGAGCTATTTGTGTGATTCGGGCCCCAGTTGCAGCCAAACATTCATGTGACCTGTTGGTCCTTTGCTATGGTGAGCCTGGATGGCCCGGATTGCTGGTACACCGACTTGCCCTCTTTGACTAGGCATTTGTTTGAAGCCTATGTTATGTTTCATGGTGATGTTGACCATAATTGAGGCATGGATCAGTTTTACTGAGTGTTCTAGCCCAAATTGTATTTCATTGCTCTATTGATTTATATTTACCTCATGTATACCAGCTTTACTACAATCTAGTTTTTAATTGATTTTATCTGTAAGGAGGTGGGTCTTGGTGTTTGTCCGTGTTCTAATTTTTGAATAAAGTTTGATTTTAATGATCATCCCTTTCTCTATGTTCTTTTCTTCATTTGTGTAGCCTTTGCATAGAGGGATGGATCCTATATTTAACTGATTGTGGTGCCCCCAGAAACTCCCTTGTAGCAACCTTTAACCTTACATAAGATAGCTTTTATTAAATATATCTACTAGCCCCTAAGCTTATTAACGAGGCAGGTTCGCCCGTCACTTATCCTTCCAAGTGCATCATCGCTTGCTGTATCAGGGCTGTCTCAGCAATATCTGGGTCAGGCCTAAAAAATCCTCTGACCTCCTTCATAACTGTAGTGAACCCGTCTCAATATTCGCATGTCCAAGTGATCTTGTATCACAATCCCCCACGTCCATACCTATAAGAAAACGGGAGAACAAAAGAGAAAGGAAAAAAAAAAAAAGGGGCAGACGATATCTCAGAAAATATCCAAAGATCTCTTCTCTCTTCATCTCCTTAGGAAACCTTAACCAGTTCACTTTGCTTGACCGCTCTTTTTATTTGTCTTCGTCACGGGTGTTCTTTGCTCCCTCGGCGTCGCATTTCTGTCTTGACCTCCTCCCAGTGAACTGTCCGATCTCAATCTATATGTTCTTGGCAGGTCTTGTTCCGCTTCTTGCAAAGTTGGATCTTTCTCTGGATTAGATGTTATTGGCCATTTTCTGGCTGGCGAACTTTGTTGTTTTGTGACTCCTTGCATGGCCTCCTCTGGGTCTGTGAAGGTTCGCATCATACCATCCATTGTTCTGAACCTAAGCGATGCTGGGTAGCTTAATTGGAACCTCACATTACGCTTATATAGCAATGTGCATACTCCGCTGAATGCCCTTCTACGTCTTGTGACTTCCACTGAGAAGTCACCATATACCAGAACCTTGTGGCCATGTATAATCAGAGGCTGACGTTTCGCCTTATATGCCCTCAGAATTTCTTCTTTATCTTAGTGGGATAGGTATTTAGCCACCGATTGTCTAGGCTTTTGGGGTTCCTTATTACGTTGTGTTCTTGTCTCTCTGTTGTAAGCAACCATATCTCTTGGGGGGCCAATTCTATGTGCCCTCTCCACTTTGCATCTGTGTGTAAGTCCCAGTGCTTTTGGTAAATCGACTTCAAAGATCTGATAAAGCTGTCCCATGGAAATTGTCTCAGGAAGGCCAATTATCTTAAGATTACTCCTGCGAGATCTATTTTCTAAGTCCTCAAGTTTCTCTAGTGCATAAGTGGACTGTTTCTGTAAGTTTTTGACTTCATTTTCCAGTTCTAGTTGTACTTTATGGTGCTGCACCTCCCATCTGTATCTACTGAAATCACAATTAGGTTGCGCCCCCAATAGTGTGAGACAGGTGAGCGACTCGCGGAGTCTCCCATCAGCATCTCTCGGCACGGCCACCTGCTCTCGGACAAGAGTGTGCATCTCCATAGCAATACATGCAGCTGCACGCTCCTGTCCGGAGAGTGAGTGGCCAAGCCGTGTGATGCAAGTAAAAAAATAGGGGGGGGAACAAGAGGCGCAATAGTGCCCTATCACTAGTGACACTAATGTATGCGGTGGGTATGAATTCACTCACCTAGCACAGTTGTGAGACCCACAACTGGTGTGAAAGCATTTGGCATTAAATGCAGCTGCTGCAGGACTTCCACCTTCCACATGCACGTGGGAATCATCCAGAAGTTACCTCAGGGGAAATGGTGTATCAGTGTCCGCGCTGCTGAAATCCCAAGAAAACGATCCGGAAACCATATGTAGGTTGCATCAATCATCCATTTATTCCTTTCCTACGCGTTTCAACACTGTCCTAGTGTCTTCCTCAGGGATATTACATGTCAGCTCTTAACAAGGTTTATATAGCCCCTGTACATGGCATTTAGGGGTGTGTTAGCACATGCTGATGATGTCAAAATCGTCATTAAAGTGGGCGGAGCCCAATTCGATGATGTCAAAATCGTCATCAAAGTGGGAGGAGCCTAATTTTTGGCTCCAAAACAGTAAAAACTAGTTTCTGTGGAGCATTTTACATCGTACAATGATATACAAGTTGATAAAAATATGACTAAACAAATGGTATAAAAAACGTTCTGAAATTTGCTGCGGAAAAGTAAATAAAACCTTCAGTAATAAGAACAGGAAACAAAAAAAAAAAATAAAAATAATATACACTCCGATATGCCTCTGGGTGTATTAGAACTCTTGGTCATTTGGATGAAAAACATCCTCACTATTGGGTTGTGCCACCAGGGCAATTCATTAGCAAATAAAAGTGCTGAGAAGTTTGGTATTATCCTGTGAAGGTGGAATAGGAAAAAATATATATGGACAATATTATCTATATCTATGTAATTAAAAAACAACTTTATTATAAAATTATTCAAAATAATATAAATATATAAAAAATATAAAAAAATATAAATATATGAAAATGTATAAAATGATGAGGGATAAGAATATTTAAAAACTTAATATTCATCATATAAATATATATATATATCTGAGAGGGATTTTGCTTAAAAGGTTTCAAATTATAGGAACTACTTATTATTTATGTGAGGGGATCTTATAAAGATAAAATCAAATGTTAAAAATGCGTATAAACTAGTTTAAAATACTCATATTCATGGTTCAAGTGTTGCGCACCACTTAAGGAGCTGCTCTCATATCTAAAACCTTGCCAGTTCTAATCCTCCCAGTGGCATTTACATATAAAGCAAAACTCTTCCATCATAAAGTATAATTTATGTTGTAAAATTTCATTAGCAGGTGTATTAACAATTTGCGTCACAAAATGGCGCTCACATTACACCATAGAATAATTCTGGATGCAGTTTCCATAGCAATAGGGTATCAAAGTAGTTCAAATGTTCGCCACCGGGGGCGACCAAAATACACGTTCCTATGTGTTTGAATTTCTGTGCAGTGCAATTGTTCGCCTCTAGGGGCGATCAAAATACATGTTTCTATGTAATCATACTCTGTTAGCTCATAGTAGTGATAGAATAGTGATTCCAAGATGTGTTGAGTTAAATATTTGTGTTCAGAAAAAAAAAAATACTAATATATAATAATAATAACTAAATTGGGGTGAAAAAGTGATATAGTATTTTATATAAAATATTTCCACAAATATATAGTGACCTTATTATAAATAAATAAATAAATAAATAAATAGAAGTTCCGTGAATGTCTGAGTATCAGAATGTATATAATCTGTGAATCTATTTAACAGTGGTTATCATATGAGCTCAGAGATGATGTTCAGACCCTTGGGTTTTAATGTATCTAGTCGGTACATCCAGAATTTTTCACGTTTTTTCAGGACCTCAAATCTGTTGTTTGTATTGGCAGGTATGTGGTCAATTGGTGTAATTTCTAAACATGTGGGGTCCCTATTGTGGTGCGTACTGAAGTGGTTTGATACCCCATGGAATTTAAAACCATTTTTAATGTTGGCTCGATGTTTATTGAGTCGCTCATGTAGCGATCTTATAGTTCTGCCCACATATTGGAGGTGACATGGACATTCTAGGAGGTAAATAATGTACCCAGTTGTACAATCCATATTATGCTTAATTGGATAGGATTTTTGTGTGGTAGAGGATGTGATATTTGATCTCTGTTGAATATTCCTGCAGCACAGACATTTCTTTCTGTTGCACCTTTTTGTCATGATGGTGGTTGGCTCACTTTTTTTGGTGGTGAATCTCTCTCTCAGACGGCTGGGAGCTACCATGTTTTTAATATTGGGGGCTCTCCTATATGTAATACCGGGTGTGTTAGGGATGATGGACTTTAAGATGGGATCTTTTTTTAGTAAATGCCAATGTGTGGTGAGGCATTTTCTGATGTTTTTATGGTATTTGTTATACGTTGTGATAAAATTCAGGGAAAAATCTTTATCCGTCTGCTGTTTTTTCTTTGGTTGCAGGAGAATATTTTGGGGTACTCTGCTGCTCCCTTTTTGTGCTTTATTTATTAGTTTGCTAGGGTAACCCCTGACTTTAAATTTTCTTTCCAAGATCTCAGATTGTTCTCTGTAATCTTCATTTGTTGTACAATTCTTTTTTATTCTCAAGAATTGATTAGAAGGAATGTTCCGGAGCCATTTGGTATAATGACCACTGGCGAAGTTTATATATGAATTTCTGTCCGTTGACTTGAAATATGTTTTAGTGCATATTTCAGAGTCTTGGACAAAGATTGTTAGGTCCAAAAAGTTTATAGTTGTTCTATGCACAGTGGGTTCAAATTCAAGGCCCCAATTGTTGGTCATGATTTCATTCAAAAAACCTTGTAAATCTCCCTTCTCGGTATCCCATATGAAGAATATATCATCTATAAAACGTTTATATACCACTAGACCATCATCATTACTCTTATTAATATAGAGTCTTTCAAACATACCCATGAATAGGTTTGCGTATGAACACGCTGTTTTAGACCCCATGGCTGTTCCATAGGTCTGATGATACATGTCACCTTCAAAAGTGAAAAAATTATTATTGAGTATAAATTTTAGTCCATCCAGTACAAAATCAATGGTTGCATCCCTCATTTCTAGGTCTTCCTTCAAATAAAATTCTGCACACATGATTCCTGTCTCATGCCTGATGTTGGTGTACAAGGAAGTGACATCCATAGTGACCAAGATAAAGGAATCTTTCCATTTGATATCTTTCAAGGTTTTTATCAGTTCTGTCGAGTCTTTTAGGAAACTGGGTAGATTTATCACATATTTTTGAAGCTTTTTATCTATATACATTGATAAATTACTAGTCAATGAATTAATACCCGAGATGATAGGCCTACCAGGTGGGTTGTTGAGCCTCTTATGTATTTTGGGGAGATGGTACATGAATGGTGTGGCTGGTTGGTTTTTTATAAGGAATTTTTTGAGAGATGTATCAATGATATTTTGTTTATGGGCCATATTTATTTTCTGATTATATATTTTCGTGAGAGCTGGATAGGGATCTTTTTTGATCTTTCTATAGTATTTGGCATCAGACAAAAGTCTTAGTGCTTCAGCTTTATACTCTGTAAAATCTTGGATTACAATGCCTCCCCCTTTGTCAGCAGCCCGTATGACAATATTTTTATTGTCTCTAAGTTTTTTCAAGGCCATTTTCTCTTCTTTTGTTAGATTGTCTTTATTCTTACCCATTGAGTTATTCTTTATTAGGTTTTCTTTTTTCAAGTCATTTAAAAGAATGTCCTGAAAGGCTTCAAGTATATGGCCTCTACTCTCCAAGGGGTAAAAATGAGATTTTACCTTTAACGTTTTATCAGGAGTATCTACTTCTGTGGTTACTGTTTCATTCTCAGGTTTTAGGGCAAAATGTCTTTTCAGTGTTAATTTTCTTATAAAATGGTGGACGTCGATAAATAAGTCAAAATCATCAGGCTGATATGAGGGGCAGAAGTGTAGGCCCTTATTAAGGAGTTTCTCTTCATCTTTAGAGGGTACATAACTGGAAAGGTTTATTATGTTATTCTCATTTAATCCCGAAAGCTTATTTTTACTTTTTTCCTTTTTTCTTTTTCCTCTACATCCTCTTTTTTTCTTTTGCCTCCTAATGGGCTGAAGAATCTCGTTATTTCCTGATTTGTTGACCTGGCTGCAGCTAAAAAAGGTACTACTCCATTATTTTTATTTTTTGAGTTATCCAGTATAACCTTATGTGTAGGGAGGTCTTTATCTGTGGAAATAAATGGAATTTCATCCATGTTTATTAGATCTATTTGTTCTGTTATATGATCTGTTACCCCCATTAGATTAATTTCTGGAGTTGTGGTCGTTGTGTTATATCTGCTTTTCTCATGTAATTTAATCGGACTTAATGGCCTCTCTCTGTTTATTTTGTTTATAAGTTCCCTGATCTGTTTCAGATGCTCCTCATCACTTGTTATGGCTTCATTTACTGTTATAGATTCTGCATTATTTTCTCTGACATTATGTATCTGTGCTATAGTTGTTATCACATTTTTTTGGGTAGATTGGGTTACCAAAGTATTGATCCCTTCTTGCTGGGCATCAATAATTTTTGGTGTCTCTTTACTCAGTATTTTGTCTACTTTTACAAAACCATCCTCATCAAAAAGATCATCAGGCAATATACTTGATCCCTCTTCTAACTCCTCCTCTTCCATTATGTCTATATCATTGGTGGGTATTGATTTTGGGGATATCACTTCAATAATGTCAGAATTTAGTGGTATACTCTCAGACTTTTTAGGGGTGGCCTTCTTCCCCATAGAGATGTTATCATGTGGTATATGTCCATCACTTTGGTTACCCCTTCTATTATTATTGCTGTAGGCTCTCCTTGAGCTATTAGAGAAACTCCTATCCCTCGGTCCCTTCTGCTGAGATGTGTTTCTTGACTTTCTATATGTATTATTCTCCTCTCCTGGTTTATTTGTAGCATAATCCTGTCTGTCCCTATTTAATTTTCGTGATTTCCTCATGACAGTGTCATGTTCTGTTTGGACCAGACTGGTACTGATACTGGCATATATCCTTTTATATTCAGTGTTCGCACTATATTTATTCAGGTTATCACTGATTCTATTGATCTCTTGTGTGGCTATGTCTGCCAGCTTAGACCTCTTATCACATAATATACTCAATAGCGTTCTCATACATTGCTTTAAAATAAAATTCCAGTTAGTAGTAAATTCAGTATCGTCTGGGAAAGGCGAGTTTAGCACAAGCCTGAGTCCCCTTGGGCAAATGTTCTCCTCAATATAAACTGTTAAAAATCTGGCATCTATACCATATTGCACTTCCCTTTTGAGTGCATCTTCCAAATTGTGTAGTAATTCTTTCATAAGTCTGGTCTCTTCCTCATTAAGGGACACAGGGCTATTCTCAGTCTCATCACAGTTAGTATGTACAGTTCCAATAGTTCTTTGTATCAGTTTCTCTCTGGAAACAAATCTTCCTCTCAGATAATCCATCCTGTCACACAGTTTATGCAGCACCCTTATTCCACTTGGGTCCAAAACGCCCAGGAAACCGCTGATTCCCCACGTCAACGATAACCAACTGTATCAAAGTAAAAAAATAGGGGGGGGAACAAGAGGCGCAATAGTGCCCTATCACTAGTGACACTAATGTATGCGGTGGGTATGAATTCACTCACCTAGCACAGTTGTGAGACCCACAACTGGTGTGAAAGCATTTGGCATTAAATGCAGCTGCTGCAGGACTTCCACCTTCCACATGCACGTGGGAATCATCCAGAAGTTACCTCAGGGGAAATGGTGTATCAGTGTCCGCGCTGCTGAAATCCCAAGAAAACGATCCGGAAACCATATGTAGGTTGCATCAATCATCCATTTATTCCTTTCCTACGCGTTTCAACACTGTCCTAGTGTCTTCCTCAGGGATATTACATGTCAGCTCTTAACAAGGTTTATATAGCCCCTGTACATGGCATTTAGGGGTGTGTTAGCACATGCTGATGATGTCAAAATCGTCATTAAAGTGGGCGGAGCCCAATTCGATGATGTCAAAATCGTCATCAAAGTGGGAGGAGCCTAATTTTTGGCTCCAAAACAGTAAAAACTAGTTTCTGTGGAGCATTTTACATCGTACAATGATATACAAGTTGATAAAAATATGACTAAACAAATGGTATAAAAAACGTTCTGAAATTTGCTGCGGAAAAGTAAATAAAACCTTCAGTAATAAGAACAGGAAACAAAAAAAAAAAATAAAAATAATATACACTCCGATATGCCTCTGGGTGTATTAGAACTCTTGGTCATTTGGATGAAAAACATCCTCACTATTGGGTTGTGCCACCAGGGCAATTCATTAGCAAATAAAAGTGCTGAGAAGTTTGGTATTATCCTGTGAAGGTGGAATAGGAAAAAATATATATGGACAATATTATCTATATCTATGTAATTAAAAAACAACTTTATTATAAAATTATTCAAAATAATATAAATATATAAAAAATATAAAAAAATATAAATATATGAAAATGTATAAAATGATGAGGGATAAGAATATTTAAAAACTTAATATTCATCATATAAATATATATATATATATCTGAGAGGGATTTTGCTTAAAAGGTTTCAAATTATAGGAACTACTTATTATTTATGTGAGGGGATCTTATAAAGATAAAATCAAATGTTAAAAATGCGTATAAACTAGTTTAAAATACTCATATTCATGGTTCAAGTGTTGCGCACCACTTAAGGAGCTGCTCTCATATCTAAAACCTTGCCAGTTCTAATCCTCCCAGTGGCATTTACATATAAAGCAAAACTCTTCCATCATAAAGTATAATTTATGTTGTAAAATTTCATTAGCAGGTGTATTAACAATTTGCGTCACAAAATGGCGCTCACATTACACCATAGAATAATTCTGGATGCAGTTTCCATAGCAATAGGGTATCAAAGTAGTTCAAATGTTCGCCACCGGGGGCGACCAAAATACACGTTCCTATGTGTTTGAATTTCTGTGCAGTGCAATTGTTCGCCTCTAGGGGCGATCAAAATACATGTTTCTATGTAATCATACTCTGTTAGCTCATAGTAGTGATAGAATAGTGATTCAAAACATGGTAGCTCCCAGCCGTCTGAGAGAGAGATTCACCACCAAAAAAAGTGAGCCAACCACCATCATGACAAAAAGGTGCAACAGAAAGAAATGTCTGTGCTGCAGGAATATTCAACAGAGATCAAATATCACATCCTCTACCACACAAAAATCCTATCCAATTAAGCATAATATGGATTGTACAACTGGGTACATTATTTACCTCCTAGAATGTCCATGTCACCTCCAATATGTGGGCAGAACTATAAGATCGCTACATGAGCGACTCAATAAACATCGAGCCAACATTAAAAATGGTTTTAAATTCCATGGGGTATCAAACCACTTCAGTACGCACCACAATAGGGACCCCACATGTTTAGAAATTACACCAATTGACCACATACCTGCCAATACAAACAACAGATTTGAGGTCCTGAAAAAACGTGAAAAATTCTGGATGTACCGACTAGATACATTAAAACCCAAGGGTCTGAACATCATCTCTGAGCTCATATGATAACCACTGTTAAATAGATTCACAGATTATATACATTCTGATACTCAGACATTCACGGAACTTCTATTTATTTATTTATTTATTTATTTATAATAAGGTCACTATATATTTGTGGAAATATTTTATATAAAATACTATATCACTTTTTCACCCCAATTTAGTTATTATTATTATATATTAGTATTTTTTTTTTCTGAACACAAATATTTAACTCAACACATCTTGGAATCACTATTCTATCACTACTATGAGCTAACAGAGTATGATTACATAGAAACATGTATTTTGATCGCCCCTAGAGGCGAACAATTGCACTGCACAGAAATTCAAACACATAGGAACGTGTATTTTGGTCGCCCCCGGTGGCGAACATTTGAACTACTTTGATACCCTATTGCTATGGAAACTGCATCCAGAATTATTCTATGGTGTAATGTGAGCGCCATTTTGTGACGCAAATTGTTAATACACCTGCTAATGAAATTTTACAACATAAATTATACTTTATGATGGAAGAGTTTTGCTTTATATGTAAATGCCACTGGGAGGATTAGAACTGGCAAGGTTTTAGATATGAGAGCAGCTCCTTAAGTGGTGCGCAACACTTGAACCATGAATATGAGTATTTTAAACTAGTTTATACGCATTTTTAACATTTGATTTTATCTTTATAAGATCCCCTCACATAAATAATAAGTAGTTCCTATAATTTGAAACCTTTTAAGCAAAATCCCTCTCAGATATATATATATATTTATATGATGAATATTAAGTTTTTAAATATTCTTATCCCTCATCATTTTATACATTTTCATATATTTTTTTATATTTTTTATATATTTATATTATTTTGAATAATTTTATAATAAAGTTGTTTTTTAATTACATAGATATAGATAATATTGTCCATATATATTTTTTCCTATTCCACCTTCACAGGATAATACCAAACTTCTCAGCACTTTTATTTGCTAATGAATTGCCCTGGTGGCACAACCCAATAGTGAGGATGTTTTTCATCCAAATGACCAAGAGTTCTAATACACCCAGAGGCATATCGGAGTGTATATTATTTTTATTTTTTTTTTTTTGTTTCCTGTTCTTATTACTGAAGGTTTTATTTACTTTTCCGCAGCAAATTTCAGAACGTTTTTTATACCATTTGTTTAGTCATATTTTTATCAACTTGTATATCATTGTACGATGTAAAATGCTCCACAGAAACTAGTTTTTACTGTTTTGGAGCCAAAAATTAGGCTCCTCCCACTTTGATGACGATTTTGACATCATCGAATTGGGCTCCGCCCACTTTAATGACGATTTTGACATCATCAGCATGTGCTAACACACCCCTAAATGCCATGTACAGGGGCTATATAAACCTTGTTAAGAGCTGACATGTAATATCCCTGAGGAAGACACTAGGACAGTGTTGAAACGCGTAGGAAAGGAATAAATGGATGATTGATGCAACCTACATATGGTTTCCGGATCGTTTTCTTGGGATTTCAGCAGCGCGGACACTGATACACCATTTCCCCTGAGGTAACTTCTGGATGATTCCCACGTGCATGTGGAAGGTGGAAGTCCTGCAGCAGCTGCATTTAATGCCAAATGCTTTCACACCAGTTGTGGGTCTCACAACTGTGCTAGGTGAGTGAATTCATACCCACCGCATACATTAGTGTCACTAGTGATAGGGCACTATTGCGCCTCTTGTTCCCCCCCCTATTTTTTTACTTTGATACAGTTGGTTATCGTTGACGTGGGGAATCAGCGGTTTCCTGGGCGTTTTGGACCCAAGTGGAATAAGGGTGCTGCATAAACTGTGTGACAGGATGGATTATCTGAGAGGAAGATTTGTTTCCAGAGAGAAACTGATACAAAGAACTATTGGAACTGTACATACTAACTGTGATGAGACTGAGAATAGCCCTGTGTCCCTTAATGAGGAAGAGACCAGACTTATGAAAGAATTACTACACAATTTGGAAGATGCACTCAAAAGGGAAGTGCAATATGGTATAGATGCCAGATTTTTAACAGTTTATATTGAGGAGAACATTTGCCCAAGGGGACTCAGGCTTGTGCTAAACTCGCCTTTCCCAGACGATACTGAATTTACTACTAACTGGAATTTTATTTTAAAGCAATGTATGAGAACGCTATTGAGTATATTATGTGATAAGAGGTCTAAGCTGGCAGACATAGCCACACAAGAGATCAATAGAATCAGTGATAACCTGAATAAATATAGTGCGAACACTGAATATAAAAGGATATATGCCAGTATCAGTACCAGTCTGGTCCAAACAGAACATGACACTGTCATGAGGAAATCACGAAAATTAAATAGGGACAGACAGGATTATGCTACAAATAAACCAGGAGAGGAGAATAATACATATAGAAAGTCAAGAAACACATCTCAGCAGAAGGGACCGAGGGATAGGAGTTTCTCTAATAGCTCAAGGAGAGCCTACAGCAATAATAATAGAAGGGGTAACCAAAGTGATGGACATATACCACATGATAACATCTCTATGGGGAAGAAGGCCACCCCTAAAAAGTCTGAGAGTATACCACTAAATTCTGACATTATTGAAGTGATATCCCCAAAATCAATACCCACCAATGATATAGACATAATGGAAGAGGAGGAGTTAGAAGAGGGATCAAGTATATTGCCTGATGATCTTTTTGATGAGGATGGTTTTGTAAAAGTAGACAAAATACTGAGTAAAGAGACACCAAAAATTATTGATGCCCAGCAAGAAGGGATCAATACTTTGGTAACCCAATCTACCCAAAAAAATGTGATAACAACTATAGCACAGATACATAATGTCAGAGAAAATAATGCAGAATCTATAACAGTAAATGAAGCCATAACAAGTGATGAGGAGCATCTGAAACAGATCAGGGAACTTATAAACAAAATAAACAGAGAGAGGCCATTAAGTCCGATTAAATTACATGAGAAAAGCAGATATAACACAACGACCACAACTCCAGAAATTAATCTAATGGGGGTAACAGATCATATAACAGAACAAATAGATCTAATAAACATGGATGAAATTCCATTTATTTCCACAGATAAAGACCTCCCTACACATAAGGTTATACTGGATAACTCAAAAAATAAAAATAATGGAGTAGTACCTTTTTTAGCTGCAGCCAGGTCAACAAATCAGGAAATAACGAGATTCTTCAGCCCATTAGGAGGCAAAAGAAAAAAAGAGGATGTAGAGGAAAAAGAAAAAAGGAAAAAAGTAAAAATAAGCTTTCGGGATTAAATGAGAATAACATAATAAACCTTTCCAGTTATGTACCCTCTAAAGATGAAGAGAAACTCCTTAATAAGGGCCTACACTTCTGCCCCTCATATCAGCCTGATGATTTTGACTTATTTATCGACGTCCACCATTTTATAAGAAAATTAACACTGAAAAGACATTTTGCCCTAAAACCTGAGAATGAAACAGTAACCACAGAAGTAGATACTCCTGATAAAACGTTAAAGGTAAAATCTCATTTTTACCCCTTGGAGAGTAGAGGCCATATACTTGAAGCCTTTCAGGACATTCTTTTAAATGACTTGAAAAAAGAAAACCTAATAAAGAATAACTCAATGGGTAAGAATAAAGACAATCTAACAAAAGAAGAGAAAATGGCCTTGAAAAAACTTAGAGACAATAAAAATATTGTCATACGGGCTGCTGACAAAGGGGGAGGCATTGTAATCCAAGATTTTACAGAGTATAAAGCTGAAGCACTAAGACTTTTGTCTGATGCCAAATACTATAGAAAGATCAAAAAAGATCCCTATCCAGCTCTCACGAAAATATATAATCAGAAAATAAATATGGCCCATAAACAAAATATCATTGATACATCTCTCAAAAAATTCCTTATAAAAAACCAACCAGCCACACCATTCATGTACCATCTCCCCAAAATACATAAGAGGCTCAACAACCCACCTGGTAGGCCTATCATCTCGGGTATTAATTCATTGACTAGTAATTTATCAATGTATATAGATAAAAAGCTTCAAAAATATGTGATAAATCTACCCAGTTTCCTAAAAGACTCGACAGAACTGATAAAAACCTTGAAAGATATCAAATGGAAAGATTCCTTTATCTTGGTCACTATGGATGTCACTTCCTTGTACACCAACATCAGGCATGAGACAGGAATCATGTGTGCAGAATTTTATTTGAAGGAAGACCTAGAAATGAGGGATGCAACCATTGATTTTGTACTGGATGGACTAAAATTTATACTCAATAATAATTTTTTCACTTTTGAAGGTGACATGTATCATCAGACCTATGGAACAGCCATGGGGTCTAAAACAGCGTGTTCATACGCAAACCTATTCATGGGTATGTTTGAAAGACTCTATATTAATAAGAGTAATGATGATGGTCTAGTGGTATATAAACGTTTTATAGATGATATATTCTTCATATTTGGGATACCGAGAAGGGAGATTTACAAGGTTTTTTGAATGAAATCATGACCAACAATTGGGGCCTTGAATTTGAACCCACTGTGCATAGAACAACTATAAACTTTTTGGACCTAACAATCTTTGTCCAAGACTCTGAAATATGCACTAAAACATATTTCAAGTCAACGGACAGAAATTCATATATAAACTTCGCCAGTGGTCATTATACCAAATGGCTCCGGAACATTCCTTCTAATCAATTCTTGAGAATAAAAAAGAATTGTACAACAAATGAAGATTACAGAGAACAATCTGAGATCTTGGAAAGAAAATTTAAAGTCAGGGGTTACCCTAGCAAACTAATAAATAAAGCACAAAAAGGGAGCAGCAGAGTACCCCAAAATATTCTCCTGCAACCAAAGAAAAAACAGCAGACGGATAAAGATTTTTCCCTGAATTTTATCACAACGTATAACAAATACCATAAAAACATCAGAAAATGCCTCACCACACATTGGCATTTACTAAAAAAAGATCCCATCTTAAAGTCCATCATCCCTAACACACCCGGTATTACATATAGGAGAGCCCCCAATATTAAAAACATGGTAGCTCCCAGCCGTCTGAGAGAGAGATTCACCACCAAAAAAAGTGAGCCAACCACCATCATGACAAAAAGGTGCAACAGAAAGAAATGTCTGTGCTGCAGGAATATTCAACAGAGATCAAATATCACATCCTCTACCACACAAAAATCCTATCCAATTAAGCATAATATGGATTGTACAACTGGGTACATTATTTACCTCCTAGAATGTCCATGTCACCTCCAATATGTGGGCAGAACTATAAGATCGCTACATGAGCGACTCAATAAACATCGAGCCAACATTAAAAATGGTTTTAAATTCCATGGGGTATCAAACCACTTCAGTACGCACCACAATAGGGACCCCACATGTTTAGAAATTACACCAATTGACCACATACCTGCCAATACAAACAACAGATTTGAGGTCCTGAAAAAACGTGAAAAATTCTGGATGTACCGACTAGATACATTAAAACCCAAGGGTCTGAACATCATCTCTGAGCTCATATGATAACCACTGTTAAATAGATTCACAGATTATATACATTCTGATACTCAGACATTCACGGAACTTCTATTTATTTATTTATTTATTTATTTATAATAAGGTCACTATATATTTGTGGAAATATTTTATATAAAATACTATATCACTTTTTCACCCCAATTTAGTTATTATTATTATATATTAGTATTTTTTTTTTCTGAACACAAATATTTAACTCAACACATCTTGGAATCACTATTCTATCACTACTATGAGCTAACAGAGTATGATTACATAGAAACATGTATTTTGATCGCCCCTAGAGGCGAACAATTGCACTGCACAGAAATTCAAACACATAGGAACGTGTATTTTGGTCGCCCCCGGTGGCGAACATTTGAACTACTTTGATACCCTATTGCTATGGAAACTGCATCCAGAATTATTCTATGGTGTAATGTGAGCGCCATTTTGTGACGCAAATTGTTAATACACCTGCTAATGAAATTTTACAACATAAATTATACTTTATGATGGAAGAGTTTTGCTTTATATGTAAATGCCACTGGGAGGATTAGAACTGGCAAGGTTTTAGATATGAGAGCAGCTCCTTAAGTGGTGCGCAACACTTGAACCATGAATATGAGTATTTTAAACTAGTTTATACGCATTTTTAACATTTGATTTTATCTTTATAAGATCCCCTCACATAAATAATAAGTAGTTCCTATAATTTGAAACCTTTTAAGCAAAATCCCTCTCAGATATATATATATATTTATATGATGAATATTAAGTTTTTAAATATTCTTATCCCTCATCATTTTATACATTTTCATATATTTATATTTTTTTTATATTTTTTATATATTTATATTATTTTGAATAATTTTATAATAAAGTTGTTTTTTAATTACATAGATATAGATAATATTGTCCATATATATTTTTTCCTATTCCACCTTCACAGGATAATACCAAACTTCTCAGCACTTTTATTTGCTAATGAATTGCCCTGGTGGCACAACCCAATAGTGAGGATGTTTTTCATCCAAATGACCAAGAGTTCTAATACACCCAGAGGCATATCGGAGTGTATATTATTTTTATTTTTTTTTTTGTTTCCTGTTCTTATTACTGAAGGTTTTATTTACTTTTCCGCAGCAAATTTCAGAACGTTTTTTATACCATTTGTTTAGTCATATTTTTATCAACTTGTATATCATTGTACGATGTAAAATGCTCCACAGAAACTAGTTTTTACTGTTTTGGAGCCAAAAATTAGGCTCCTCCCACTTTGATGACGATTTTGACATCATCGAATTGGGCTCCGCCCACTTTAATGACGATTTTTGACATCATCAGCATGTGCTAACACACCCCTAAATGCCATGTACAGGGGCTATATAAACCTTGTTAAGAGCTGACATGTAATATCCCTGAGGAAGACACTAGGACAGTGTTGAAACGCGTAGGAAAGGAATAAATGGATGATTGATGCAACCTACATATGGTTTCCGGATCGTTTTCTTGGGATTTCAGCAGCGCGGACACTGATACACCATTTCCCCTGAGGTAACTTCTAAGCCGTGTGATGCGACACTTGGCGAGTCAGTCACAAGTGTGACCCAGTCTTCAACTATAAAACACAGCAAATACGCTGCCTGTGACTAATCAGAAGCTAAAACCTGCTTTTTTGACAGTAAAGATACTGCGTTTAGAATGCCTATTTTGCAGCATTTGTCACATTTTTTTGCTTGCAGATTACATGTGCACTGGTGGTTTTGGTGAATAAAACTAACATTATTAGATGTACTGTAGATATTGTATTTTTTAAAGCCTTTCACGTTCTTACTTTGTATGAGTGAGAAAATGCTGTACAAATTGTGAAAGAATCGACATTCAGATTTAAAAAATGCTGCAGTCCTCAAATTCAATCAGCAAAATAAAATCAAGCATGTACATGAGGTTTGAAATCTCACAGCTTTCCCGGTACTATAAAAAGATTAATTTGCCTTAAAAAAATGCTACATATGAACCTAGGCTCGTTATGTTCATATGTTACAGATACTGTGGGATTTCCTTTATTTGCAGACAGATTTTCCACATATAATTGTACCAGTCAAGTGGATAGAATTATATAGATGTAGAACGTGGTAAAAATTGACAATGATTCAACATCTGCATGAATTAAATGTCAATTTATGCATACAGTGTTAGCCAAAAGTATTGACACCCCTGCAATTCTGTCAGATAATACTCAGTTTCTTCCTGAAAATGATTGCAATCACAAATTCTTTGGTATTATTATCTTCATTTAATTTGTCTTCAATGAAAAAACACAAAAAAGAATGAAGCAAAAAGCAATACATTGATCATTTCACACACAACTCCAAAAATGGTCCGGACAAAAGTATTGGCACCCTCAGCCAAATACTTGCTTGCACAACCTTTAGCCAAAATAACTGCGATTAACCGCTTCCGGTAACCATCAATGAGTTTCTTACAATGCTCTGCTGGAATTGTAGACCATTCTTCTTTGGCAAACTGCTCCAGGTCCCTGATATTTGAAGGGTGCCTTCTCCAAACTGCCATTTTTAGATCTCTCCAGAGGTGTTCTATGGTGTTCTATGGGATTCAGGTCTGGACTCATTGCTGGCCACCTTAGAAGTCTCCAGTGCTTTAACTCAAACCATTTTCTAGTGCTTTTTGAAGTGTGTTTTGGGTCATTGTCCTGCTGGAAGACCCATAACCTCTGAGGGAGACCCAGCTTTCTCACACTGGGCCCTACATTATGCTGCATAATTTGTTGGTAGTCTTCAGACTTCATAATGCCATGCACACGGTCAAGCAGTCCAGTGCCAGAGGCAGCAAAGCAACCCCAAAACATCAGGGAACCTCCGCCATGTTTGACTGTAGGTACCGTGTTCTTTTCTTTGAATGCCTCTTTTTTTGCCCAAAAAGAGAGAACATTCTTCCAAAACGTTTTAGGCTTTCTCAGGTAAGTTTTGTCAAACTCCAGCCTGGCTTTTTTATGTCTCGGGGTAAGAAGTGGGGTCTTCCGGGGTCTCCTACTATACAGTCCCTTTTCATTCAGACGCCGACGGATAGTACGGTTGACACTATTGTACCCTCGGACTGCAGGGCAGCTTGAACTTGTTTGGATGTTAGTCGAGGTTCTTTATCCACCATCCGCACAAACTTGAGTTGAAATCTATCGTCAATTTTTCTTTTCCGTCCACATCTAGGGAGGTTAGCCACAGTGCCATGGGCTTTAAACTTCTTGATGATACTGCGCATGGTAGACACAGGAACATTCAGGTCTTTGGAGATGGACTTGTAGCCTTGAGATTGCTCATGCTTCCTCACAATTTGGTTTTCAAGTCCTCAGACAGTTCTTTGGTCTTCTTTCTTTTCTCCATGCTCAATGTGGTACACACAAGGACACAGGACAGAGGTTGAGTCAACTTTTATCCATGTCAACTGGCTGCAAGTGTGATTTAGTTATTGCCAACACCTGTTAGGTGCCACAGGTAAGTTACAGGTGCTGTTAATTACACAAATGAGAGAAGCATCACATGATTTTTCTAAGGGTGCCAATACTTTTGTCCACCCCCTTTTTATGTTTGGTGTGGAATTATATCCAATTTGGCTTTAGGACAAATCTTTTTGTGCTTTTTTCATTGAAGACAAATTAAATGAAGATAATACCAAAGAATTTGTGATTGCAATCATTTTCAGGAAGAAACTGAGTATTATCTGACAGAATTGCAGGGGTGTCAATACTTTTGGCCATGACTGTATGATTAAATCTGCAACAATCCACATTCTGCAAATCTGCACCATAGGTCAAAGTTGGTGGGAATTATTTCCACAAGATGAAGATGAGATGTGCTAAAATGTTATCCACAAAATTGAGGTTATGGAGTGACCAGCAGAATCCCTGGACCTTAAAGGAAAACTGTCAGGCCAAAAATCCATATGTAACTGATGTCATTTTGTAATTTATTTCTCTAAGCTCTCTCCATCCATGTATTTCTGATATGTATGCTTCTCTTCTATTCTCTGTAAACGTCAAAATAAAAGATAAATTCCCTCTGTCAATCACAGTGTGTTCTCTGCTGCCCACTCCCCCCAAAACATGAATATTCATGCTTCTTTACACTGCCCTGTGATCTGTCTGTTGTGTGACTCATTCACTGCAGATAGAGAAGGGAGGGGTGATCTTTGCCACAGCTATGAGCTCTTCATGTCCTGCATTGTGTATGCAGTCTGAGATATTTGTATGTGATTATAAGAGAGGACTTATCTAGCAGCTCCCTGCAGGGTCTAACATTGCTGATAACTTGGAGACTGGAAAGAGTACAGTAATGATTTTATGTTTTTAAAAGGTCTGCCCAGGCACTATTCAAGGGTAATATTACGATCATACTGTAAAATGACTTGACCGAGTGCCGTTAATCCAATAGAACACTTGTGGGGTGAATTAAAAATTGCCATTTATGAGGCAAAGCCAACAATGCAAATAAACTGTGGGATGTAGTCAAGGCATCCTGGGCTGGAATAACAGTTAACAGGTGTCAGAAGTTGGTTGACTCCTTGCAAAATAGATGTGAAGCAGGTCTAAAAAACTGGCTGTGGTTATCCCGGAAAACCTGGGCACAAAGCCCTAATACCGGCCGCAGGTGCCACAAGGCCAAAGACACAGGGAGCAGAAGGAGGCCTGGAAGGCGCGGATGCTGCGTGCTGCCGACAGAAAGCACACACAACAAAGTAAACATCCACACTGAGGGCTCGAAGCGGAGGAGCAGTGGAAAGCATCGGAGACCGGAGGGAGCCGGGAAACCTGCACGCCGAGGATCACTGGGGCTCTGAGACACTGGATGCCTCAGGAAGCAGAGCGCCCGGCGAGGCAGAGGATATAGCGTGCTCCGGCGGCGGGAGAGGTGAGAGAGCGGCTGGAGCGATTACAGGGGGCAATTTGTAAACCGGGACCCGTGCACCGGAGCTTCTGGAGGTAAATCATAGCACAAAGGGAGCGATAGGCGGAAGAGAGGGGACTGCATGACTCCACGCCTCCCTGCTACTCAGGGACACCTTATGTAGAGGGCAATAATCACAGCTGCACCATAAGGGAGAGTGTTCCTTGGGACTTTGTGCTCCACATGGAGAAAGTCACTGATTCCTCTGATACTCTTGGGAGGAGGTAGCTAATCCCTGAACCATTATCTACATTAAAAAAATAAAGAACTACTGAGAAGCCCTGAGAGTGACTTGGGGACAGAGGACCCTGGAGATCACAAGGGGGAGCGGATAACGAACGTTACTGTGGGACAATAGAGCGATTTTCCAGGAGTACACATTAAACAAAGAGAGTGATTTTAAGCCTACAGAAACTCCTGATGGGAGGAAATTAACCCCTGTCATGCCACATGTAAAATGAATGCTAAGAGATCTAGGGCTGTATAATATCGCATTTTCAATACAACAACGCCATCTAGTGCATTGAAACTTTGGGACGGTTGCATGGAAATCCAGTAGTGACAATTTCATATAGAGTCTGCTGATAATGTAGGTTTTTCACAACTGAGGACATCACCGACCATATAGATAGCCTCCTAGTAATTGATATAATGGATACGTTTGTGGGCAAACAGCCGAAGGGCAATCATGCATCTGCCAGGGGCCAGGAAGACCCACCTTCGCCCGCTTCGGCTCAGTCGCTAGACACAGACAAACAGCAATCCATAGCAGACATTCTAATTGCACGTCTAATGCCCGAAATAGACGCCCGTCTTGTCACATTTCAGGCGGCATTGGACCCCCTTCTCTCCCAGATAATGACCCACAACACCAGATTGTCAGAAGCCGAACAACGTATTTCTGACTTGGAGGACATGGTCAGTGCCATGAAGGAGAGCTTGGAGGGTAAAGACAAGACAATCACAGAGCTGCATGATAAGATGGACGATCTTGAAAACGGGTCTCGGCGTAATAACTTGAAGTTGGTGGGCCTGAGTCAGTTCATCCTGCAGAACCTTTAAAGCTAACATCTCAATGGTTACAGCAGGCTCTGGACATTCCGCTAGACTCAGCAAAGATCGCAGTCGAGAGAGCACACAGACTGGGTCCACCAAAGACGGGAAAGAAAGACGGACTGAGACCTGTGTTATTTAAAGTACTGGACTACTTCCGGTTCCGGCGCCTCCATGTGCGGCCGCATCTGAGACTGCTCCGCTCCCCGCCTCGGCAATCCGGCGGCATCTTGCCTCCATCTCTGCCCTCCAAGCCTCCGTTATAGCAAAGACGACCACCGCAACCCTGGAGCGTCCATCATGGCCACGATGGACCGCTACGTGACTAGGGGAAGAGAGGAGGACAGAAGCGGGACGTCGCACAAGGGGATCGGTAATGGCGCGCGCCGCGCGTACAGTATATTATCAGATGGAGCTGAGAGGGCGCCTGGGCACAGAAATATGGAGACTGGAGGCGAAAAATCAGCAGGGAGGTCAGAGAGGGCTGTGATGGACACTGTGGAAGAGACACAGGAAGCCCCATCCCAATCAATTCATAGCTGCAGCCATCTGCAGGCAGCAATCTCGGAAACCCCACACTCAGCATTGTGAAAACGCCAAAGGCACAGGAGGAGGAGGACAATGGCCAGGAGGCTTGGGAGAAGGTTTGGGGAGCCACCAGGGAACCCAACAGTTTGATGATAAAACACTGGCAAAGGAATTGGCCATACATTTGGCTGAGGACTTCAAAGTGGCAGTGGCTGAGATGGTTGCAGTTACAACAAAGGAATTGAGTGTTAAAGTGGGGACACATGAACAGCAGCTCCTGGAAGCTGTGTCAAGGATTGAGGCAGCAGAGGATAGGATCCTGGAGCTTGAGGAACAACTTCTGTCTTTACAAAAATGCTCTGAGTATACATACATTAAATTGGAGGACATTGAAAACAGAGCGAGAAGGAGTAATCTTAAAATAGTGAGCCTCCCGGAGTCAATTCCAGTAAGCCAATTGGAAGAAATTTTTGAAGTAGATCTACCTAAAGTGTTAGGTCTTAATCATAGATGTAAGATGGAACGTACCCATAGAATTGGCCCGATAAGAGAACCACAAGAAACAGCAGCGACAGCGAGATCCTCTCCCTCCACCTCAACCTATAAAGACTCTAATAAACCCAGACATGCCATAGCTAAATTCCTTAATCACAGAGACAAAGAGGAGATTCTCCATGCCTATAAAGCCAAAAAACATCCCCTTTTAATTCATGGCCACAGAACACTGGTGTTTGCGGACTACTCCATAGAGGTTACACGACGCAGGAGGGCCTTTAGTGAAGCTTGCACGCTGCTTCACAGAAAAAATGTACGCTTCAATTAAATTTTCCAGCAACACTAAGATTCAGATTTACAGAAGGAGCAATGTTAACCTTCACTGATCCGGCGGAAGCAATGACCGCTATTTCAGACAATGTACGTTCCCCTGGAGCAACTACGCCTCCATCTCGCAACATTGATGGTTCACCTATAAAACCTAATTCTGATCCGGATGTCGAGGTTGGGAGAGATTCTGTGAGATCCTACAGACTTGGATCCGACTCCCTGCTTGATGAAGAGGGATCGAGGAAAATAAAACCAGGGACCCCTAGACAGCAGAGACAGGCCGAAACACGGTGGCAGTGAAGGAATGTTGAAGTCATGCGGCGAGATTCTCTTATTGACAGCGTTCTCAGGGATGCGACTTGAAGATATTTATTTATTTGTGTTGTGTTTTTTTTCTCTCCCTGTTTATGTGACTTTTACGGACTCATTGGTAATTTCGGAGAACTATGATCATTTTTCTTATAGGTCCTCAAACCATATATCGAGTTCATGAGTTCATGTTATTCAGATGGGAGGTTACATTAACATTTATAATTATATGTTGAATACATTTATAATATGATAGTTGAAAATGGGGGATTTGATCTGTGGGCCTTTTATTCCCCTGCAGTCAAGCGGCCCCGAGTCCTAAGTGACCGTTGGAATGTGGCCATCTGTCTAGCTTATCGTTTCGAACGGGTAAGAGATTGGAGATTTCTTGTATTACTATTCTAATATGATTTATAGGCTTAGCTGGAGGCCGGGGCGGGATGGAGCTATATATGTTGGCGGTACTTGAGGGAAGAAGTGAAGTAGGCTATCTGAAAGGATGAGCAGAGGTGGTATGGTCGGGGGGGGGGGAGAGGGGAGGGGAGAAGGGGAGGGGAAGGTTTTGGAAATATCTTTATCTCTGAGTTTCAAAATAATTGACATCACCTACACCTTACTCATCATACATTGG
Organism: Allobates femoralis; assembly: GCA_033576535.1. Classification (NCBI taxonomy): domain Eukaryota; kingdom Metazoa; phylum Chordata; class Amphibia; order Anura; family Aromobatidae; genus Allobates; species Allobates femoralis. Next base: position 425,121,831 of record JARQOC010000005.1, on the reverse strand, counting down.
CCCACAGCGAGCCGAATCAAACATATGTGGATATTGCCTGAGAGACGAATTGTGGCCCCGTGCGGGAAAGCTCGAGATGGTTAAGTGGGTCTCCTGGAATGTTAAGGGTTTGCGCTCCCCGGCAAAGCGCATGATGGTCTTGCGACATCTTAAGAGACTACATGTAGATATTGCCTTGCTTCAGGAGACTCACCTGGCCTCTGAGGATTTTTTTCGTCTTAAAAAGTTATGGGTGGGGAAGGTCTATGGGTCTGGTTCGGTGGAGAGAAAGGCGGGGGTCCTGATTCTGATCAACAGGTCACTGGCCCATTCGATCTTATCAACCTCAAGGGATGATGAAGGCAGACTGATACAAATGACTATAGAAATACAAAATTAGATTTTTAATGTCTATAACATTTACGCCCCAAATGTGAACCAGAAACCTTTCTTTCAACGACTAAAGAATAAACTACTTCTTGATTCTGGGATTATGAATAATGGGGGGGGGGATTTTAATACGGTAATTAAATCAGAAGAAGATAGACGCCTTTCCTCACAGCCACTGTTAGGGGAACAGGATGGGAGAGGCCCCTGTACGGAGAGCATTTTGGAATCCCTTACTAGAACTGCTGATCTGGTTGACGCATGAAGAGTAATACACCCTCTGGATAGGGAGTTTACACATTTCTCCCACCCCATGGGTCGGGGTCCAGGTTAGACATGTTTTATGTTTCACAGAGGATACTCCCAACAGTTGACAGATATTAAAATTGAGGACATGGTAATCTCGGACCATAGTCCATTGGTATTAGAGGTTAGAGATATTTATGAGAAGGGCTCTGATTATCTATGGAGATTTCCCGATACGCTTGCCAGGGAAGAAAACTTTGTCAACCTCCTTGGGGAATGGTGGACACATTATACTACTGACAACAAAGATCACAGGTCTGATCCGGGTTTATTTTGGGAAACGGCAAAAACAGTCATGAGGACATATTATGGCTTACAGCATGGGGATCAAAAAGAGAGTTAAAGAACAATTTATGACGGCTAGTTCGAGGGTGAGAAATGCCTATCTGCGTTATAATTTCTTTAAAGGGAATGCCAAAATGGCTGTGTGAATTTATTGCATTATATAATAAGAAACAAAGAAATATTTATACAGCTACTGAAAGCTGGCCCTGGTCTAAAAGATAAATGTGAAAGCATTAGTTGATGTCATAGCCATGAAATCATAAGCCCAGTAACTGTTTACAGAGTTCTTTCACTAATACTAATGGAGGGAGGTTAGGAAAAAGCTCAAATTACCATGGAAGGTTTCAAGACTGCTTAACCCCTGGGGTTGTCCAGCCTTTCCGCTGGGCCGTGAAAATTCTTTATTCAAAGCTTGGAGAGATAAGGGTATCAACACATTATTGGATCTAATGAATTTAGAAGAAAAAAGATGGATGACTGAGTCGGAGGTCTTGACCGCATATGATCTACCCCAATTCCAAGCTATACAGTTCCGTACCAGTATTAGTGAAAGAACTCTGTAAACAGTTACTGGGCTTATGATTTCATGGCTATGACATCAACTAATGCTTTCACATTTATCTTTTAGACCAGGGCCAGCTTTCAGTAGCTGTATAAATATTTCTTTGTTTCTTATTATATAATGCAATAAATTCACACAGCCATTTTGGCATTCCCTTTAAAGAAATAATGTGGTGTGCAGCTGATCTATCTATTGGTAAGTGTTTATATATTTTTTGAAGCTTGCACCCACAATAAGAGGTGTGCGCCCATACTGTAATATATATCTGCGTTATAAGACCACAATGACGGATCCTGACAGAGAGACATGGTTGCAGGCCAAAAGAGAGTTTGATGTTTGGGCAGGTAAACGAGAAGATCATTTTAAAAGTAGACTGGAACTAGAACTCCATAAATTTGGAGATAAGGCGGGACGTATTGCTAGCACGGTTAGCACGAGGCAGAGACCCCTCTTCTCTTATACAGACTATAGTAGATAAACATGGCAATACCTGGACTAACCCCAAAAATATTGTCCGAACATTAGGCAAATTCTATGCCTCCCTATACTCCGAGACTACCACTGATGATCCGGAGGGACATACTTGGTTAAATATGATTAAATTACCAACCATCTCGGAAGAGGACATCCAATTCTTAAATAGTCAGATAACAATTGGGGAAATTGAGATGGCTATTAAAAATTTAAACATAGGTAAAGCCCCTGGGCCGGATGGCTATAATGGTGCCTTCTTTAAAGTGCTGAGAGAGCAGATCTACCCGGTCCTCTGTGATATGTATAATGCGATTCTTCAAGGAACTCCCATCCCGGATAGGATGAATTTGGCCTATATAAAATTGATTCCCAAATCGGGCAAGGTGCCTACAGATCCGGCGAGGTTTAGACCGATTTCTTTGATAAATCAGGATCTGAAGCTTCTCTCTAAAATAATGGCTGATAGATTGGCAATGATTTTACCTAAATTAATACCTTTACACCAGGCTGGCTTTATCAAGGGGAGGTCAACTACTACAAACATTCGGAAAGCAATGCTTTTGCTGGACGTCATAGGTAAGAGGGTGAGACTAAAAGGGGAAAACCCAGCCATGATCACTCTGGATGCGGAAAAAGCATTTCATAATGTCAGGTGGTCATGGCTGGGTAAGGTTCTGGACTCTGTAGGCCTTACGGGTTCCTTTCGGCAATATATTTGTGCCCTCTATAGTAATCCCAAGGCCTGTGTGAGCATACCGGGGTTTATGTCGGACTCCTTCTCCCTTCAGAAGGGAACGAGACAGGTTGCCCACTGTCTCCCCTTCTCTTTAATCTGGCCTTAGAGCCTCTGGCCTTGTATCTAGAGCAATGTAGCACTTATGAAGGTTTTAAAGCAGGAACTAGCGAGATTAAAATCTCACTTTTTGCTGACGATGTCATATTGTACACTCAAAACCCAGAAAGAGACCTTCCATCTATTCTGGCAGACATAGAGACACTTGGCAAACATTCGGGACTTTCCCTAAATAAAGAGAAATGTTAAATACTTTTTATTAATCCTGGGGGTGGCTCGCAGAGAGGGAAATACTTTTATGGCCTACCAGTCGCGAAAGATAGCATAAAATATTTGGGGGTACACTTGGCTAGATCTCATGGACTGACATACAAACTCAACTTCTTACCAGTCATCTCCAAAATAGAACAAGAGTTAGCGGGATGGACTGGATTGCCACTCTCTCTCATGGGATGCTGCCATTTACTTAAAATGGTCAGTTTCGCAAGACTACTATATACCCTCTTCAAACCATCCCCATGCTGCTGAAGCATACTGATATAATGAGACTTAATAAGGCTTTCTCTAAATTTTTGTGGGGGGGGGGGCAAGAGACCCCGATTGGCCTTTGGTGCCTTGATGCAATCAAAACAGGAAGGGGGCCTTCAGCTTCCTGATATTAGCGTGCATTTTACGCAATGTTCTTGATTGGATCAGAGGCACTAATAGATTCTCTGATACTAAATTGGAGGGAGAATGGGCCAGACCCTGGGACCTCTCTGCTTTATTACATTTACCGCTGTCTTGTCTGCCCACCACCCTGAAAAACATGGTGATATATAGAGACACTATTATAGCATGGAGGGAGGTTACGAAAAAGCTCAAATTACCATGGAAGGTTTCAAGACTGCTTAACCCCTGGGGTTGTCCAGCCTTTCCGCTGGGCCGTGAAAATTCTTTATTCAAAGCTTGGAGAGATAAGGGTATCAACACATTATTGGATCTAATGAATTTAGAAGAAAAAAGATGGATGACTGAGTCGGAGGTCTTGACCGCATATGATCTACCCCAATTCCAAGCTATACAGTTCCGTCAGTTGAGCCACAATCTTCTCTCGCATCTGCGGGACATTTCGAGAGAAATTGAGGACAATCTTTGGTCCGAATTGCTCACCATGGGTGAGGGTGATATCTCTATTACCTCATTATATGCCAAATTACAACAATTTTTGAGACCGCTGGTGAGGAGAAGATTCTTTAACAAATGGCGGAAACACTTAACTGATCCGGACCTCACCCAGAAAATACTCGAGGGTTGGGGATTGGTTAGACGATATATCACTAATGAGAGATGGAGGGACTCCCAATTAAGGATTATGCACGGGACTATCCAGGGTTTCAATATACCTCCATCTCAGGCCAACCAGGGGAGATGGGTTCATTGCCCAAAATTTAAGGCATCCATGACTGATCTAGAACATGGTCTCTGGTCCTGCCCGGGCTCACAAAGGTACTGGAGGGATGTGGAATCATGGGCTAAAGGGATCTGTGAGGATCTGGGGGATTGGACCTGATGCGCTGGTTTTTTCACTACCAGATAATCTCTGAAACGAATAGACAGCCACATATACTGTGGCATTACATCGCACTCGTAGCAAAAAGACTTCTCCTTCAGCACTGGCTCAATGATAGACCCCCGGACCTGCCACAGGTCAGATCGACATTGCGCCATACACTAACACTTGAATCCTTAGACACGTTGCGTAACCCAAATAAACTGACCAAAAATTTTTTTTACAAGTGGAGACGATTTATTGAAAGCGAGTTCACAGATATTGAAATAAAAACTTTCATTTTACCCTTCCGATCTACTGCATGGTATGCTTTGGAAGATTTAGGTGGGACATTGGGCAGACTGAGATGTTTGGACTAGGTGACGTAGATGAACTTGGTTTTTCTGTACTATCAAAATGATTATCTTTCTTTTTCGTATCTTTATCTGACATTATTTGAAGATATTTTCAAGGGAGGGTGTGGGGAGGGTTAATGGGAAATGATGCTTACTGTAAATTCCTGATTTATATAATTATCTCTGATTGGTCTTGAACAATTTGTTGTATATTATTGTCTAATATTTGTAATATGTTTTTGGGAAGTATGGAATTTAGTTCTTATGACTAAAACCTAATAAAAATGATAGTTCAAAAAAAAAAGTACTGGACTATCAAGACAAAATCCGTCTGCTAAATGCCTACAGGAAGAAGAAAAAGCTCCTGTACCAAAACCATAGAATTCTAATGTTCCAGGACTATTCGGCGGTGGTGACAGCCAAGCGTAGGGCCTTCCAACCGTCATGTAAAATGTTAATAGATAAGGATATCCGTTTTGGCCTAAACTGCCCGGCAACATTACGTTTCTCTCTGGCGGGGAAAAACAGGGTCTTTACAGACCCACAAAAGGCTCTGAGTTGTCTGCAGGAGGCTATTGAGCCACCATGAAAATACTGGCCAATATGGTCGGAACATATTGTTTACTCAGAAAAGTGATGTCCAGATAAATCGGGACTATTTTCAAAGTTCAGGATGTTTTCAATGTTTTCATTGTTGATGTTTATGGTGTTAATACTAAAAGAGTTGCGGGAGGGGGGAAAATTCTCTGCAGTCGGAAAAGACATCGATCAATCCGGGTGACCCATCCCATCAGCCCACTCGCTGGGATGGGCGGGGGTCCCATTTAAAATTAATGAATGGATTTGTCCTTTCTACACTACCTAAAACAGGGGTGGGTTATTGGCTACTATACAAAATAGTGGGACGGATGAGCTGACATCTATCCAGTGCTGCTCATGGAATGTTAACAGGATAAACTCCCCAATAAAAAGGAAAAGGGTCTTAAACTACTTACACCAAAAACACCAAAAAAAATTTCATATAGTCCTTCTCCAGGAGAATCACTGGATGCGTAGAGACCTCATACTCCAAAAATACAAAGAGGGGTTATCATACTAATTAACAATAATATCAGACATGAGATGGTCGATGTGGGTGGCGGACCCTGCGGGCAGATATGTGTGTGCTAATCTCGCAATTGAGGGGACAACATACAAAGTGGTTAACATTTATGCACCAAATGTCCCAGACACACGTTTCCAGGCTTCCATACTGGAACAAATTGCAGATTGGGGCACGCAATCACTGATAGTGGGTGGGGACTTTAATGAAATATATGACCCTGTTATGGACTCGTCAAACCCACAACTGCCAATGACACGAGTATCGGGGAAACTGTTAAGATCTTTATCGAACCATCTAGAATTGGTGGATATATGGAGAACACAGCACCCAATGGAGAGAGACTTCTCACATTATTCACATGCACAAGACTCTCATGCTAGGATAGACTATTGGCTGGTAAATGCCACTCTGGAGCCTGATGTCCAGCGGACAAAAATTCTGGATATTTATATCTCTGATCACGCACCGATCACCCCACATCTAAGGTTGAAACGACCCATTATTTTCAACAAGAGATGGAAGTTCCCCTCTAACCTGTACCAATCTGAAGATTTTAAAAATTACTTACCGTATATACTCGTGTATAAGCCGAGTTTTTCAGCCCAAAATTTGGGCTGAAAAGTCTCCCCCTCGGCTTATACACGAGTCAATACGGTAGTCGGGGCTGGGGAGGCTGGAGGAGGCGGGGGGAGGCTGCTGTATGAGCGGCCCCGTCACGTGGGGCCGCTCATTATATATGCACTGCTTCCCCCTGTCAATCAGCGGCAGGGGGAAGCAGTGCATATGCCCCCAAATGCTGGCACTCACCCCCCCTTGCAAGGGCCCCCCCCCCGGGCGCTTATATTACCATCCCGGGCTTCTGATCCGTGCCGCTCCTCGGTGCTGCGTCCTCGGTGCTCCGTCCTGCTACATCCGGGATCTCCGGCCGTCGCGTGATGTCGTCATCGTGCGACGGCCGGGGATCCCGGATGTAGCAGGACGGGAGATCAGAAGCCCGGGATGGTAAGAGAAGCGCCCGGGGGGGGCCCTTGCAAGGGGGGGTGAGTGCCAGCATTTGGGGCTGCTGGTTACCCCCAGGGGGCTGCTGGGTACCCCCTGGGGGCTGCTGGGTACCCCCAGGGGGCTGCTGGGTACCCCCTGGGGGCTGCTGGGTACCCCCAAGGGGCTGCTGGGTACCCCCTGGGGGCTGCTGGGTACCCCCAGGGGGCTGCTGTATAGCCCCTGGGGCTGCTGTATACCCCCTGGGGCTGCTGTATAGCACCTGGGGCTTCTGTATACCCCCTGGGGCTGCTGTATACCCCCTGGGGCTGCTGTATACCCCCTGGGGCTGCTGTATACCCCCTGGGGCTGCTGTATAGCACCTGGGGCTGCTCTATACCCCCTGGGGCTGCTGTATAGCACCTGGGGCTTCTGTATACCCCCTGGGGCTGCTGTATTACCCCTGGGGCTGCTGTATTACCCCTTGGGCTGCTGTATTACCCCTTGGGCTGCTGTATTACCCCTTGGGCTGCTGTATTACCACTGGGGCTGCTGTGTATACCCCTGGGGATGCTGTATAGCCCCTGGGGCTGCTGTATAGCCCTTGGGGCTGCTGTATACCCCCTGGGGCTGCTGTATTACCCCTGGGGCTGCTGTTTTACCCCTGGGGCTGCTGTATTACCACTGGGGCTGCTGTATAGCCCCTGGGGCTGCTGTATTACCACTGGGTCTGCTGTATTACCACTGGGGCTGCTGTATTACCACAGGGGCTGCTGTATTACCACTGGGGCTGCTGTATTACCACTGGGGGCTGTATATACCACTGGGGTGGCTGCTGTATACCACACTGCTGGGGGCTGTATACCTGTGCTGGGGTCCACCCTCGGCTTATACACGAGTCAATAGGTTTTCCCAGGTTTTGGGGGCAAAAGTAGGGGGGTCGGCTTATACACGGGTCGGCTTATACACGAGTATATACGGTACTTTTAGAATGGAACAAATTTAAAACAGTCAACAGGGAACACGTAGACACACCAAGGCCTTTTTGGGATACATCTAAGATGGTAATGAGAGGACACATAATATCATATGTGGAAGAGGCGCGGCCTGCAGCAGCATGTGAGGACGTGGATCCCTGAATTCCTGTGCCCACAGACAAACTACTGGGAATTTTTGCCTTTTTAAAGGCAAATTGTCTCATCAAAGCGACAAGACCTGTAAGATCTAATCTTTGGGCTTCATTTGAACCCTTTTGAGATCAATTCTGAGAGGAATTCACCTCAGGACACCTTGAAATCTGGCCCCTCAGAGGAGTGATGGAGGCTCCATTTTAAGACTACTGGTCACCTCATAATAATATCCTCCTGTTGTCTGTTAAAAGTCAGGAATTGACATTTCAGGTCGTAATTCTGAAATTATACTGGCTTTTACCTTTATTCGGCTGAATTTGTAATGATTTTTACCTCAAAACACCGCCTGAAGTCTATTTGTTTTTTTTTGTTTTTGTTTTTCCCTCACATGAGAGTGAAGGTGGCACCATTTTGTGATCACTGAATGCTTCATAATAATACTCCTGTCACCCATAAATCATTTGAAATTGACAACACAGGTCACAGTTTACTGAAGTAATATTAGACTTCGTCTTTCTGGACCAGAACATCTTGTCTTGGTGATATATTTATCAATATCTTATTCTGCTTTATTTTCAATATACAGCCTATGCTATCTCTGACATGGGCTTTTTTATTCACTTCTCTCATTAGTTCTTGGAGATTTTATTGTTTTGGTCTATTAAGTTTGTTCTTAGACCATTTTCTGCTATTCTGTGAGGAAAACTGCCATTTCTCTCAGGGGAGTAGTGGAGGTGCCATCTTTGATTTGCTGATTGCGGCTTTCCCGGAGGATGCCAATTTACTACACAAATGGATTTTCCTCACTGTAAGATCCGGACCTCTGAGGTAAATTTTCCCTCATATGCATTTGAAAAGCAACAGTGACAGGTACAGGAGGCGTGGGGATCTATTAAAAGATGAGCTGCTGTCCTGATTGAGGAGATTTAATATAAGTGACTAGACTGAGACATCCCTGCAGCCTTCTTCATAGACTATCTGGTCATACTATTTTGGATGCTCCTTGCTTAGTTACATACTTGCATAGGGTGGGGATAATACCATTCTACATATTGGACAATTCATGAGTCTGAAGGGGAGATATATAACCTTTCTAGTCCTAGTGTTACACTGAGACTTCAGGAGAGTCTTTTTCGCTACTCATTTGTTTTTTTGCAAGCTGTTGCCTTATAACTTCTTCCATCTTTGCGTGCTACTACATCTCCAAGAAGGACTTCTTCAATCAAACGGGGTCAGCGGGCCTCCAACGTATCCGAGCTATGTAGATGGATCCTGTTGTCTGAGGTTTCTACACGATCCGACCACTCCTGAGAGGGATCTCTTCAATCAAGCGGGGTCGGCGGGCCTCCAACGTATCCGAGCTTTGTAGACGGTTTCCGGTGTCGAGGAGTCAACTAAACAGCTATTCTTTTATGGGGATGTGCTGTTGGGGTACACCTTTATATTGATCTGCATATTGATGTTTGACTGTTTCTTGTGGATAAAGGTAGTTTGGGTGGTAGTTGTTGGGTCTTGGGTGGGTGATCTTTTCATCTTCTAATTGGGGGAGAGAGCTATTTACTTTATATTCTGAGTCCGTATTTACAGATAATTGTACTTCATTTCTGTTCCTTGGCTCTAGTATTGTGGAAGTCTATTACCTAATTGTAATTGTTTTTGGCTCAATATAGTTTACTGGAGCTGGCTATAGAGACTTACTATATATACTTTGATATTCTTAATTTCTTAATTTATATACCTCAATTTATACGGTATACTAGTCCTAATGTCTCCCAAGCCTAAACCAAACGTTACTTCCAAAAATTCCACTGGTGAACTGGTGGAGGCTAGTCCACAGAGTGCGAACACTATGCCTTCCTCGGCCTACCATAGTAACCAGTCACAAAGTGGCAGTAAAGATTCCTTACCAGTGGAGAATAGTTCAGAAGAATGGAAATCTACACCTATGATTTATGAGTCTACCCAGGCAAACTCAAAAAGAAAAGAAATGGAAACTATATCCAGATCACATGATGGCTCTAATTTCCGGGAAGATTATGACTCAGGTCGAGACCCTCAAACCAAGAGCCCAGTGAGACAAAGAATGAAGACCTCAAGGAAAGACATAGATCCTCTCTCCAACCTTGACGATGGACAACTATCAGATAGAGATTTCTTGGTTAAAGTATTTGCTGATTTTAAAAATCTTTGAGAGACGACATTGATGAGATTAAACATTCGGTGGCCTCGATAGTTTCCAGAACAGAAAAAACAGAGAAAGCCATTGAGGAATTAAAAACGGAGTGCATTGACTCTAGAAAATCTCAAGACAGGGTGACTAATAAAATTAAAGTTCTGAAGGATAGGTTAGCAGATAGAGAGGACCGGGACCGCAGGAATAACCTGAAATTTAGAGGAATTCCCGAAAAGATAAAGCAGGATAACTTGATTAATTACGTGAAATCTCTCACTAGAAAAATTGCTCCCTCACTGGAAAATATGGAGTATTTTATAGAAAGAGCCCATAGATTGCCAAGGCCCTCGCATCTTTCGGACGATGTCCCGAGGGATGTGATAGCTAAATTTAGCTTCTATCAAACCAGAGATAAAGTGACAACTTTCTTAAGAGATAATAAATCCCTACCTCCACCTTACGACGGGATTAAAATCTTCACAGATATTTCTAAAGACACGATGCTGAAGAGGAAATCTTTGAAGCCTGTAACAGACATTCTACGTGCTAAGGAGATCTTGTACAGATGGGGTCGTCCGACCACTAGTGTTATTTTTACATGCAAACAGAAATCTTTTGTTATTGATGATAAGTCTGAGGGACTGAAAGTTTTGAGAAACTTACATCTAACTAATACTTGATGGGTCTTAAGTAGCTCTGTTTGACACTTTAAAGATTTAAGGTCCAATTAGGCACAATGGCCAAAACATTAGCCTTGCAGGAAGTTGAATAACGGTTCCCTTGAACCCTTCCTTATAGTATTGATACTTACATAGTTCTTATTACTAGTTACATTCTGTGTTATAGTTTGCCTCATTTAATAGTTTGTTTCTTTACCTACCTGTAGTAGTTTAGTTTCCCTCCTAATTCTCTCCCTTCCCTCTCCCTCACACTTCCTCAACTTCATACTTTCATGGCAGCTAGCTTCCGTACATTTTTAATTCTTCATTGAGACAATGACCACCAGATACCTTTCACTAAATGTCCATGGGTTAAATACCCCTCAAAAAAGGTTCCATGTATGGGAAGAACTTGCGAGACATAAAATTGATTTGGCAGGACTTCAGGAAACTAAATTTTGCCTAGAATATCCACCAAAGTTTACGAATAAACTATTTCCTCATATCTATTTCTCCTCTAACAAGAAAAAAAAATCTGGAGTTGCCATTTTGATTAGGGATACTCTTAAATTTGAAGAACTTGAGGTCCATAGAGATGATGAGGGCCGATATCTTATCCTGATATGTAAAATGAATGATACTCCTCACACACTTGTGAATTTATACGCTCCTAACAAAGGTCAAATTTCATTTTTAAAAAAACTGTTCAGGACTATCCATGATCATAAGAAAGGCAACCTTTTCATTTTTGGGGACTTTAACGCGGTTCATAATGCTATGTTTGACTCTTCCAATAAAGCCAGGAATACCAATGTCCAACTTGATCCATTATTTAACCAGGAGGAATTCTATGATGCATTCCGATGCATAAACTCGTCATCTATAGAATTTACTCATTTTTCTGACTCGCATAAATCCTTTGCTAGGATAGATCTAGTTTTGACAGATATCAATTCCTTGCAGAAGATTAAATCAATAGAAATACTTCCTAGATCTTGGTCGGATCACTCTCCGATAATCTTCGTTACTACAGATGGGGCTTCTTATAGTGGGCGGAAACTCTGGAGAGCAAATTCTTTTCTATACGACCATCCAGATTATAAATCCAAAATTCAAAGTATATTACAATATTACTTTAAAGAAAATGATTTGGGAGATATGCCTATTCCAACTTTATGCACTGCCCATAAGGCACTGATTAGAGGTCATCTAATTCAATTAAATTCTCTCCTAAAAAGAAAATTAACTAAAGATAAGGCTTCCATCATAAGTAAGATTAAAGACTTGGAATGATTTGAGACTTGGTGATTCAGACCAAGAAAAATTCCATCTTTGGTGACATTCTTAAATTGAGGGTTGAACTAAAATCCCTTTTAACTGCGGAATTTGATAAGGTTTCCCACATTACTAAATCTAATTTTTATAATTGTACCAACAAACCCTCCAAACTATTTGCCAAATTGATAAAAATACGAAGGGCCAAAATGAGAATTCTACAGATCAGGAATAAACCTAATTCTATAGTCAAATCCCCTGCAGAAATTTCAGATGCCTTTTGAAGTTTATTACAAGAAGTTATATAACTTAGGAAAGGAGCCCAGGGAAGTTGATCCCTGTGCTGTGGAAATGGCTTCGTTTTTAGATTCTATTCAACTTCCTTCTTTGACATCTGACCAGTTAAAATTCCTAAACTTACCCTACACTGAAGCTGAAATCTCTGATACTATTGCGTCCCTAAAGAAATTTAAGTCTCCCGGGCCTGACGGGTTACAGAACGAATACTATATTGCCTTTAAAGATATCCTTGTCCCATATTTAACTAGGTTAATCAATTTCCTCACTACTGACCAGAGTAGTCTTCCCAAGGAAATGCAAGAAGCAGTGATTACGGTTATTTCAAAAGATAAGGGTGATACTGAGAATGTAGCTAACTATAGACCCATATCGCTCCTGAATTCAGATCTAAAAATTATTAGTAAAACTTTAAATAACAGACTAAAACAAGTTATCTCGACACTCCTCCACGGGGATCAAGTGGGTTTCGTTCAGGGAAGGGGAACATCGGATGCTACGAGACGGGCGTTAAATTTAATAGATTTTATAGAGAGAACTGGGACTCCAACCCTAGTGGTCGCTGTCGAAGCGGAGAAAGCGTTCGACAGGGTCCACTGGGGGTTCCTCTTTGAGGTTTTGAGGAGGTTTGGCTTTGGGGGTAATATAACTAACTTAATTAATTCGCTTTATTCTAATCCGAGTGCGAAAATCATAACAAATAACTTTTTGTCAAAAGACATCTTGCTAACGAATGGTACACGTCAAGGTTGTCCCCTTTCCCCTTCTCTCTTTAACCTCTTTATTGAGCCGTTAGCGGAAAAAATACGTACTCATCCTTTGATAAAAGGCATTCCCATTTCTATGAGACCATTTAAGATTAGTTTATTCGCTGACGATATCCTGGTAACTTTGACTGATCCCATAAATTCTTTACGATATCTCCTTGACACAATTCATAAATTTTCTCGAATTTCCCATTATAAGATCAATTTGAAAAAGACTCAGGTGTTACACTTAAATATAGATCAGGACCTCCTTGACTTGTTAAAACGCGAACACTCTCTCTCGTGGGAAAAAGAATCTATAAAATATTTAGGTATTTATTTGACCAAATCCCTATCTAAGATTGTAGACGTTAATCTTAATTATATCTACAAAGTCATTCACAACGATGTTCTTCATATTTCCAAAATTGATATTTCATGGATGGGAAGAATAAACTCATTTAAAATGTTTATCTTACCGAAACTTCTCTATATTTTTCGTTCTGTACCCCTACCTGTTTCCAGACAATGGATGGCAAAATTACAAACTCAACTGACGAGATTCATTTGGGATAAGAAAAAAACAAGAGTGGCTAAGACTACCCTGGAGAAAGGGAGGTCTAGAGGAGGTCTGACTGTTCCCAACCTCATCGCATATCATCACTCCACTATCATAAAACTGAGTCAATCATGGTGGGAGACAGGCGATAGACCAAGTTGGCTTACTCTTGAAGATAAAAATATGCTAAAGGGAGACCTTGGTCCACAGCTTCTTTCCTTCCTTTGTAATAAAAACAAACCTCTTCCGAAAGAAACGTTAGTGAAAGCCTCTATTCAATCCTGGAGATTGTTTGTTTCCAAATCATTGAAAAGCTTTCAACCTCATCCACCTACTTGGATCCCAATTGATATATTAGACTATATTTCTGCAAACCTGAAACTTAAATCCTGGAAAGACTATGGGATTGGTTTTATATCTAACATCTTGGATAGCAGAGGAGGGTTGATTCCCTTTGCGGTCCTACAAAACACTTATGGTCTGGAAGACATAGAAGTTAAAAATTGGGAGGAGATTCATCACATTCTGTTGAGCCACAAACTGGTATTCTCTCTTCCTCACAATATGACACAACTTTTGAAGTTCCCGCAGAGTACCTTTTTTTGGAAGTTGAAAAACATATATCAGGACATTAACCTAGATTCGGTCTATGTGAAATCTTCAAATGTAGTAGCCTGGGAGAAAGACCTGAACATCTCTATAAATACTGAACAACTTGGCAAGTCCTTTGATCTTATGTATACACAGGTACCGTGCATCTCCCTTATTGAGACCTAATTTAAATTGTATTCAAGATGGTATCTTTCTCCGTTGAAGCTCAATAAGTTTAATTCACTCAACTCCCCGATGTGCTGGAGGAACTGTAACCAAACTGCTGATCTGACTCATGTGTTCTGGGGATGTCAATTCCTTAAAAAATTTTGGAGAGACATAAGGCATCTAATTAAAGATATTTCTGGAATTGAGGTTCTTCTATCTCCTGAGTTAGTGTTGCTTTTGGTTGGGTTGGATTCTCTTCCAAAACGTATAAGGCCACTTACGATTCATATTCTTTTAACAGCAAAAACTATGATTGCCTCACTTTGGAGAGAGTCTACAGTCCCATCTATACAGGATGTCATAGACAGAATTGCATCTCATAATTCTTTTGAATATTCATTCGCTATTAGAAATGGCCTACAAACCAAATATCAGAAGAAATGGGCATTGTGGAATATAAAATTTCTATCTCCATTCTTAAAGTCAGCCAAAGTCCCCCCAGATAACTTTCTCTAGGCTTCACCACTGGACTGTATGATGGACTCATTGTTTATAGCTTGTACTATAGTAAGTGTCTATAGCTACCTTTCCCCCCCTTCATTTCTTTTCCTCTCTCCCTTATGTTTATCTGCTGAAGAGCAGTTCTTCATAACATGACTTAGCTTGAGATTCATGGTCCTTAGTATTGATTGCCTTTAGTTATACTATTTCATAATTACTTCCCAAAGTATTATTTGGAGATGTGTAATTCTTTGTTTCCCTGTTTACTTTCATTGTTCTCTTTTGGTGTTCTGTATTTGATGAAATTGATTGTAATAAGGTAATCTCTTCATATTATACCTTTGACTTCTCTACTTCTTATCAGTTTGCTGTATGACTGTATTTGATTATTATACTTTGTACTTGATTTATTGAAACTCGAATAAAAATTATTTGAACACATAATATCATATGTGAGTAATAAAAAGAAAAATTTGATGCGTAGAATTTTAGAGTCACAGAATTTCCTTACGGAGGCATACAAACAGTTTAAAACCAATAATACACCAATCACAAAGAAACAATATCTGGAGGCAAAGGAGGCAAAGGAGGTTCTGGCTCATGAGAAAGCTGTTTATAACTTAGACTTCCAGAAACAAAAATATTTTAAATGGGGTAATAAACCAGGTAAACTACTAGCGTCTCTCACATGGCCATATCGTAAAGCGACTAGAATACACAAAATTCTAAACAAACAGGGTGTTGTCCAGACTGGTGACGAGGCGATCAATGAAGAATTTAAGACATTCTTTGAGACTCTCAATAAGATGGAGCCGGGGACAGTGGTTTCTACCTCTGAATTTTTTATGCCTGAGACGGAACCCAAATTGACGGTAGAGCAAAGACGTTTACTTAATTCCCGGGTAACTGTAGCGGAGGTGATGCAAACTATCAGTACATTGAAGATCGCCAAGGCTCCTTGCCCAGATGAGTATAGTAATGAATACTACAGACTTATGGGGGGAGTGATTAGTCCACACTTATGCGAGGTCTTTAACCAAGTGGTGGAGGGAGGGCAAGCTCCAGATGGGTTTACAGATGCGGATATAATAGTACTCCTGAAACCAGGCAAAGATCTATTAAAAGTAGAAGGCTGTAGACCAATCTCCTTATTAAAGTCAGATTTTAAAATACTCACAAAATTACTGGCAAATAGAGTTCAACAGATACTTCCCTCAATTATATCACACCAACAGATAGGCTTTGTTCATGGAAAGTCTATAACTTACAATATACGAACAGCGCTGGGAGTCATCTGATATGGGAGGATCGGTGGGGGCGGACGAGCGGTTGTGGCCAGCCTGGACGCTGATAAAGCATTTGACAGGGTGTCGTGGGACTACTTATTTGAGGTCCTGACCCGGAGAGAGTTTGGCCCTTGGTTTTATAATGCTATTAAAAGTATACACCGTGAACCGGTGTCCAGGCTGGCCATAAATGGTATTTTTACAGCACCCTTCCACATCTATAGAGGTACAAGACCGGGATGCCCACTGTCACCTCTCCTGTTTGATCTGGCCTTAGATCCACTAGTTAGAACATTACAAAGTTCCGCAGAATACAGAGGCATAGAGATTGGAGGGGTTGTCTATAAACTAGCAGCCTTTGCGATTGATATCCTGTTATTTATCTCAAATCCGGAGGTAGAAGTCCCCATAATAATAGAAATCATAGAAAATTATAGTAGATGCTCTGGGTTTAAAATAAACTTTAACAAATCAGAGGCTCTGGCACTTTCGAAGAAGGGGAAATTAACCCAATCAATCCCTTTCAAATGGTGTACTTCATCCATAAAGTATTTAGGTGTCCACATCCCGGCAGATTTATCCACTTTATACAAAACTAGCTGTAGTACCCGGCTACACCCGGGTTAATAAATAACTGCTGTTAGCTATAACAAAATAGAATTTGAATATGTCATATTAATGACCTGTAGGAAAATAGAAGCTGAGCTGTGATTGATTGCTATAGGCAGCCTAATTAATCTCCAGCCAACAGTAAACCCACCCCCTGGCCAGGCAGTATATGTTACCTCACACATACACATAATAGAGAGCTCATGTAACTGACATCTGCCTTAATTCACTATATGGCACATGTGTTGCACATTGGCTGTTTTTAATCAGATGTTTATGTTTGGAAAATAAAGATAGCACACGTATGAGGCGAGTTGTGTGAGGTGATTTGTGCACATCTGTGTCTGTCTGTGTGGTGTGTGTGTCCCTGGGGTGTGTATGTGTGTGTCCCTGTGGGGGGGGGTATGTGTGGTGTGTGTCTCTGTTGTGTGTGTCTCTTTGTGGTGTGTGTGTGTGTGTCCCTGTGGGGTGAGTGCATGTGTCCCTATAGGGTGTGTATGTGTGTGTGTCCCTGTGGGGGGGGTCTGTGTGGTGTGTGTGTATCTGTGTTGTGTGTGTCTCTTTGTGGTGTGTGAGTAAAAAAATCCCTGGTCTGTGGAGCGCTAGGGCTAGAGATAAATGGCACTAGGGTTATTTTAGAAAAAGTTTCTTTATTAACCTCTTACAGGCCACTACGCTTTTCTGCAGCAGAGCGCTGCCTTCATCAGGTGATGCAAGCTTGCATCACCTGATGAAGGCAGCGCTCTGCTGCAGAAACGCGTAGTGGCCTGTAAGAGGTTAATAAAGAAACTTTTTCTAAAATAACCCTAGTGCCATTTATCTCTAGCCCTAGCGCTCCACAGACCAGGGATTTTTTTACTCTCAGCTTCTTGCACTTGTGCACACCTGGCAAGAGCAGCTCTGGACAAGAGATACCATTAATCCTAGATCCTGAGTTCCATGACCTAGCAATACAACACGGTCACCATTGTAGGACCTGTGGTGACATCAATCCGGTCACGTGACCGCGGCAGGAGTTGGAGCTCCCGGAGCAATTTTCGGTGCCTCCACTATACCTCCAGGCGGAGGTGGATTCACAGGCGTAAGACCGCAGTTGTGCAGGGTTGCACAACCACCTCTGGTGAGTGGCTACACAGCCCTGGGCCTAAATCCACTTCAAAAACTTTCTTCACATGCGCTCCCACCCCCTCCCCCTTTTTGTCTTTGTGGTGTGTGTCCCTGTGGGGTGAGTGCATGTGTCCCTATAGGGTGTGCATGTGTGTGTGTCCCTGTGGGGGGGGGTGTCTGTGTGGGGTGTGTGTGTCTCTGTGTTGTGTGTGTCTCTGTGTGGTGTGTGTCTCTTTGTGGTGTGTGTGTGTCCCTGTGGGGTGAGTGCATGTGTCCCTATAGGGTGGCTATGTGTGTGTGTCCCTGTGGGGGGGTCTGTGTGGTGTGTGTGTCTGTGTCATGTGTGTCTCATTGTGGTGTGTGTGTGTCCCTGTGGGGTGAGTGCATGTGTCGCTATAGAGTGTGTGTGTGTCCCCTTGGGGGTGTGTGTGTGTCTCTATGTTGTGTGTGTCTCTTTGTGGTGTGTGTGTGTGTGTGTGTGTTTGTTCGGGTGCGTGGTGAGTATCCAATGTTGGGGCTGCACCTTAGCGACTATACACTTGCTGTTACTCTTTGTGTGCGTGTGTTGTGTATACATGTCCCCGTGCGTGGTGAATATCTCATGTTGGGGCCCCACCTTAGTGACAATGTGCTGGTATGTGCTGTTAGTCTTTGGCGCTATCATTAAGCCCCTCTCATTCACAACTGTCAACTGGTAACTGTCACTTTTCCCCATTATGTAGACTGTGCAAAATTTTGTCTCTATAGCTGACATCTGTCGATTTTCCTCCAACTCTTTTCCATTCATTTTTTCCCCATTATGTAGATAGGGGCAAAATTTTTTGGTGAACTGGAATGCGCAGGGTTAAAATTTCACCTCACAACATAGACTATGACGCTTCCGGGGTCAAGACGTTCGACTGTGCAAAATTTTGTAGCTGTAGCTGGCAGCTGTCTATTTTCCTCCCACACGTTTCCTCTCCCTTTTTCCCCATTATGTAGATAGGGCCAAAATTGTTTGGTGAACTGGAACGCGCGGGTTTAAAATTTCGCCTCACAACATAACCTATGACGCTCTCAGGGTCCAGACGTGTGACTGTGCAAAATGTTGTCTCTATAACTGACAGCTGTCGATTTTCCTCCAATATTTTTCCATTCACTTTTTCTCCATTATGTAGATAGGGCCAAAATGGTTTGGTGAACTGGAATGCGCAGGGTTAAAATTTCACCTCACAACATAGCCTATGACGCTCCCGGGGTCGAGATGTGTGACTGTGCAAAATTTTGTGGCTATAGTTGCGACGGTGTAGGTGCCAATCCCGGATATACACACATACACACACACACACATTCAGCTTTATATATTAGATAAACATTAAACCCCTTATAGCCTCAGTAATTCAACTATTAACATCATGGAAAAACTTCTCACTGTCATTTTCAGGACGATGCCACCTAATTAAAATGGTTATCTTCCCCAAATTAAAGTTCATTTTCCAAACACTACCCTTATTGTTATGCAAGGCTGACATACATACGTTAAATAGAGCCTTTAGAATGTTTATATGGGGTACTGGGAGGAGATCATGAATTGGGCTGATGAAATTGCAGGCTCGAAGAGTAGAGCGGGGCGTAAATTTCCCAGCTATAGGGCGGTATAACCTGGCAGCAAACTTAAGATACACTATTGACTGGATGAAGGGGAAGTCAAACTATACCAATGTGGAATTAGACCGAGCACTAAGTCCGCCTATTTCATTGACTGCATTGATGCACCTGAGTAATGAGAGGCTTCCTGCCAACATAGACCATTTTCCTACCATTTGGCAAACAATAAAGGCATGGAGGAAATCCAGGAAGATATGCGGTGTGGGGGCAGGGGCGTCACCTTTCAAGCCATTTCTACATAATCCAGACTTTCTGGGGGGAAAGCCGTCCCTGTTATACATAGATTTAGCAACACAAGGTTGTACAATGGCAGTAGACTTGATGCAGAATAAATTCTCCTTAACTACTTACTACTTACACGCAAAACAACGTTTCCCGATTTTCATGGATAGACCCTTCCTATCCCTACAGGCAAGAAGCTTAGCCCAAAAAGGCAAAGAAAGTCAGACAGGAGGAAGGGGGAATAAAATGAACAGCTTTCTCAGAGGTGCTATAACACAACCAACATCGACAAGTTGCATCTACACATTATTGCGACAGGAGTGATCGTGGGACAGAGACAATACAGGACCAGCAAAGTGGGCATTGGAACTTAGAGACACAACAGTCGAGGACATAGTAAGCGCCACAGACAAACAACGACGAATTATTGGCTCCAGCAGTTACACAGATATGGCTATGTTGATCCTACATAGAGCCTACATAACACCACTCATTAAATCTAAAATGTCCCTCCTAGGACAATTCAAATGTGCAAAATGCAATACAGAGAACACAGATATACTGCATCGTATGTGGGGATGTGAAAAAATCTATAGAATTTGGAGATCAACGCATGAAGATGTCCAGAGGAGGTGTGGAGTACGGTTTCCACTAACTCCGCAATGGGCGATCTTTAATATTTTGGACGATGACACAAACGCACTTCCAAAAAATGTAAAAGGCATGCTAATAATGTGGGCATCAGCAGTCAGAAAAAGTATCCTACAACAATGGCTGAGTCCAGAGTTACCGGCCAAGGCCCTAATACAATCCAAGCTGATGTTCCTTTTCCGTATGGACTGGCTGAATACATTAACGGGGAGATTTCTGGATACCTGGTCGGTGTTTCTTCCATTGCTAACTGAGGAGGTCAGGTGTCAGCTTAGAAGTCAGTTTGAGACTACCCAATGGTATCTTCTTCAGAGGATCGGGGGTAAGACCCCAATACCATAGTTACACAAAACACTAACTGCAGAGAATAGTGTTAGAGGGAACGGGGGAAGGGATTAACGTAGGGTACAGTTCAAGTTCTTATTATATTTTTGTACAGACAAGCTCCTTATGCTGACATGTCAATGTAATGTATGAGACTTTAACATTGGGAATGTCGTTTATCAGCACTGTATGTTTTCAAAATCAATAAAAATGTTTAAAAAAAAAAAAAAAAAACTATCCTTTTTCATTATACTTCGTAAAAAAGTGGAATACCGCAATCAAAAAATGGCATGTAAATAAAAATGGTATTGGTGAAAACATCATCCTTTCCCACAAAGAACATGTTACCAAACAGCTCTTTCAGCAGAGAAATAAAAAAAACAAAACACTACAGTCACCAAAATTCTGTAACTCAAAAATCCCTATATTTTGTAAAAATAAGTTTTTAAGTGTGTTAGTAGCCAAACCTAAAAAAGCAAAGCGATATAAATCTGGCATTGCTGTGATCGTAAAGACACTTAATAACTTATACCACAAGGTGAACGGCATAAAAAAAGTAATAAAGCCAATTTTTCCAACACCTGTCTATTTGTATATCTGGCCTATCAAAGACCGCAGTCAGGCACGGCTCACATTCATCCTGTGCTCTACGCTGAGTGCTTACACTGCAGATTACATGTAAATCTCTGAAAACCCTTATTCAGACAAAATTTCCAATAGTAAAATTCTCTGCAGTTAGGCAGAGGGAGTCACTTAGAACTCCCATATGTCCTGTGACCCAGTGGTGTCCATCTTTTTATGCGTCTTTATAGGTGTTCGTCACAGTTTTGAAAAGAAGTATACTGCTAAACAGGGGCCAAACAGAGTCCAGAGTAACACTGCTGCCTCATTAGTGAATGGATCCATCGGGGGTTTCACCTGAATAATGCATTTCAGAGATGTAGCTGGAAACACAAATGAAAGTGCTCAACATAGAACACAGGTTGAATGTGAACTGATCCAAAATGTTCTGTAACCAAATTGCCACACTAGTTTTCAACTCTATTGTGCCTGAACACTAACTGACACCTACCTGCTTGTTGTGTCCGTCACCGTTCACCGCCGACCGGTGTGGTCCATGACCTCTCCAGTCGGCGGCGATTTTACAGCTTCTGTCGACATCATGTCAACAGAGGGGAGGTCAAGTGTCAGAGCCAATATCACACTGATTGACCACTGGGACCCCAGTTAGGTAGCATAATGTCAGCTGAGCCAACCCTTCCACAGAACAGAGCGGAAAAGCTGCCTCTGCTCTGTGTGTACCCCACCATGCTGTCTCTGGTAGGAGCGGTCTGTGACCGCTTTGTGCTGGGGTGAACGGCAGTGACCGCTGCCGGGCACAATAGGCAGGCAGGTGCAGCTACCTGCCTGTTGTTTGGGCACTTTTTTTTTTTTAATATTAATACTGGATAACCTCTTTAAAGGAAATATAGGAGCTACCACATTACTGGTAGCACAAAGGCTCTGGTAAAGAATTATGGCTCCTCCACTCCCCTCCCCCCCCAGAAAGGAAACCAAAAACACCTGCGCTCAAAAATACAAATTCCATCCCCACACTGTTTACCATTGCTACAGTGAGGAAGCATGCTTAAAGAGGACCTGTCACCTCCCTGGTGCTTGGCAAACTAAATGCATGTTTGCTGCATTCAAGGAAGAGGTCCTCCATGTCTCAAGTTCCCCTATAAACTTTAAAAATGACTTTAACAGTTAAGAGGTCCCTTGGGCTGGATCTGCTTAAGAGGTCCTCGCTGCTGGCACAATCCACCCTACCTCCTCCTTGTGTGTTGCGCCCCCTCTGTGTCTGCCCCTGCCTCCTCTTCTTCTGAGTCTGCCCTCCTACTGCTCTGTGTCAATCACGCTGCCGCACAGTGCTTGGTGTGAGCAGCTGTAAAGGCGCATCGCGTGATGTCAGCACCAGATTCCTGCCCTGCTGTATGAATAAAGCATAAACAGGGTGGGCTCTGCCGCTGACATCACGCAATGCGCCTTACAGCCGCTCATACCAAGGGCTGTGTGCCAGCGTGATTGACACAGAGCAGGAGAAGAGGAGGAGGCGGCAGCAGACACATACAGTGCCTACAAGTAGTATTCAACCCCCTGCTGATTTAGGTGGTTTGATAAGATGCCAATAAGTTAGAGCCTTCAAACTGCAAACGAGAGTAGGATTTATTAACAGAAGCATATATCTTACAAACCAAAAAGTTATGTTGCTCAGTTGAATTTTTATAAATTTTAAACATAAAAGTGTGGGTCAATTCTTATTCAACCCCTATGTTTAATATTTTGTGGAATAACCCTTGTTTGCAATTACAGCTAATAATCGTCTTTTATAAGACCTGATCAGGCCGGCACATGTCTCTGGAGTTATCTTGGCCCACTCCTCCATGCAGATTTTCTCCAAGTTATCTAGGTTCTTTGGGTGTCTCATGTGGACTTTAATCTTGAGCTCCTTCCACAAGTTTTCAATTGGGTTAAGGTCAGGAGACTGACTAGGCCACTCCAACACCTTGATTTTTTCCCTCTTGAACCAGGCCTTGGTTTTCTTCGCTGTGTGCTTTGGGTCGTTGTCTTGTTGGAAGATGAAATTATGACCCATCTTAAGATCCTTGATGGAGGAGCGGAGGTTCTTGGCCAAAATCTCCAGGTAGGCCGTGCTATCCATCTTCCCATGGATGCGGACCAGATGGCCAGGCCCCTTGGCTGAGAAACAGCCCCACAGCATGATGATGCCACCACCATGCTTGACTGTAGGGATGGTATTCTTGGGGTCGTATGCAGTGCCATCCAGTCTCCAAACGTCACGTGTGTGGTTGGCACCAAAGATCTCGATCTTGGTCTCATCAGACCATAGAACCTTGAACCAGTCTGTCTCAGAGTCCTCCAAGTGATCATGAACAAACTGTAGACGAGCCTTGACATGATGCTTTGAAAGTAAAGGAACCTTATGGGCTCATCTGGAACGGAGACCATTGCGGTGGAGAACGTTACTTATGGTATTGACTGAAACCAATGTCCCCACTGCCATGAGATCTTCCCGGAGCTCCTTCCTTGTTGTCCTTGGGTTAGCCTTGACTCTTCAGACAAGCCTGGCCTCGGCACGGGAGACAACTTTCAAAGGCTGTCCAGGCCGTGGAAGGCTAACAGTAGTTCCATAAGCCTTCCACTTCCGGATGATGCTCCCAACAGTGGAGACAGGTAGGCCCAACTCCTTGGAAAGGGTTTTGTACCCCTTGCCAGCCTTGTGACCCTCCACGATCTTGTCTCTGATGACCTTGGAATGCTCCTTTGTCTTTCCCATGTTGACCATATATGAGTGCTGTTCACAAGTTTGGTGAGGGTCTTAAATAGTCAGAAAAGGCTGGCAAAAGAGATAATTAATCCACACATGTGAAGCTCATTGTTCTTTGTGCCTGAACTACTTCTTAATACTTTAGGGGGACCAAACAGAATGCTGGTGGTTTGAGGGGTTGAATAATAAATGACCCTCTGAATTAACTTTTAACACTTTAAAAAAAAAAAATTAAAAAATTTTTTTTGGCTGCAGTGCATTTCCCACTTCCAGGCTGATCTACAGTCCAAATGTCACAATGCCAAGTTAATTCCGCATGTGTCAACCAGCTAAATCTGCAGGTGGTTGAATACTACTTGTAGGCACTGTAGAGGGGGATGAACAAAAGGAGGAGGCAGGCAGGATTGTGCCAGCAGCGAGGACCTCTTAATCAGATCCAACCCAGGGGACCTCTTAACTGTAAGGTTTCTAAAGTCTTTTTTTAAAGGTTACAGGGGGGTTAGAGCCATGGGGGACCCCTTCCCTGAATGCAGCAGACTTGCAGCATTCAGTTTGTCAAGCACCAGGGGGGTGACAGGTCCTCTTTAATTTACAGGATGTGTTTCACCAGAAGCACAAGCTGGTCATAATGTACTTGGTACAACAAGGGCTTTTTTGCAATGTATTATTCTGCAACACTCGCTGCAATTGATTAAATCATGTTTCTCAGAGAATGACACGTAATCGCCAATGTAAGTGCTCAGTGTAGAGAGCAGGATAAATGTGAGCCGAGACATAATAAACAAATCAGCAGCAGTTTGAAGAATTGGCTTTTATTACTTTTTTTACACCATTCTCCTTGTGGTGTAGGTAATTAGGCAGCTTTGTTAGGTCAGTACGATCACAGTGATACTAGATTAAAAAAATTTAAATTGTTTTTTAAGTTTGGCTACTGAATTTTTGAAGGCTATAGTTTTTTTTTTGTTGTTTTTTTCAGGCAGTCAAGTGACAACTTGTTTTTAGCGGGATGAGTTGTAGTTTTTATTCTTGCCATTTTGGGACACAAGGTTTTTTTTGATCGCTTTCTATTCTGTTTTATATTAGGCAGAATCAAGAGCAAACAGGAAATCAGGTCTTGCTTTTTTTTCTTACTCCATTCACCATATCCTAAAAATAGGACAGCTTTATTCTTCCGGTCAGTACAAAAGACGATACCACAGTTATATTGTTTTTTTTTATGTTTAACCGCTTTTACACCAATAAAACCATTTTATAGAAAAAAAAGAATAGTTTTTGCATTGCTGTGTTCTAAGAGCTATAGCTTCTTTAATTCCCCGCTGATGGAGCCGTGTGCCAGATTGTTTTTTGCGAAACAAATGACATTTGCAGTGATACCAATTTTATTTACATGCTACTTTTTGATCCCATTTTATTCCACTTTTTTTGGGAGTATGATGAAAAACCATAGTGTTTTTGCCGCGTTTAATTTTTATGCAGTGTTCACTGAAAGGGTTAACTAGTGTGTTAATAGAACGGGTCATGCAGAATGTGGTGATATTAAGTGTATACTTTTGTTTGTATTACATAAATAAAGATTATATCAATTTTTGGAGCGCGCTAATGATCCACTCTGTCATAGTCTGGTTTTGGCTTTATCTTTAAGTTCTTTAAAATAACACAGTACTATAAAATCACACAAAATTATCTAAACATACAAAAAACTTCAAAACGCATATATAATAAAATTCTGGGCAGTAATCATCCTAGGGAATTACTTCCTACTAGATTGTTTCCTCTATCCATGTAAATACACAATTATTCCTTTAAAATTGCATTTACTGTGCAAGCAGTTAAAATGATTCCTCACAAGTCTATGAGAAGGGGTATATCGCTTCACATCACAGAAAATTAGTACTTCTGAATATTTCAGTGGGCCTCAATTTCAAACCACCATGCTGATGATTTTTAGGGATAAAATTTGCTTATTGTATACATACGTTAGTCCATTGTTATTACTTGAGTTTTTTGCATCCCCACTTGTTTTGTTGCTGGAGTATTGACCCCTATCAGGGTCACACTGAGAACAGGCCGCTCCAGGGGTCTGTTACAGAGATGTTGGTCCTAACTCCGTGCGCCCAGTCCAAGCTGCCTCATGGAATTATCTTCGTGATTTCCCTGCCGGTCTTCGCAGACAGAGCTACCTCCAGGTAGGTCGATCTGTCTCCTCCTTTGTGCTTCCTACTTACAAGAAGCTTACAAGAATTAGCACAGACCTGGTTTTAAAGTCCCTTTGAACTACTGCATTGTAGTGCCATACACATCTGCAGTGGCTGCCCACCGCAGACACAAGTACAGATTCGATTAAAGTGCTTTTTTATTTTATGATCTGGAAAAAGGGGGGGACGGGAACAGTGGGCCTAAGCCCCAAAATCACATAGGTACATTTGTAAACTATTACAAGGTCACACAGGACTCATAACACATATTATAGAGGGAAATCTGCTTCATTATGTATACAAACACAATGCTCAGATGATTACAAGTATTGCACTGTTTTTAGCACCATTAAAATCATTGATTTAACAGCATAAATACGCAATCTCTGTCATATATTTCAAATGTGCACATACACAGTATTAGTCAAGTGACCTGGCAGGACTGGCACATGTCCATAAGGTCTAATGGTATAGTGATGTGATGTGTCATTTCGTTATGTCTAATGTCCTTTTTGGTATATGGCCTTCCTCGGCGCTGTGACCCCGGTACTTGCTCCTCTGTCTCCTGGTGCGGCCCCCCCTGCACGGCCCTGATTCTGGTGAAACGTCCCTGGATTGGGGCTGGTGTGGCCTGCACTTGGGGCAGAGTTGAACATGGTTGCCTGGGAGACTGCTGGGGTCATGTGGTCGGACGTGGCGCCTGTGACTCCGCTCTGTCAGGTGCGGGGTCGCATGACGTCAATTCCGGTCATGTGATATGGCCGAGACGTCACTTCCGGTTCCGGTTGACGTGATTGCATGCGGCCGATATATAATGGAGACCGCAGCAATGGCCCACTATCCCCCTGATGAAGTGGCTGTGAGGATCTCCCTAGCCATGAAACGGCGTCAGGGTCTGCAGCCCTGACTTGTTCCCCTCCACCTGGGCCCTGAGACACTGTGGTACTGGTAATTATGGCGGTTGAAGACTGCTCGGTGCTGTTATAGTTTAGGCTCAATGCTTAATTACAGTGAGGTCTGCTGGGCACAGTAGTTCTCCTACATAAATACTGCACTAAAAAACGCACTTTATGGTATCAGCCATTATGTATACTCAGTCCTGCCAGGTCACTTGACTAATACTGTGTATGTGCACACTTGAAATATATGACAGGGATTGTGTATTTATGCTGTTAAATCAATGGTTTTAGTGGTGCTAAAAATAGTGCAATACTTGAAATCATCTGAGCATTGTGTTTGTATACATAATGAAGCAGATTTCCCTCTATAATATGTGTTATGAGTCCTGTGTGACCTTGTAATAGTTTACAAATGTACCTATGTGATTTTGGGGTTTAGGCCCACTGTTCCCCCCTTTTTCCAGATCATAAAATAAAAAAGCACTTTAATCGCACTAGCTATTGCTCTTTTTCTCTGGTTTTGAATATATGACTGAGCGCTGGCAGGGCACCCATCTCCCGTGGTGGATGACCCTGTTTAATGGATAAGTTTGTATTAACAAGTACAGATTGTGGGAGCAAAATATGACTGCAACAGCCAATCACAGATGCTCTAACAGACAGACTGTGCTCCAACAATCTGTACTTATGTCTGCTGTGGATTGCCATACATATGTGCATGGCGACCAACCTGCCATCATAGTATGTTACATAAATTAATTAAAAAAAAAAAGCATAGGGCTTTGCAGTATTTTTAGTTTAGCTCAGTGAAAGCAGACAGCTGCAAGCTGCGTAATTTTACCTTGGCTGTCAAAAACAATGCATAGGGCTTTGCCCTATTTTTAATTGCCAGCCAAGGTAAACTAGGCAGCCGAAGACTGGTATTCTCAGTGGGGTGAGGGCCCATTGTTTTAGAGCCCCCCACGCTGGGGAATAGCAGCCCGCAGCCGCCCCTGAAAATAGCACATCCATCGCAGCGCCATTTTCTGGTGGCGGTGGCACGCTGGGTAATAAGATGATAATACCAGCTTGTATTGCGAGCTGGTATTAAGCCCTAAGATTCTTAATGCCGGGTCAATATTAGACCCGGCCATTAAGAATCTCAAATAGTAAAAAAGAGAACACAGAGACAAATTATTTTATTAGAAATAAAACCACAGAGATATTTAGGGACCCCATCTTTATTAACCCCTCCCCACGCTCTTACCCTTCCACGATCCTTATCTTATCTCTGTTTGACAAACGCAGCTCTGCTACATCAGCGACCATGGGGAGAAAGAATATGTCCGCTCCCTGTGGTCTCTGATAACTGAATGACAGAACCGTGGGGAAGTGACTCGAGGACAGCATTGGCTATACTATGGCAACAGTGTCCTTGGATAACCTGAGTCCCCGCTTACAGCCGCAGGCGCGAGATTCCCAACCCTGCTGTCTGCATGAAGCAGAACGCTAAACAGAGCAGGATCTGGTGCCTGCACATAGTACAGTCAGACGCTCTGCCTGCAGTAGGGCAGAGCACACAGCACCTGCACATGTCGGAGAGAGATTTGCGCAGGCATCGGAAGAAGACAGGGATGAGAGCAGAGGAGGTGTCCTGAAGAATGAATAGGCATAGAAAGACTAGAAAAATGGCGAGGACTACTAAACGAGTGACCAGACCTACTGGACCGGTAAGTATCAATTTACACACATGGCGGGAAAGTTTATAAAGTGATTATTTAGGTACACAGGATGCATGGGAGGGATTATAGCCACCTTCACAGAATGCAGCATAGGCACTGCTTAAGGTGGCACTTTTAGTTCAAAAAGCCCTAGGTGGGTGCCAGGTTCACGTCAACATGCCAGATCTAGCATGCCAGTATGAGAAGAGGAGCATTGCAGCTTTTATGTCTCCTCATACTTGCATGCCAGATCTGTAAAGGAGAATTGTTATCCCATAGAACTCCAGTCTTAGCCTCTCACCTAGCCAAACCAGATTTCATACTTTGCTCTGACGAAGGGCAAACACCCTGAAACACTACCTGTAAATTGAGGTTCTGATTTGACTTTTTAATACTAAGTCATACTGCAACTCTCCATTAAAGGGTCGATTTTGACATTTAGGATTTGTACTTCCAATAGGTGGCATTTGAGTTTGTCTACTTCTTCTCTGAAGAGACAATTTGCATATTTAGATTCCCAGAGGGACATTGTGACTTTTAAGTCTCCTCATACTTTCATGCCAAATTCGGCATGTTAATCTCTCCATAAGGAGAAATGTTATCCCTTGCTTCAGGGATCTCCAACTCCAGGCATCGAAGGCTGCAAACAGGTCCGGTTTTCAGGATTTCCTTAGTATTGCACAAGTGATAATTGAATCACCTGCACTGGTGATGATTCAAATACTAAAGGAATCCTTAAAACATGACCTGTTTGCGGCCCTTGAGGCCTGGAGTTGTTGATCCCTGCCTTACATCATAAAGTGACACTGGGCAAAATTGAAACAAATGACCTGATCATGAAGGTGAAAATAAGCTTAGGTTTGACAGGGTTAATGAGAATAAAAGGTCTGGAGTAAATTTTGAAGTGTTACTGTAATGCTAGTTATTACTCACAGGCTAGCCATGGAGTTGAGTATGTGGAGCCCACTGGGATGGGGTACTCGGTACCGGACTGGGTTGCTGCTGGGGATGTCATGGAGGTCCAGGTCCGGACTGTGTCCCGGGTTCTCACAAGTAAAAGGGAATATTTACAAGGGATAGAGTTTATCGTTACGCCACCTACGGTTTGTGGTCAGGGTGACCACCGCTGCTGCAGAACCTCCGGGGATGATGTTTGGCAGCTGGAGATGTAATAACTCTCCATGGGTAGACCTAGGTTCCCCGGGGCAGTGATAGTTAAAGTCTATGATGGTTATGGGGGGTTGCAATAGGTGCAGTTCACTTACTTTCCTGCTGCTGCAGCCTTCTTCCAGCCAGTGTGCAGAGCTGACAGGCTGTGGCTCCCCAGGTGGGACCTTTCTGCTGTCCTGCTGGAAGAAATCAGTCACAGACAAGGGTGCAAAGATATAGTAAAGTTCTGTCTGCAGGGAATCACACATGAGAGTCTGAAGCAGGGTTCACCGGGTTTACTGGTCAGTTCTCTTCAAACAGTTACAGCAGTTCTTAGTACAGTTCAGTTCTTACACCAGTTACAGTCACTTTACTCGGGTTTTCACTAAACCCACTGCAGCCAGGTTGTTGCTCTCTGAGACCCCTCACACCTTCTAGGTCCTTTCCAGGCTGTGGTCTCTCTCTCTTTGTGTGTCTCCGGACAGTATAGCGGCAGCTCGGACCCCTGTGGCTCCTCGTGGTTGCTACTGTGCTTCCTATCCTTGGTGTGGGAACCCCAACTTAGAATTGGAGCTCCCCGTCGGTGAATCTGGGGATACCGGGTGAATCTTCGTTGCCGTCAGAGCCGACACTCTGCTGTGTGCCTAGCCTGCAATAGCCCTCTCCCGCAAGGCACTATCAGGCGCCTTCTAACCCGTGTGACTCCAGCTTCAATAGGGAAGACTACTCCGTCTGTAGTTGGTCAGTGCTGCCAAGTTCCTCGGACCCAGTGCTGCTGGTCCGGTCTCTTTCCTTACACTCCCCTGGGATGCTGACTATGGACGAGCTTTCTCTCCATGGTTTCTCTGACGCTGTGGATTCTGCATCTCCGTGTAGCCCAATCCCACCAGGTTGTGTTTCTTTCTTTCTGTCTGTGCTGCTCAGCCTACCTCGGGCTACTAACTCCTTCCTCCTCCTCTTCCTCTATTTCTACCTTTTGTCACCTGACCTACATGCGTTCCCACCCACTTGTTCTCTAAACCCACCACCCCTTGCCCGCCTAGAGTTCCGGGCTCCGGGTTGGGTGCTGCCTCCTAATGGTGTGTGGGATGTCTGTGAGGGTGTTTAGTGTAAACTGTCTTTTCCTCCTACCTGGCTGCAGTTCCCTATGTGGCCACCCTGGTCGCAGGGGCGCCACAAGAAGTCAAAAGGTCATGGGTCAGTTACCAGGAGGGCAAGCAATAAACAAAACAGTGTGAAAAAGACATAGGTCACTGTCCAAGAGCAAAATTCCAGTAAGGAAGCAGATCAAGACAAAGGGGATGACAAAAAAAATGCAAAATCTTTGCCAAATTTAAATTTTTCTCACAAATGAATGCACAAAATATCATCCAAAATTTACCACTATAATGAAGTCCAATATGAGAGTAAAAAAATCCCTGGTCTGTGGAACGCTAGGACTCGAGATAAAATAGCACTAGGGTTATTTTTAGAAAATTATTACTTTATTAACCTCTTACAGGCCACTATGCGTTTCTGCAGCAAAGCGCTGCCTTCATCAGGGTATGCAAGTCTTGCATCACCTGATGAAGGCAGCGCTATGCTGCAGAAACGCGTAGTGGCCTGTAAGAGGTTAATAAAGTAATAATTTTCTAAAAATAACCCTAGTGCTATTTTATCTCGAGTCCTAGCGCTCCACAGACCAGGGATTTTTTTACTCTCAGCTTCTTGCACTTGTGCACACCTGGCAAGAGCAGCTCTGGACAAGAGATACCATTAATCCTAGATCCTGAGCTCCATGACCTAGCAATACAACACGGTCACCGTTGAAGGACCTGTGGTGACATCAATCCGGTCACGTGACCGCGGCAGGAGCTGGAGCTCCCGGAGCAAATTTCGGTGCCTCCACTATACCTCCAAGTGGAGGTGGATTCACAGGCGTAAGACCGCAGTTGTGCAGGGTTGTACAACCACCTCTGGTGAGTGGCCACACAGCCCTGGGCCTAAATCCACTTCAAAAACTTTCTTCACATGCGCTCCCAACCCCTCCCCCTTTTTGTCTTGCATGAAGTCCAATATGTCACAAAAAACGTTCTCAGAATCACTGGGTCTGTTGAGGTGTTAACACGCCCACTCCAGGGTCGGGGAAGACTCGGGAACCGGGCAGTTAATCATTGTTCTCTTCACCTTCTTGATTCTTTTCACGGGGACAGATGGGGGCCGAGACCCAGTCCGTGACCCTGGCGTTGTCATTTTAATAAACGGGGGAAGATGACAGGGAAAGTCAAAGGGGAATAGGGGTATTCGTGACGCCACCTGCAGTGTGTGGCCAGGGCAGCCGCTGCTGCTTCAAACCTTCTGGGGACGGTGACCGGCAACTAGGATGGTTCTGCTTCCCGCATGTGGAGCACAGTCCCCAGGGCAGCGGAATGGAGGAGTCAGTTCGTTCTTTGGCAGATGGTCACTGGGTCGTAAGTGCCCCAATGACTCATGCGGCCTCTGCAGCCGGTGGTTGCCATTAATAAAAGTCTCACACACCATTGCTGGAGTTCTGTTCCTTTTACTCACTTGTTTCAGCATGGCCGCTGGGTACATCCCTTGCCAACCTCCCGATCAGCGTTGTTTCCAGAACAGGGACAGTGCAGTTGAGCCATGGTTGGTGCCCATTCCTTCCTCTCTAGGTGTCTCTGGTGGTCTCTGTTTCACTTCCCAGCGCTATAAGGGGTAGTGCTCATCTGGGGCTAGCGTGACACCTCTCGGCCCCCCAGACTCTCAGCTCCTCTGACCAGGGGTGCATCTAGCCACCCTGCCGCCTGAGCCGATCGGAGGCCGGGGGAAGGGAGGGGGGATCTGGCGGATCTCAGCCCCGCCGCCCCAGCAGCGTCCGGGGGGGGGGGTGCTGGCGGATCTCAGCCCCGCTCGGCCCCGCCGCCCCTGCAGCCTGCAGTGACTCAGCGCGCGCGCCCTCTTACCGCTGGCAGCGTCCGTCTCTCCTGAGCCCGCCGCTGATGTTGGTGGCGCCGCCCCCTTCTCTCATGCCGCTCCCCCTGGCTGCCGACGCTCTGGACTCAGGGCTCACACTGTCCAATGGACCTTGCGGCCCTGCCTCCGACGCACAGAGCTCAAGTGTTGGCAGCCACGGGTGTTGTTGTGTTCCCTCTCAGGCACTGCTCCCTAGTTCGTCCACCTTCCCTAAGTTGTGTCGGGTGGTCGGCAACAGCTCCTGTTAGAA
This sequence comes from Allobates femoralis, assembly GCA_033576535.1. Lineage (NCBI taxonomy): Eukaryota > Metazoa > Chordata > Amphibia > Anura > Aromobatidae > Allobates > Allobates femoralis. The sequence goes on along the minus strand of JARQOC010000005.1, from coordinate 425,088,648 downwards.
GCCTGGGGCCTCTGGTTCAACGGTTCGGGCATACAGCATCCGCACCGTGTTCAGGACCTGTGTCATCCACCAGCCCCTCTGTCTCGCCAGATATGGGCGTACAGGGATCGATGTCTCTTTTGCACCCCAAGGGCTCTCCCTTCTTCCTTTGCCTGTTGGTCTTTCCCTCCCGTGGACAATTGTGGTTGTGCTCTAGCCCATGGGAGCAGACTCCACACCGCCTCTACACTCCCGACTCTCTCCTCTCACTCCTCACGCTACCTCCTTTCCAACTCTCCTTTTTGTACACTTCCCTGTCCCCCCTTTTTGACCTGGGTCCTCCCTCAGGGTCTACCCACCGTCCCACAGGCATACGAGTTGTGTGTGTGTGTTGGCTCAACTACACCATCCCAGCACGTAGAAAGCAGAGGTGCCACTCCCCTTAACCGCAGGAGTGCAGTACCTCTGGTGGTGACCTACCAGGTGGGGTGACGCAGTGTTATAATGCTATAACCTCAAATTGACACTGGTCAGAACTGAAAAAAATGGCCTAGTCATGAAGGTGAAAACCAGGCTGCGTGGTAATGGGGTTAAACTGCAGACTTGACTTTAAAGGGACCCTGTCACCTCGATCTAGCTATCTCTCCTATCACTAGCTGTCCCTGCACCTTCCTAGCTGTTCCCTATCATCCCTCTCTGAGCTAAAGGGCCCTATAACAATTTTGAAAAATGAATTAGAACTTGCATATGGTCTCTATCTAGGAGACTGGAAAGGTGGGCTCCACTGCTCCATGATTCCCTCCTCGCGGTGTCTAAGCATGTGCCGCTGGGCGTTATCCCTCCTGCGGCTTTGCTGCCTCCTTTTGGAATCTCCCGTTCTCTCTGCCAGTGTTATGCCCGGGCCGGAACGTCATATCCGGCCCGGTGCATTATGGTCTGATCACGTGATCGGTCAGGTGTATTGTGGGCATAATCACGTGATCGGCCCGGCTGCAATATGGGCATTACACTGGCCGAGAGGGTGGTAGATTCCAAAGGAGGCAGCAAAGCAGCCGGAGGGATGACGCCCAGCAGACCGTGCTTGGACACCCCGAGGAGGGAATTATGGAGCCCGGAGCCCGCCTTTCCAGTCTCCTAGATGTAAGCTCTAATTCATTTTTCTAAATTGTTAAAGGGCCCATTTAGCTCAGAGAGGGATGGTTAGGGAACAGCTAGGAAGGTGCAGGGACAGGTAGTGATAGGACAAGAGGGCTAGATCGAAGTGACAGATTCCTTTTAATTTCAGAGTGTTCACATCCTAATTTGATTAGAGGTTTAGCAATAACAGTTCTTTAATGTGTAGCTGCCTCTTTTTCAGTGGACCAAAGGTAATTGGACAATTACCTAAAAGGCGCTTTAGTAGGCTGCATTGCTATTCCTTTGTTAATCTATCATTAATTAATCAGATATGTCAGGAGCTACTGTAATTCCAAATGTGGCATTTGAATTTAAATGATTTCCACCGATCGCCCTATGTGCGCTCCCTATTTATCCTTTTTTATCGCATTTGAATTTAGAAACTGTTGCTGTGAACTCACAACATGTGGTTTAAGGAACCATTAATAGATAAGAAACAGACAGGGGCGTAACAAGGACAGGTGCAGGGGTTGCAATTGCACTCGGGCCCTGGAGCCTAGTGGACCCCAAAAGTCCCTTTGGCCTGTAGAAAAAGACTTGCTATTTAAGATTTGCAATAATTGGTGGACCTGTTTGAGCTTTTGCATCGGGGCCAAGTAGCTTCAAGTTACGCCACTAGAAACAGACCATTATTAGGAGGGCAGTATTTGGAGTTAATCCTGCCCTGTGCACTTTACATGGTTATGCCCCCTCTGATCAGTCAGGGAATGTGCACACAGAAAATATTTTTCAGGCAGATCTAAAAGGAATGAAATGATACACTTCCATGTAAGAACTATTTGCTGTTCATATATTCAGCTTTTTAACCGCTTCAGGTTTCCTAAGACAGGAATAGTGGCTAGAAACATTGACTGGTCCATAATATGGGCGACTTTTACTTGGAAGCCACTTACTAGTTTATTGAAAAAAATTTAAAAAAGAAAAATTGCTTCAGGCCAAAATGACAATTGTGTGTCATGAGGCGTCTTCTGTTTAAAAATCTAAGGGGATTCACAGACATCTCCAAGACATTTGCACATACCCGGAGAGTGCCCATAGCCTTCAGATAGTAGATAACACCTCCATACACATTAAATTACAGTTGGCCAAACCTGCCGATATCGACAGGTTCTGCTGACAGTCTAATGTTTATGAGGGCTCTAACTGATGACTGTTGGGAGAGATGAGTATCCAGCATGTCTGATTATCTAAATCTAAGTGATAAGTTGCTGTCAGAGACGTCTAGCAGTGGTGCTAATTGAGAACACAGGAATAAAAAATACTCAAAAAGCAGCATCAGAAAAAACTTACCATCAATGCCAAAAAACAAACAAACACTGCACTTGCAGGTTGCAGTCAGACCCCACAATGTGGAGCAAGCCCAGGTGCAAGCAGATAAATCACCTCTGCCTACAATAAGATGTGGTAGGTGACTTGCCATGCACATAATGAGCTTGCATAGGACACCATTCACACTGATACATATGATGCGGAGTGTCTGATAGCTACCCACTGGTCCTGCCAGATGACCAAGTGAGCCGCCCAGTACGATGTCTCCGCACCACTAGATGAACAGCGCCCCATGTTAGGACTCATAAGCTATGGGAATCTGTGACTTGGATTATGAGCTTAAGTGTCTTGGCCAATACATCAACCAATACCCCATATAAGAGAGTTTTTTGTTTATAATGAAAAACTTTCTTGCACTTTTTTATCATTTTTAGGGTGCAGCCGGGCCCCATTGGGTGCTGTTCATCTAGTGGTGTGGAGACATTGTACTGGGCGGCTCACTTGGTCAGGTGGCAGGACCAGTGGGTAGCTATCAGACACTCTGCATCATATGTATCAGTGTGAACGGTGTCCTATGCAAGCTCATTATGTGCATGGTAAGTCGCCTCCCACATCTCATTGTAGGTAGAGGTGACTTATCTGCTTGCACCTGGGCTTGCTCCACATAGTGGGGTCTGACTGCATCCTGCAAGTGCAGTGTTGGTTTTTGTTTTTGGCATTGATGGTAAGAACACAGGAATACTCAGCCGAATTAGTGCTCTTGAGTATGGGAGAACCAAGCGCTCTTTGTGCCTGCTGAACAAACGGACAGCAGTCATTGGGTAGTAAGGGATAACAGGGGGACTGGGTTTCCTAAACTGACCTTCAGTCTAGGGGGGCCCTAGCTGTCCCTTATACCAGAGTTACCTCTGATGAGGATGTCTTAGCTACCACCCTTGCCCTGCTCCTGGCAAGCCCTCGTCTAATACTCCTATCCGGGAAGGGGGGCACAGGATTGGTAAACCCCACACAAATACAACAATGGTGAAACCAAAGATACAGCGATACACACTGGAATAAGACAATATGTGCACAGGAGGAAATAAAGAGCAGGGAGGAAAACCAGACGACAACAAGATTTTCACAGCACACCAAACAGCACTCCAATAGATTACCAGCAACTGGATCACCACAACACATGGACTGGAATTGCAAAAGCTATACTTAGCATGGGAAAACAGATTCCACCATCTTGAAAAGGCAGAGAGCAACTGTGATAGGTTTCCCAGAACATGTGATGCTAGAGGTAATTAGGAGTCATACAGAGATTAACTACTGTGAGACTGATTACTAATGAGAACACAGCTGGTTGATGCCTGAGCCTGCCTGTGGAACTCTGAAGCATCAGAGAAACCATAGTGTGGGGAGTGTCAGAATCTGTAGTGTGAACAGATCCAGATTCTACCATGAAACTGCGAGATTTGAGCCAAACGCCATGTGACAGTACCTCCCATCTATGAGGGTCCTCTAGACTAGGTCTCTCTGGATGACGGCGATGGAACGCGTCCTCTCCTCAGGACCCTAACTCTGTCAGGGAACTGTAATGAGGTGTACAATTCAGATTGTATTATTGAAATTGAAACTGAAAGGAACTGTGCACAGTCCGCACTTGTCCACCAGGGGGCATCAGTGGACTGTACAATCACAGAGCTGGGAAACTCCCAGCCATCTCTGTTGTTTAACCAGGAAGTGGAAGCAGAGAATCGGAGCAGTATAAATCCAGAGCTGAGAAGATCTACCTGCGGATGTCTATTTAAAGTGGACTATTTTGCTACACCTTGCCGGAAAAATCACCCCGCAGAAGCCCCTGTGACTGATCCTGGGCCACTGGACTTTGGTGCTGTGACTCTGGCCGCTCTGCAAAACCTTGCCCGCCGAGCACCCAGAGTGCATGTGCTCGGGCCGTGACCGACATAAGGGAGCCATTTGTGCTGCTGTGATCTCCCTTCTGCTGTTGCTCTGTGTGCCCTGAGACTGGGAGAGACAGACTGTTACCTGCAGAAGGAGACCAAAGAAGAAGAGTGAGGAGATCCCCAGGCCTGCTACGTGGGAGCGACACCTTCTTCTGTGATAGACTGGTACGTGATTTTAGGGAAAGTTAGGGAAAGATATCTCCATTGTTGTGTTTTTTTCTTTGCTTGCTGCGTACCCGGAAGAAGTGAAGATCCAGAGACTCTAATATATACATGTGTGCAGCTAGATCAGTTGACTGTGTTATAGACATGTTTTACAGTAAAGAAATGTTACTACCGGTTAAATCTGAGTATGGGGATTCTGTTGAGAAAGATCATACACACACACCCGCGGCCTTACCACCGGTCGCTACATCTGGCGTAGTCGGCAGGATGTGTGATCAACAGAATCTCCTCCCGGTAGTAGCTTATAACCAGACTTATACTACGGCCTGCAGGTCCATATCCGGTGCCAGCAGTCCGAGCAGTGACACGGAAGAATTGAAGCAGATAGTAGCAGAGTTGCAGAAACAGATACTACAGCTGCAGCTCATGCTAGACCAACAGGCGGACAGGCAAGCGAGACAGCAACCCAGTCGGCCTATGGGAAGGTGCTGGACATGCGGCGACCCCCGCCATAGGGCAAACCGTTGTCCGCATCCTCCACCCGTGGTCCGATATACCAGAACCAGCAAGCCATGCCCCACAACAGCAGCCACCTTTAAACTAGACGCCCCAGCCAAAGCGGTTCGCTCGGCAGGGGAGATCAGGGAAAAGGGTGTGAAGAGACAGAGCCAGACCGATAAGCAAGTACTGGCCACTCGGGTCCAGGGGACGGTGAAGTGGTTTAATGTCCGCGATGGGTATGGCTTCATCAACAGGAATGACACAAAGGATGACGTGTTTGTACATCAGACTGCCATAAAGCGTAACAATCCTCGTAAGTGCCTCCGCAGCGTTGGTGATGGGGAGGTGGTACAGTTTGATGTTGTGAAGGGAGAGAGGGGTACAGAGGCCGCCGACGTCACCGGTCCTGGGGGTGTTCCCGTTAAAGGAAGCAGATTTGCCCCCAACCGGCGCCGCTACCGCCGGCGATCCTACTCTCCCCGGGTAGAAAACGTGACTGAGTTTATTGGAGATATTGTGAGCCCTGAACAAGGGAGCGAAGGTGAACCAGGAAGTGGAAGCAGAGAATCAGAGCAGTATAAATCCAGAGCTGAGAAGATCTACCTGCGGATGTCTGTTTAAAGTGGACTATTTTGCTACACCTTGCCGGAAAAATCACCCCGCAGAAGCCCCTGTGACTGATCCTGGGCCACTGGACTTTGGTGCTGTGACTCTGGCCGCTCTGCAAAACCTTGCCCGCCGAGCACCCAGAGTGCATGTGCTGGGGCCGTGACCGACATAAGGGAGCCATTTGTGCTGCTGTGATCTCCCTTCTGCTGTTGCTCTGTGTGCCCTGAGACTGGGAGAGACAGACTGTTACCTGCAGAAGGAGACCAAAGAAGAAGAGTGAGGAGATCCCCAGGCCTGCTACGTGGGAGCGACACCTTCTTCTGTGATAGACTGGTACGTGATTTTAGGGAAAGTTAGGGAAAGATATCTCCATTGTTGTGTTTTTTTCTTTGCTTGCTGCGTACCCGGAAGAAGTGAAGATCCAGAGACTCTAATATATACATGTGTGCAGCTAGATCAGTTGACTGTGTTATAGACATGTTTTACAGTAAAGAAATGTTACTACCGGTTAAATCTGAGTATGGGGATTCTGTTGAGAAAGATCATACACACACACCCGCGGCCTTACCACCGGTCACTACAGAACCATATACTATAAAGAATGACAAACGACTTGAGAATCCATAGTTCTGAAACTCCAACAATCCTTCAACTAAAACCGGAGGAAGAGGGACGGGAAGAGAGGCTCCCGAGCCCACAAACGTCTTTAATAGAGAATTGCCCTGAGAAAGCATTGCACAGCTCAAACTCAGTCACTGTGACACATGCAGGAAATGGTTCTTAACCCCTTTGCAGCCTTGCATTTTCCCTTTTTAGTACTCTCGTTCTTTCCTCTCCTTCTTCCAAGAGCCATACATTTTTTATTTTTCCATCAATATAGACATATTGTTTTGTTTTTTTTTTGCAAGATGAGTTGTACTTTTGAATCATTGAATTATTATGATGAATTATTCTTTTACCATATAGTGTATTGCAAAATGGGAAAAAAATTCCAATTGCGGTAAAATTACAAAAAATGGAAATCACAAACAATTATTATTTTTTTTTTATTCACTGTGTTCACTATATTGTGATACAAACATGTCAGTGTGATGCCTCAGGTCAGTACAAGTTTTAGATACTAAACATGTATACTTTTACCTTTTTCTAAGTGGTGAAAAAAAAAAATCAAAAGCTTGTAAAGAAACATAATTGCGCTTTTGATTCCATTTTCTGTGACCCGTAGCATCCTTTGGGATCTGGGGTTGTGTGACGGCTTATTTTTGGGGTCTTGAGCTGATGTCTCTGATGATACCATTTTTGGGTGGATGTGATGTTTTGATCGCCGTTATCACATTTTATTACAATGTTGCAGTGACCAAAAAAAGTGATTTTAAAAAATAATTTTGCCATTTAGACTTTTTTAAAATATTTTTTTAAACTTTTTTTTTTTTTTACACTTTATCTTACTTGGCACCTTAGGACGCCTCATCACTGCGCAGTCTGATCGCTTCTCCTGTTCACATCCATGATGCTACACGGCTCTGAACAGGAGAAATGATCACTTTCTATAGGCGACGCTGCTGCAACATCACTTACAGGAAGTGAGTCGTGACCGCGTCCAGTGTCATCAGCTGACCCTGTGCACTCATCGCACTCATGGCTCTTTAGACCGCGCTGTTAGTGATTGACAGCGCAATCTAAGGGGTTAAGAGATGTGGGTAGAAGGCTTATCCACCTGCATATGTTACCTGCACATGTCAGCTGATGAGATCAGCTTTATATGTGTAGGGGGAATGCGAGCTCAGTGTGTGAGCTCACATCAAAGGAAAGGAAGCGGCACATGACGTACCCAGAACGTCATGTGTCATAAAGACGTTAAGACCATAAAGCACATTAATAAAGAGTGACTCAAGAATGAGGAGCTTTCCATGGACACATTATCCAACAAAACAGAGCATTTAACATATTTGGCAGTGCAGGTGATGTTGTGGCATTGCAAGTTTTAAGTCACTTCATCCTCTATCAAAACCCCTTTTCATAGCACTCTTCTACCACCTAGTGACCATTGATTGTTACTACAGTTTCAGTCTTAATCATATACTAACTTCATCCTCGATTAAAATGTTAAAGAAAAGGTCAGTTCTTGTGTCATGTGGTCCTGGTCACCTGATGGACGCTTATATTAGTTGTTGCACTTGGGGATGTCCAAACCATGTTGAGAAGGTGAGATAGGCCCACAATCCTCAGCATCAGTGGCGTAACTAGAGTCTAGTGGGCCCCGGTGCGAATTTCAGACCGGGGCCCCCCCCCCCCACCCACGGGCACACGTTGGTCGGATGTATGGGCCCCATGTAACGTTCTAAGTTCTATAAAGACTCACAAATTGACCCGTCTATGTATTAATGTCCCTCATCCTGCTATATATGGTCATCCTACTGGAATATGGAGCTAATCCTTTTAAATATGTCTCCCATCCTGCTATATATGGTCTCCCTCCGGGAATATGGCCCTTATCGTGGTATATATGTCCCCCGTCCTGGTATATACGGTCTTCCTCCTCCCGCCACGATAGTCCTCTAATTATTATAATGTATCCCCATATTCCTCCATATATTACAATAGACCCCCATAGTCCTCCATGTATTATATGCCATCCATAGTCCCCCTTCATAAGGTAGCCTAATGTCATCCAATTATTATAATGCACCCCTACTATCCTACATATAGTAGCATCATAGTCCTCTGTATAGTATAATACAGCCTCACAGCCCTCCATATAGTATAATATAGCCTCATTGCCCCTCCATATAGTATAATACAGCCTCACAGCCCCCCATATAATATAACGTAGCCTCACAGCCCTCTATACAGTATAATGCAGGCTCAGTTGTCCATGTAGTGCAGCCTCTATAGTACAGCCTTATATATGCAGCCTCATAGCTCTCCATATAGTACAGCCTCATATAGTGGAGTATTATATATGCAGCCTCATATCTCTCCATATAGTACAGCCTCATATAGTGGAGTATTATATATGCAGCCTCATATCTCTCCATGTAGTGCAGCCTTATATTTCTCTATATAGTGTATTATATATGCAGCCTCATAGCCTCTCTATATGGTGCAGCCTCAAATATGCAGCCTCATAGCCTCTCTATATGGTGCAGCCTCAAATATGCAGCCTCATAGCCTCTCTATATGGTGCAGCCTTATACATGCAGCCTCATAGCTCTCCATATAGTGCAGCCTTATATATGCAGCCTCATAGCATCCTCTTTGCCCCGCTCTCCTGTGCCCCTCGCTCTCCTCCTCCTCCTCTGTCCCCCACTCTCCACCTTCTCCTGTGCCCCTTGCTCCCCTACTCTTCTGTCCCCTGCTCTCATCCTCTTCCTGCATCCCTCAATCTCATCCTCCTCTGTCCCCCGCTCTCATCTTCCTCCTCTGTGCCCCACTCTCATCCTCCTCCTCTGTCCACCCGCTCTCATCCTCTTCCTCTGTTCCCCGCTCTCATCCTCTTCCTGTGTCCCCTGCTCCCCTACTCCTCTCTCCCCCGCTTTCATCTTCCTCCTCTGTGCCCTGCTCTCAACCTCCTCCTCTGTCCACCCGCTCCTGTGTCCCCTGCTGTCCTTTTCCTCTGTCCCCTGCTCTCATCCTCTTCCTCTGTCCCCCGCTCTAATCCTCCTCCTCTGTCCCCCACTCTCATCCTCCTCCTCTGTCTGTCCCCTGCTATCATCCTCTTCCTGTGTCCCCTGCTCTTCTCCTCCTCTGTCCCCCACTCTCATCCTCCTCCTCTGCTCTCATCCTCCTCCTCTGTACCCCGCTCTCATCCTCTGTCCACCAGCTCTCATCCTCTTCCTGTATCCCCTGCTCTCCCACTCTTCTGTCCCCCACTCTTATCCTCCTCCTCTGTTCCCTGCTCTCATCCTCCTCTTCTGTCCACCAGCTCTCATCCTCTTCCTGTGTCCCCTGCTCTCCCCCTCCTCTGTGCCCCGCTCTTATCCTCCTCCGTCCACCAGCTCTCATCTTCTTCCTGTGTCCCCTGCTCTCCCCCTCCTCTGTCCCCCGCTCTTATCCTCCTCCTCTGTGCCCCGCTCTTATCCTCCTCCTCTGTCCACCAACTCTCATCCTCTTCCTGTGTCCCCTGCTCTCCCCCTCTTCTGTCCCCCAGCTCTCATCCTCCTCCTCTGTCCACCAGCTCTCATCTTCCTCCTCTGTCCACCAGCTCTCATCCTCTTCCTGTGTCCCCTGCTCTCCCCCTGCTCTGTCCCCCGCTCTTATCCTCCTCCTCCTCTGTGCCCCGCTCTCATCCTCCTCCTCTGTCCACCAGCTCTCATCCTCTTCCTGTGTCCCCTGCTCTCCCCCTCCTCTGTGCCCCGCTCTTATCCTCCTCCGTCCACCAGCTCTCATCCTCTTCCTGTGTCCCCTGCTCTCCCCCTCCTCTGTCCCCCGCTCTTATCCTCCTCCTCTGTGCCCCGCTCTCATCCTCCTCTTCTGTCCACCAGCTCTCATCCTTCTCTTCTGTCCACCAGCTCTCATCCTCTTCCTGTGTCCCCTGCTCTCCCCCTCCTCTGTCCCCCGCTCTTATCCTCCTCCTCTGTGCCCCGCTCTTATCCTCCTCCTCTGTGCCCTGCTCTTATCCTCCTCCTCTGTCCACCAGCTCTTATCCTCCTCCTCTGTGCCCCGCTCTTATCCTCCTCCTCTGTCCACGAGCTCTCATCCTCCTCCTCTGTCCACCAGCTCTCATCCTCCTCCTCTGTCCACCAGCTCTCATCCTCCTCCTCTGTCCACCAGCTCTCATCCTCCTCCTCTGTCCACCAGCTCTCATTCTCTTCCTGTGTCCCCTGCTCTTCCCCTCCTCTGTCCCCCGCTCTTATCCTCCTGCTCCTCTGTCCCCCGCTCTTATCCTCTTCCTCCTCTGTGCCCAGCTCTCATCCTCCTCCTCTGTCCACCAGCTCTCATCCTCCTCCTCTGTCCACCAGCTCTCATCCTCCTCCTCTGTCCACCAGCTCTCATTCTCTTCCTGTGTCCCCTGCTCTCCCCCTCTTCTGTCCCCCAGCTCTCATCCTCCTCCTCTGTCCACCAGCTCTCATCTTCCTCCTCTGTCCACCAGCTCTCATCCTCTTCCTGAGTCCCCTGCTCTCCCCCTGCTCTGTCCCCCGCTCTTATCCTCCTCCTCCTCTGTGCCCCGCTCTCATCCTCCTCCTCTGTCCACCAGCTCTCATCCTCTTCCTGTGTCCCCTGCTCTCCCCCTCCTCTGTGCCCCGCTCTTATCCTCCTCCGTCCACCAGCTCTCATCCTCTTCCTGTGTCCCCTGCTCTCCCCCTCCTCTGTCCCCCGCTCTTATCCTCCTCCTCTGTGCCCCGCTCTCATCCTCCTCTTCTGTCCACCAGCTCTCATCCTCCTCTTCTGTCCACCAGCTCTCATCCTCTTCCTGTGTCCCCTGCTCTCCCCCTCCTCTGTCCCCCACTCTTATCCTCCTCCTCTGTGCCCCGCTCTTATCCTCCTCCTCTGTGCCCTGCTCTTATCCTCCTCCTCAGTCCACCAGCTCTTATCCTCCTCCTCTGTGCCCCGCTCTTATCCTCCTCCTCTGTCCACCAGCTCTCATCCTCCTCCTCTGTCCACCAGCTCTCATCCTCCTCCTCTGTCCACCAGCTCTCATCTTCCTCCTCTGTCCACCAGCTCTCATTCTCTTCCTGTGTCCCCTGCTCTTCCCCTCCTCTGTCCCCCGCTCTTATCCTCCTGCTCCTCTGTCCCCCGCTCTTATCCTCCTCCTCCTCTGTGCCCCGCTCTCATCCTCCTCCTCTGTCCACCAGCTCTCATCCTCCTCCTCTGTCCACCAGCTCTCATTCTCTTCCTGTGTCCCCTGCTCTTCCCCTCCTCTGTCCCCCGCTCTTATCCTCCTGCTCCTCTGTCCCCCGCTCTTATCCTCCTCCTCCTCTGTGCCCCGCTCTCATCCTCCTCCTCTGTCCACCAGCTCTCATCCTCTTCCTGTGTCCCCTGCTCTCCCCCTCCTCTGTGCCCTGCTCTTATCCTCCTCCTCTGTGCCCCGCTCTCATCCTCTTCTGTCCACCAGCTCTCATTCTCTTGTGTCCCCTGCTCTCCCCCGCTTTCCTCCTCTCACCCGTGTCTTGTTCTCCGCTCTCTTCTTCCCTTCTCTGTTCGGCAGCAGCTGGGGGGCGTGTCCTCACTTCCTGGATAATGAACGGCCAGGACCTGATGCACGGCCGCCGGGCGGGAGACTGAGGAGGAGGAGGGTGAGTGACAGCTTCCCAGGGGCAAAGGGCAGATTTTCGGCTGCTTGATAGTGCGGGCTGTGCTGCGCCCGGCGCTGGCATTGATGGGCGCAGGGCGCTCGGCACAGCGGGCGCAGGGGGCGGCTGGCGATGCGGGCCCCCTATAGGCCTGGGCCCCGTCGCAGCGGCGACCCCTGCGACTGTGAATGTTACGCCACTGCTCAGCATCCCACTCAGCAATTTTCATAAAAATAATAAAAATATAAAAATTGGGGTTTTTAAACCGTGCTGCTAATCATTCCAATAATGTTCAAACATTATTGAAATGATTGGCAGCGCGGTTTAAAAACCCCAACTTTTATATTTTTTATAATTTTTATGAAAATTGCTTTATTAAAGGGGAGACAAAGTAAAAGTATTGACGATTATAGTGGTTGTGACTTTCACAACCATACCAGGTGAGCATATTCCTTTAAACGGAAAAAGTTTCATTTGTGTTGGTAACGCCCTATGGTAGCGCCTGGTTTGTTTTTCAGATTTCTGCATTCATCCCACTCAGCAGGCAGACAGGGAACTCAATAAGTTGTGCCAGTGATAGGAGAAATAATACAAACCTCACCAGCCAAGCTAACACTAATGCTGAACTTTTCGTTCCAGTACACCGGGACCTCCAAGGAGACCCAAGGAGATCCCCCGAAAACTGACTACTTAGATCTGTTTGGAAGGCTCCTCTCCTTTAACTGCAGAAAGTGACATCACTAGACCCGTATACCATGGAAAATCCAGCTTCCTCACTGATAACGCGAATGACTGCACCTAGATCTGTGCCCTTGCATGCAGAGACACCAAACAATCAGCTACAGCCGGACTTTCAGGCACTAAGGGACTTAAAGTGAACCTATCACCAGATTTTTTGCTTTTGAACTAAGAATGCCACCCTCAGCATTGCCTATGCTGTATTCTATGAAGGTGGCCATTATGCCCTGACTGCCCCTGTACACAGAATATATACTTTAAAAAGTCTCCCATCCTGTATTATAATTGGCGGGGAAATATAATGCCCATTATCAAAAGTGAAGTAATATTCACACTCTCTTGTAATTTAATCATAGACTTTTTTAAAGTCTATCAAAATGTGATAAAATGTGAACAGTTCAAGGTAATATAAAATTGGTACAAAAATTGATCAGTTGTGAAGGATATATAGGAAGGTGGATTTCCCTAAATGGGACTTCACAGCACTAAGTGTAGAACAGTGTAGGCACAAAACTGAACAATGCACACTTCTACAATAGCAAGAAATATCCCATCCTAACTAGTATTTTATTATTACAGGGGTACCTTGATTTACAAGGGTTTTGAAAGACGAGCTACCATTTCTGAAAAATTGTTACTTGGTTAATGAGCAATAATTTGGATTATGAGCACTGGGCCGGCTGGCCGGCACTGCGCATACTGTGCATGTGTGATGCTACTGATTCTAGGTATTTACTGGCCGCCCGCCTGCCGTCCTTGTTCACCGCTGTATTTATTTGGCGCTGCTCTGAGCTGTACATGTTAGGGAAAGCTGCAGGCAGCAAAGAACTTAGATCATCGCTGTCCGCCGCCGCTCTGAGCTTTCTCAACTGCTGTACATCTATGATAGCTGAGAGAGCTCAGTGTGGTGCCTGGTGGCCAAGAGAGTATGAGAGTGTGTGTGTTTCTTTCTGCAGGTACTGTGCCTTAATGGGGATATTGGGTGTTGCATGGGGATGATGGGGATATTGGGGGCTGAATGGAGATGATGGGGATATTAGGGACTGCATGGAGATATTGGGGTCTGGATGGGGATGATGGGGATATGAGGGCTGAATGAAGATGATGGGGATATTGGGGGCTGCATGGTGATGATGGAGATATTGGGGGCTGCATGGGGATGATGGGGATATGGGGGGCTGAATGGTGATGATGGGGATATTGGGGGCTGAATAGGGATGATGGGGATATTGGGGGCTGCATGAGGATGATGAAGATATTGGAAGCTGCAAGGGCATTGTATTACTGTAATAATTTTACAGTTCTGAATGAACATGTATATGAATTCAGTAGATTTTTTTGGGTTGTGGAATGAATCATCTGTGTTTCAATAATTTCTTATAGGAAAATTTGCTTTTGATATACAAGCATTTGAATTACAGGCACACTCCCAGAATGGATTATGCTCCTAAATCAAGGTTCCACTGTATTTTCATGAAGGGAAGGGGAATTGATATATGGAAAATATAACCAATGTGTCTAAATCACTGAGAAAGACTACTGTGCAAAAGAGGTCACTACTAATATAAAATCTTATCTCTGAATAGATCCACTACTAGGTCTAGTGCCCAAAAAGAACCACTAAGTACACTGCACTATATCATGACAGTAACCTAGTATTAAGACAAGAGGTTATCAGATAGTGTCATTGCAGAAAATGCTTACACATGAGTGATTGGTAAGGTGTTTGTGCTGCCCAGGGAGATAGAGGAGGGCCCCTACACATTTAGCTACTGGCTTCCTCGGGGGTGTGGGGCTCAAGGATCAAGTATATGGTGGGTACAGAAAGTATTCGGACCCCTTTAAATTTTTCACTCTTTGTTTCATTGCAGCCATTTTGTAAATTCAAAAAAGTTCATTTTTTTTTCTCATCAATGTACACTCTGCACCCAATCTTGACTGAAAAAACAGAAATGTAAAAAGATTTGCATATTTATTAAATAAGAAAAACTGAAATATCACATGGTCATAAGTATTCAAACCCTTCGCTCAGTGTTGCGTAGAAGCACCCTTTTGAGCTAGTACAGCCATGAGTCTCCTTGGGAATGACGCAACAAGTTTTTCACACCTGGATTTGGTGACCCTCTCCTATTCTTCCTTGCAGATCGTCTCCAGCTCCAAAAGGTTGGATGGTGAACGTTGGTGGACAGCCAATTTCAGATCTCTCCAGAGATGCTCAATTGGGTTTAGGTAAGGGCTCTGGCTGGGCCAGTCAAGAATGGTCACAGTTGTTATGAAGCCACTCCTTTATTATTTTAGCTGTGTGCTTAGGGTTATTGTCTTGTTGGAAGGTGAACCTTCGGCCAAGTCTGAGGTCCAGAGCACTGTGAAAGAGGTTTTCATCCAGGATATCTCTGTACTTGGCCGCATTCATGTTTCCTTCCATTGCAACCAGTTGTCCTGTCCTTGCAGCTGAAAAACACCCCCATAGCATGATGCTGCCACCACCATGTTTCACTGTTGGGATTGTATTGGGCAGATGATGAGCAGTGCCTGGTTTTCTCCATACATACCACTTAGAATTATCACCAATAGTTCTATCTTAATCTCTTCAGACCAGAGAATCTTATTTCTCATAGCCTGGGAGTCCTTCATGTGTTTTTTTGCAAACTCTATGTGGGCTTTCATATGTTTTGCATTGAGGAGAGCCTTCCGCCGGGCCACTCTGCCATAAAGGCACGACTGGTGGAGGGCTGCAGTGATAGTTGACTTTGTGGAACTTTCTCCCATCTCCCTACTGCATCTCTGGAGCTCAGCCTCAGTGATACTGGGGTTCTTCTTTGCCTCTCTCACCAAGGCTCTTCTCCCACGATTGATCAGCTTGGCTGGACGGCCAGGTCTAGGAAGACTTCTGGTAATCCCAAACTTTTTCCATTTAAGGATTACAGAGGCCACTATGCTCTTGAGTACTGCAAAAATTCTTTTGTAACCTTGGCAGATCTGTGCCTTGCCACAACTCTGCCTCTGAGCTCCTTGGGCAGTTCCTTTGACCTCATGATTTTCATTTTGTCTGACATGCACTGTGAGCTGTGAGGTCTTATATAGACAAGACTTAATTTGGAAAGGCACACACCTATCAGTGTAATTAAAAACAACTGGACTCAAACAAAGGAGTAGAACCATCTCAAGGAGGATCACAGGGAAATGGACAGCATGGGATTTAAATATTAGTGTCTGAGCAAAGGGTCTGAATACTTATGACCATGTCATATTTCAGCTTTGTTTTTTTTTATTCAATTTGCAAAAATTTCTACTTTTCTGTTTTTTTTCAGTCAAGATGGGGTGCAGAGTGTACGTTAATGAGAAAAAAAATTAACTTTTTTGAATTTACCAAATGACTGCAATGAAATAAAGAGTGAAAAATGTAAAGGGGTCTGAATACTTTCTGTACCCACTGTAAATACCCTGTATACGATGCAGGCTGCAATTCACAGCGGAGTGGGACCCCGAAAACTTGGGCCACCCTGTGCTGAGGATTCAAGCCAACCGCTGCCTAGTTGTACCTGTCTTGAAGCCAAAAATAAAGCAAAGCCCCAAGTCATTTTTTTTTATTATTAGTTCATGAAATTCATGCAATAATTAAAAAAAGGGCTTCCCTATATTTTTGGTTTTCAGCCATGTAAAAATAGGCAGCTGGGGGTAGAGGACAGCCTATACCTGCCTGGTGTACATGGCTAATAATGTAAAGAAGGCCCGGCACACTGTGTTGTTGGGTGCTGAAGGGAAAAAAAGAGTCAATATAAAACAAAGACCCTGGCACACCAGAGTACCATGAAGTTAAGAGGATACCACGGGGCCTCCAGGTTCAATTGAGACTGAGTCTTTTCTTTGATGATTCTGACTATTGTGAGAAATTTGAAGGGATAATTAATAAATGTTCAATGGACATCATCATTCTCACGATAGAATCGTTACAAAACGAGTAGGAGGAGTTAACTGTTAAGAGCAATTCAATAGAAAGTCAACTGTCACAGGCGGAGTTTACTGCTTTAAAGAGTAAAACGGCTAAGTATGTGTCAGACTTTAAGAAAAATCTCCAGACACGTGAAAGGGCAAAATTTGCGAGGGACCAGGAAGACTATACAAGAGGACAAGTCTATCGGTGGTGTTGTGGCGAGACATATCCAGCAGGTCCAGCCCCCCCATCGGGTTACTCTTCCTCTGGAAGTGGGGACAGCGATTATCATTTGCCCTACATACCAGTGCCTTATCACCCCTACCCACCCCGTTCTTTAGGATCAAGACGGAGTCGAGGAAGACGAGGAGGAGATCAAGGCGGACAAGGCCCACATCAAATGACGACCAGGTCACAGGTGAGAACTTGGTGGACGCCGGTATTAGAAGCCACGGGGCACGCAGACAGAGCAGCTGGAGGACCCGGGTGCAGACCGAGGGGGTGAGATGGAGCACTGCTGGGGGCCTCTGTATACATAGGGGGGCGGGGAGACAACGGGGGAGGCTATACTGTGCAGGGGAGCAGCAATGTACTATGCGCTGCTCCCCATGCATAATTAATGAGCGGCACCACGTGACGTGTCGCTCATTCTGCAGCCTCCCCCCGCCTCCTGCAGTGCCCGGACACAGCCCCCACCACACTATATGTATATGACTCGCGTATAAGCCGAGGGGGGGACTTTTCAGCCCAATTTTTGGGCTGAAAAAGTCGGCTTATACACAAGTATATACGGTATATGTATATGTGTACATATACATGTGTATATATATATATATATATATATATATATACTAGCTGTGAGCCCGATGCAAATGCATCGGGTGTCTAGAATATTTTTTTTTTTTTTTCTATATTTTCAAATAATAATCCAATTATTCCAATGACATCTTTACACCAACTACATATATTTGTATGGTTGATATCATTTAAGGAAAATTGAACTATTATGTTGTAAGGGTCTTAGAACACAAAGTAGCAATACTTCTTAATATGTCAATTTTTTGAATTGATGAATTAACAGTACTAATGTGTGTATCAGCCAGTTTGTGTCAGCCCACCAATCGCGTCAAGATGCCCTTACGCCTGGTGGGACCTACTCTAACTAAATCCGAATTGATATAATTTAGATATTTTGAATAGCTGGATTTTTCTTACATTTTTTGAGGATTGTGATATAAATAATAAAATTTTGTAAATTGATACAGAAGGAGTTACCAAGTACAGACTTGCAGCAATATCCATACAATAACAAAAAAACTTGTAGTTAACCTACGGTAAATGGAGTTAACATAGCTTCAGCAGGTGCATAAGATGCATCCACTAACTAACCACAGGTGACTGCAGTTGTTGTGGATGACAGTGCCGCAACTATGTTGTCTGCACAAACCGCAAGTTAAGTACAAATTACATATATGCAATTATGAAAATTACAGCAAGTATGTTGTTGGTGAGTCCTTCATGATCAATTATTATCATTTAGTATATTCCTCAACAAAGTGAAAAAATGTAAGAAAAATGTCGTGGTAGAATCTAATTAATAATTTATGTTTGTCCCTATCTATCTAAACATGTGGAACACACCTTGCTAATGAGATGTGTGTGAACAGCCATCCCACCCGTCTCTTAGCTGTTCACAAAAACCTCTCCCTTTAAAGAATAAGAATCAAATCTCTCAGCACGTAGAGTACTGGAGCTTTAAATAGTGGTTTCTATCACCCTGTGAGAAAATCAGAATGATACACATCTCCAATGAAATCTGTAATGTGTTTTTCCACAAACATTGTATAAACTATGCACATAAAAAACTGAAATTGAAAAGACTAAACTAATTTTATTTTTTTTTTTTTTTTTTTTTTTAAATAGAAAAGGTAAAAACTATAAAATATGCAAAAGTTCATCCCAAAATATTCCGATAGACAATATTTTTGGTGAAGACTTTCTCACAGTTAGGCACCAATTTGCCTTGAATGCATGAATCCACCACTTTCACCTTCACATTGCATCGTCTCTTCACACGTGAGAAAGCCACATATAATGACACTCTCAAAAGTACCCTGGACCAAGTAGCACCCCTCACCCTTAGAACCTCCAAACACAGAGTAAAACAGCCCTGGCTCACATCACAAACTCGATTCCTCCAGCGATGCTCGAGGAGTGCCGAACGCCTATGGAGGAAAAGTCGCTCACCAGGAGACTTCATCCATTATAAATTCATGCTAAAAACCTACAACTCTGCCCTTCACCTTGCCAAACAGACCTACTTCACCACCCTGATCTCCTCACTAGCCAACAACTCAAAGAAACTTTTTGACACCTTTCACTCTCTCCTCAGTCCGAAAGTGCAGGCTCCTATCACTGACCTCTGTGCTGACGATCTGGCCTCTTACTTCACAGAGAAAATAGAAAACATCCGTCAGGAAATCAGCTCCCAACCTTCAAGTGTTTCTACTCCCATCTCTCCCCACATCCCCTCTGGCTCACTCTCCATTTTTGACCCAGCCACAGAAGAAGAAGTCTCCAGGCTCCTCTCGTCCTCACGTCCCACTACATGCACCTCTGACCCCATTCCCTCACACTTACTACAGACCCTCTCTCCAGTGGTCACCAGTCACTCAATCTCTCCCTCTCTACTGGCATCTTCCCCTCCTCCTTCAAACACTCTATTATCACTCCACTACTAAAGAAAACGTCCCTTGACCCATCCTGCACAAATAACTACAGACCAGTCTCCAATCTCCCCTTCATCTCTAAACTCCTGGAGCGCCTGGTCTACACCCGCCTCACTCATTACCTCGCCACTCACTCTCTTTTAGATCCATTGCAGTCTGGCTTCCGCCCCTTACATTCTACAGAAACTGCCCTCATCAAAGTGACCAATGACCTTCTGACAGCAAAACGTAATGGTGACCACTCTCTGCTTATCCTTCTTGACCTCTCTGCGGCTTTTGACACTGTCGACCATCAGCTCCTACTCTCTATGCTGCACTCCATTGGCATCAAGGACACCGCTCTCTCCTGGTTCTCTTCCTATCTTTCTGACCGCTCTTTCAGTGTATCTTTTGCTGGCTCCACTTCTTCCCCTCTTCCCCTCACTATTGGGGTCCCTCAGGGTTCAGTCCTTGGCCCTCTCCTCTTCTCTCTCTACACAGCCCCGATTGGACAGACCATCAGCAGATTTGGCTTTCAGTACCATCTTTATGCTGATGACACACAACTATACACTTCAGCCCCTGACCTTACCCCCGCGGTACTAAAGAACACCAATGACTGTCTAACCGCAGTCTCCAATATCATGTCCGCTCTGTATCTGAAACTCAACCTTTCCAAAACTGAACTTCTTCTGCTCCCACCCTCTGCCAACCTCCCTAAATCTGACATCTCTCTCTCGGTGTGTGGCACCACGATAACACCCAGTCAGCAGGCTCGCTGTCTCGGTGTTTTGATGGACACTGATCTCTCCTTCACCCCATACATACAATCTCTCACCCGCTCCTGTCGCTTGCACCTGAAAAATATCTCCAGAATTCGCCCTTTCCTCACCACGGGAACAACTAAAACCCTCACCGTGGCCCTGATTCATTCCCGCCTTGACTACTGTAATTCTTTATTAGCTGGCCTCCCCCACAGTAAGCTTTCCCCTCTCCAGTCTATCCTCAATGCAGCAGCCAGGATCACCTATCTAGCAAACCGTTACTCAGATGTTTCTGCTCTGTGCCAGTCACTACATTGGCTGCCCGTACACTATAGAATCCAATTCAAATTGCTCGTTGTCACCCACAAAGCTATTCATGGTGCGACACCTCCTTACCTCTCCACCCTCATCTCTGTCTACCACCCCACCCGTCCCCTTCGCTCTGAACATGACCTCAGACTAACATCGGCATTAATCCGAACCTCCCATTCCCGACTTCAAGACTTCTCTCGAGCTGCACCAAAACTCTGGAATGCTCTACCCCAAGAAATTAGGACCATCCACAACTTGCATAGCTTCAGACGCTCCCTAAAAACACACCTCTTCAGGGCGGCCTATCCTTCTCCCTAACAGTAGTCACTTAGACGTAAGATATTCATTGTTATAAGCCCCTGTACTTTGTGTTCCCATCCCGTCTTAGATTGTAAGCTCCTTCGAGCAGGGTCACCTTCATTTTCTGCCTTTCTTATTGTATTTCCTAAGTTGATTCTATGTTTTTGGTATGTAACTACTGTTCTGCATTACGTTTCTGTACCGTATATTTTTCTTATGTACCGTTGTACTGTAAAGCGCTGCGGAATATGTTGGCGCTATACAAATAAAGTTTTATTATTATTATTATTATAATTGTCCATGAACAAAAACAGGTTCTGGCAAATAAATCCCCACTTTCTCCAAAGTTTGTCCTTGGGATTTATTTATGGTCATGGCAAAGGCAGGCTTCACGGGAAATTGCCGACGTCTTAGTTTGAAAGGCAATCCAGTCTCTGATGGACAGAGATCAATTCTTGGAATGAAGACTACATTTCCTTCATCCGAGCCAGAAATTACTTTTGCTTGTATCAAGTTGTCAAACAAAGCAATAATAATCATCCGAGTCCCGTTGCAAAGTCCTTTTCTGCTGTTAAAATTACGCAAAAGCATTATAATTGTACCAACTTTTAGTTTCAGGAGATGAGAAGGCATTCCTGTTGGTGTTAGAGAATTTAGAAATTCCACGGGATATTGTTCGGGATTTTCTGTCTCATCTGGATCAATGGAATCGTGGCTCAAATATTCAATGTATTCACCAGGAATACAATCCATAACTTTTGAATTGATCAAATCCACAGCGTCATTTTTGGGACAAAGAATGGCATGTGATGCAGCATTCTGAATACTTTCATCATTATTCACATCAATGACAATGTTTTCACCAAATATATCCAAGATTAAAGAGCCAGTGCAGATCATGTCTTGCGGGATCTCAATGACATCATCACCAAGGTTGTAATCATTGGACAATTCTCCATTTCCCAATTGAATTAACCAATTGCTATAATCAGGATCAATGGAGCGCATGTTGTTAATGAGCGGCAATTGATTGAAAAGCTGCCATTGTCGTGAATATTTAATGCAGCTCTCTACGACATCTGTCCTTGTTCCATGAGAGATGATAGGAAGACACTGCCGAAAGTCTCCTCCCAGAACAATGACTTTCCCTCCAAAGGGTAATTTATTTTTCTTGGAGACATCAGTTGTCATGACATCCCGTAATAATTGATCAATTACATGCAAAGCGTATTTTGACAACATAGTAGACTCATCGATGATGAAGAGTTTGGTAGTCTTCAAATGTTGGGCCGCATCAGTATCATTTTTGATTCTTGAAACGGATGTCTCATTAATTGGTATTGGTATGCCATACAGTGAATGGATAGTTCTTCCTCCTTGCAATAGATTAGCAGCAATCCCTGTACTGGCTGCAGGTGAGACAACTTCTCCTTCTCCTCTCAGTTCATGAATCAATAGATGATAGAGATAGGTTTTCCCACTTCCACCGGGACCATCAAGGAAAAAGCACTTTGCCTTATCACTTGTATCCTCTAAAGCTTTATGGATTGCAGTATAGGCCAAACGTTGTTGATCATTTAAGGTGACTTTCATTTCATGTGCTCTTACTAACTCTTCTTCTTTCTTGTATTGAGGACGAATGTGTGGTTTTCTTTTTGGGTGTGGCAGATTAAATTCATTAAAATGTTTAGCATGAAATTTTAAAACATGTTCAACATCAGTCATGGCGTATCCTTCACAATGCTCACAATCATCAGTGTCGGGGTGGTAGACATGACAGTAATCTTGAACGAAGTGTTGTTTAAATTCTTGCCACAACTCCAGGGGATGATTAGGAGGACCAAAGACACATATATATGCAAACATGTCACGGAGCTGTGCAGGCATATTGAGAACACAGGCATCCAATAGAGTTTTTCTCCAAACAGTGTCATCGAAGAGCAATCCATGGGCTAATGCCGCCTCTTTAAAAGTGGAGTATGTGACTTCCTTAACAGTCTTAAGGTTGTCAAAACTTGTAGCTCCTTTAACATGGAGTAACAACAGCCTTAAAAAATAACGTTCTTGTTCTTGAATACTAACAGTGTAGAGTCTACCAATGACTGAAGCACCTCCTCTCCTTCTAACTTCCCATGCACCTTCTTTCCAAACATAATGCTCCGGAATTTGACGATATAAGTACTCCCGAGCATTGGGATCATTCTCATTGAGGGTAAAGTAGGCCATGAGTGTTGATTGTCTGTCCATTGAATAACTGATGTTGTCGGCAGAATCACCCTCGTGAAAAAAAAGTGATTGTGAATGAGGCAGATGTACTGCAAGACGAATAATGCTGTGAGATTGTCTATGCATTGGGAAAGCAAAGATTCGCCAAGCTGCCTCTGGTGCACTGACATATCTGGAATCCATGAATTTATGAGTTTCATCGTGTCTGATGTTGGTTTCACAAATTTCCACATTGGCTTTGTCATGACCTTTGTACACATATTTGAAGAGGTATTTTACGCTCTGAATGGAAGCACATACTTCCACATTGATATGGCACTTATATTTTAATAGAAGGAAAGGGTTATATGGAACCACCCAAGAATTATCAATCATCTTGGAATGGTGTTGAAAAGAAGGTCCTTCGTTTCTTTGATAACTTGGATATGCATCCTCAGGTATAACAGTTTTTGTTTGAAACTTTTTGGGAAAAGCTTTTTTACACTTTCCATTCTCCATACATGGAGAATTGGGATTGTGTTGTCCACAGGGGCCATGGATCATGTGTTGCATGACAATTTGATGGAGCACAGGGTAATGTGATGGATCAGGAATTTCAGCCCAAACAGTATTGTCCACTTCCACCTCAGTTCTTAGTTTTGAGTTGGCATCCAGAATAATTAGAATGTGAGCATGTGGTAAGCCTCGCTTTTGAAATTCTATCACATGAACCATAGCACAAACCTTACCAAATAATCCAGAATTAATATCTTTCAAAAGGGCTTCAAGTTTAATCCTGAATACACGGGCCACTAAATCCGGTCGATGTTCAGCACGCTGCCATGGCTGTAAATTCGTTGCAATTTCACTCCATTTTGGATTACAGGTCATCGTTATAAAAAGATCTGGTCTTCCAAATTTAGTTACAATCGCCATGGCATCTTGATACCTCTGCTGCATGTTTCGGGGACTTCCCTCAAAGGAAGATGGTAAAATTACCGTCTTGCCAATGGGGATTCCTTTTTCTACGGATTTTCTCAGCAAATGTTCTTGAAGGAGACAATAATCTTCTACCTTCAAATCCTTCTGGTGTTGTCGTATAAAATTTAAACGATTGGCCTCGATCTTAACATAGGCATCCACCAAGTACTGCTGTGTCAGTTTACCTCCATTAAGGACAGGATTGAATTCTGTCCGTACTGACAGCAAATAACAGTAATACTGCAGTTGTGTCACCCTGCGAGCATTTTGGCCTTGCTGCATAAGTGCTTCATGCCACCCTTGCTCTCCATGAGGGAAAAACAATGGATACAGTAATGCATCCAAATTACTGTGTAAAATGCTTATTTGCTGTGTTCTGGGGGCCAACAGATTATTTGGGTCTGGTTTTAGATGTATTAAAATGTCTCTATTAAATGGTGGCTCTCCATCAGCATTTTCAAAGATGACTGCGACTTCATGGACAGTAGGGTTGTTATACCGTCTTGGGTCTTGCTGTCTGTCTTGTTTAATTGCCATGATGATATTAGGCATATTTGTGCCATGTTCAAATGCTTTCTGTTCTTCCTCTTCCTCCACTTGCCGTAACATTTTATAAGCTGAAACAAAGGGATTAATACCTTCCAATTGCTCAGCAATAATTCTCATCAAGGCTGGATTACACTTGAGATTTTCTGGAGACTGTAGGCGTTGTTCAGTAGCAGTAGCACTATCCAAAATATACAGCATATGCTGGAACTTGACCTTCAGCGGGGTGGAGAGTTCCAGTTCTATGGTAAATTTGGCCGTGAATCCGGAAACAGTACGGACCGTGTCCAGGTGGTTGAGAAACACTTGCACCCATGGAAGCAAATGCAAAGGAACTATTAATGCTCCTGATATTCTCCATGAGATTTTTACTATATGGGCTGTCTCCTTTCAGTAAAGTAGTGAAGAGCTCAGGGTACTGAGGTAATGGTACCTTAACTTTGCCCTTGTGACAACAAAGGGAGAACTGTCCATCAGATGGCCTTTCAGCCTCAAAATGTTGTGCTTCACAATGTTGACATAACACATTCATGGGCCCACAGGTATGTTCTAAAATACCGGTATCGTCATCAGTAAAGCCAATAGGGATTGATGACGTAGGTGAAGTGAGCAACAGATGACCTTTTTTGTAGATGCCTACATAAATAAGGCGTTGCTGTGTAGAACTGTCAAGACATCCAACAAAAGAAGTAGTGACTGGAGACTTCTTACGGAGGTTTTTTTTTTGGCGTAGTTGACGCTGTGAGGCAGCCAAATGGGCCAAACGGCGTTGTTTTGAGGGAGGTGACATAATTTGTAAACGTTTGACTTTAGCCAATTTGTGTCTTGTCAAGGCAGAAGCAATCTTGTCTGTTCTTGTTTTAGAAGAACATTTGCCCTTCACTTTACCCGTGCCAGATGTTGTAGGCAGTTGAGTTTCCAAAAGTGTTGGAGACACAGATATGGACGCCATATCAGAGGTAGATGGTTTTCCTTGCACCTTCACCTTTTGTTGTTTACGGCCAGATGTTGTAGGCAGTTGAGTTTCAGAAAGTGTTGGAGACACAGATATGGACGCCATGTCAGACGTAGATGGTTCTCCTTGCACCTTCACCTTTTGTTGTTTGCGGCCAGATGTTGTAGGCAGTTGAATTTCAGAAAGTGTTGGAGACCCAGATATGCACGCCATGTCAGAGGTAGATGGTTCTCCTTGCACCTTCACCTTTTGCTTTTTGCGTCTTTTGCATTCCGCCTCAACTTTTTTGGCCAACCGACTGCTTCTTTCTTCAGCAGACTCCTTTGCAATTCTTTTATGGAAATCCTCAGTGAGCTTAAGCAAACGGAGACATTTTGTTTCCGGATCCTCCTGCGCACGCTTCTTGCGCTGACGTGCAGCATTCTTAGCTCTAACAGAGCTTTTTTGTTTGTCAGAGCTCATATTGAGCACAGTACAGAAAAATGTATGCAATAATAGCTACAGTATATTATTTAAGGAAGCAATCAATATACATTCTGCATAGCAATATAGTCAAAGTAGTAATATTTATATTGTTAATTTTTAGTATATACAATATATTTTTATATATAAATTATATCATAAAAATATATAAAAAAATATATTATATATATTATTAACTTAAATAAATTATGTATATTATATATTACAAATTAATTACAATGTGTGTATATATATATATATATATATATAAAAAATTATATATATACATTAATATACAATATATATATATACTAATCATATACATATAGATTAATATATATATATATAGATATATATGTCATATTATATATATCTATATATCTATATATATATATATCTATATATATATATATATATATATATATATATAATTATGAATATATCAATAAATAATCAATTATATTGGCCCAAAAAGATATCTTTAGCTGATATTGTAGGTCTGAGGTTCCAGCACTGGTTTTCCGACGTCCGTCCCACAGGATCACCAAGGCAGGAATAATTTGTGAGGAAAAGTTAAAGGAAACACTATAAAATGGCGGATTCAACATATTATTAATCACTAAAATGGGGGCGGGGGGGGGGGGTATAGTGATTGGTAGGCAAAAAGCTACGTTTTGTTTCGCAGCCGCACTTGCCGCAAGTGCAAAACCGCACTTGCTGCACCTGCCGCAAGTCCCCCTATAGTTACTATGGCGATTAACGCAACCGCGCCGCAACCGCGCGGCAAGTGTAACGGTTATATTACTAACTTAAATAAATAATGTATATTATATATTACAATTTATTACAATGTGTTTATATTATATATATATATATATATATATAGATTAATATAGAAAATATATATATATATACTGATCATATACATATATATGTAATATAACATGTATATATATATATATATATATATATATATTAATCTATATGTATATATCTATATATATATATCTATATCAATATATATATATAATTATGAATATATCAATAAATAATCGATTATATTAGCCCAAAAAGATATCTTAGCTGATATATATAGATTAATCCCTAATGATTACCGCAACCGCGCCACATTGCGAGTCGCTGGCTGAGTGCGGCGCGGTTGCGGTAATACCCATAGAGATTACTCCAAGCGCGCCGCATTGCGAGTCGCTGGCTGAGTGCGAGCACTTGCGGCGCTGTTGCGGTAATCCCCATAAGGATAACCGCAACCGCGCCGCATTGTGAGTCGCTAACTAAGTGCGAGCACTTGCGGCGCGGTTGCGGTAATACCCATAGAGATTACCGCAACCGCGCCGCATTGCGAGTCGCTGGCTGAGTGCGAGCACTTGCAGCGCGGTTGCGGTAATCCCCATAAGGATTACCGCAACCGCTCCGCAAGTGCAAGTAGCGGTGCGGTTGCGGTAATCCCCATAGAAAGTATAGGGGGACTTGCGGCAAGTGCGGTTTTGCCGCACCTGCCGCAAGTCCCCCTATACTTTCTATGGGAATTACTGCAACCGCGCCGCAGATGCGGTTTTTTAATAAAATAAATTAATCTTCATACAAATAAAATAACAAATAAGAAATCAATTTAATAATAATCAAAATAGTAAAAAAAAAAAAAAAAAAAAAAAAAAAAAATATATATATATATATATAGATTAATATACATATACATATATATATATATATTAATCTATATAATGTATATATATATATTATATATATATCTATATCAATATATATATAATAATGAATATATCAATAAATAATCCATTATATTGGGCCAAAAAGATATCTTAGCTGATAATATATAGATTAATATACAAAACATAAATATATATATACTAATCATATACATTATATATAATATGACATCTATATATATATATATATATCTATATATATTAATCTATATAATATATATATATATAGAATGTATGTATATATATATATATATATATATAATATATTATATATATCTATATCAATATATATATATATATAATAATGAATATATCAATATAATAATAATATTAATAATGGATTAATAATAATAATATTAACAATAATACTAATAATATTAATAAATAATCATAATGAATAATCAATTCTATTGAGCCAAAAAGATATATAATTATGAATATATCAATATATAATAATATTAATAATATATTAATAATAATAATTAATATAAACACTAATAATAATAATATTAATAAATGATCATAATGAATAATGAATTATATTGAGTCAAAAAGATATCTTAGCTGATCTTGAAGGGATGAGGTTCCAGCACTGGTCTTCCGACGTCCGTCCCACAGGATCACCAAGCCATAATCGATTAATAATAATAATTAATATTAACACTAATAATAATATTAATAATTAATAATAATTACTAATCGATTATATTGGCCCAAAAAGATGTCTTGTAGGGATGAGGTTCCAGCACTGGTTTTCCGACGTCCGTCCCACAGGATCACCAAGGCAGGAATGATTTGTGAGGAAAAGTTAAACTAAACACTATAAAATTGCGGCAGGTGGGAGCATAGTGATTGGTAGACAAAGGAGAGTATGGTGATTGGTAGGCAAAATGGGTTGCTACCCAGCAACAGCAGAGTCTGCCACGGAATTTTCGCGGGCAAACCTGCTGCAAGTTCAAAACCGCACTTGCCGCACCTGCAAAACCGCACTTGCCGCACCTGCCGCAAGTCCCCCTATACTTTCTATGGGGATTACCGCAACCGCGCCGCAAGTGTAGCGACTCGCAATGGCCTCGCGGCCATTGCTCGCGCTACACAGCGACTCGCAATAGATCCCCATTGAAAGTATAGGGGGAGTTGCGGCAGATGCGGCAGCTGAGGTAGCGACTCGCAATGGCCTCGCGGCCATTGCTCGCGCTACCTCAGCGGTAAATCGCTAACTTTGTAGCCGGGCCTCTGGTTCTATTTTCGGCCAGCGACTCGCAATGGCCGCTTCGCGGCCATTGCTCGCGCGTGGTGACGTCACAGCGTGACATAGCCACGGCGTTTTCGGGGTCCGACACGAAAATGCCTACGGCAATTATATAGTAGATATATATATATATATACACACAGATATATATATATATATATATATGTATACTATATATATATATATATATCTAATATATAAAGCTGAATGTGTGTATGTATGTCCGGATTGGCATCTACACCGTCGCAACTACAGCCACAAAATTTTGCACAGTCACATGTCTGGACCCCGATAGCGTCATAGGCTATGTTGTGAGGCGAAATTTTAACCCCACGCATTCCAGTTCACCAAACAATTTTGGCCCTATCTACAGTTAGGGCCAGAAATATTTGGACAGTGACACAATTTTCGCGAGTTGGGCTCTGCATGCCACCACATTGGATTTGAAATGAAACCTCTACAACAGAATTCAAGTGCAGATTGTAACGTTTAATTTGAAGGGTTGAACAAAAATATCTGATAGAAAATGTAGGAATTGTACACATTTCTTTACAAACACTCCACATTTTAGGAGGTCAAAAGTAATTGGACAAATAAACATAACCCAAACAAAATATTTTTATTTTCAATATTTTGTTGCAAATCCTTTGGAGGCAATCACTGCCTTAAGTCTGGAACCCATGGACATCACCAAACGCTGGGTTTCCTCCTTCTTAATGCTTTGCCAGGCCTTTACAGCCGCAGCCTTCAGGTCTTGCTTGTTTGTGGGTCTTTCCGTCTTAAGTCTGGATTTCAGCAAGTGAAATGCATGCTCAATTGGGTTAAGATCTGGTGATTGACTTGGCCATTGCAGAATGTTCCACTTTTTTGCACTCATGAACTCCTGGGTAGCTTTGGCTGTATGCTTGGGGTCATTGTCCATCTGTACTATGAAGCGCCGTCCAATCAACTTTGCAGCATTTGGCTGAATCTGGGCTGAATGTATATCCCGGTACACTTCAGAATTCATCCGGCTACTCTTGTATGCTGTTATGTCATCAATAAACACAAGTGACCCAGTGCCATTGAAAGCCATGCATGCCCATGCCATCACGTTGCCTCCACCATGTTTTACAGAGGATGTGGTGTGCCTTGGATCATGTGCTGTTCCCTTTCTTCTCCAAACTTTTTTCTTCACATCATTCTGGTACAGGTTGATCTTTATCTCATCTGTCCATAGAATACTTTTCCAGAACTGAGCTGGCTTCTTGAGGTGTTTTTCAGCAAATTTAACTCTGGCCTGTCTATTTTTGGAACTGATTAATGGTTTGCATCTAGATGTGAACCCTTTGTATTTACTTTCATGGAGTCTTCTCTTTACTGTTGACTTAGAGACAGATACACCTACTTCACTGAGAGTGTTCTGGACTTCAGTTGATGTTGTGAACGGGTTCTTCTTCACCAAAGAAAGTATGCGGCGATCATCCACCACTGTTGTCATCCGTGGACGCCCAGGCCTTTTTGAGTTCCCAAGCTCACCAGTCAATTCCTTTTTTCTCAGAATGTACCCGACTGTTGATTTTGCGACTCCAAGCATGTCTGCTATCTCTCTGATGGATTTTTTCTTTTTTTTCAGCCTCAGGATGTTCTGCTTCACCTCAATTGAGAGTTCCTTTGACCGCATGTTGTCTGGTCACAGCAACAGCTTCCAAATGCAAAACCACACACCTCGAATCCACCCCAGACCTTTTCACTACTTCATTGATTACAGGTTAACGAGGGAGATGCCTTCAGAGTTAATTGCAGCCCTTAGAGTCTATTGTCCAATTACTTTTGGTCCCTTGAAAAAGAGGAGGCTATGCATTACAGAGCTATGATTCCTAAACCCTTTTTCCGATTTGGATGTGGAAACTCTCATATTGCAGCTGGGAGGGTGCACTTTCAGCCCATATTATATCTATAATTGTATTTCTGAACATGTTTTTGTAAACAGCTAAAATAACAAAACTTGTGTCACTGTCCAAATATTTCTGGCCCTAACTGTACATAATGGCGAGAAAGTGACAGTTACCAGTTGACAGTTGTGAATGAGAGGGGCTTAATGACAGCACCAATGACTAAGAGCATATACCAGCATATAGTCACTAAGGTGGGGCCCCAACATGGGATATTCACCACGCACAGGGACATGTATACACACCACATGCACACAAAGAGTAACAGCTAAGGTGGAGCCCCAACATTGGATACTCACCACACACCCGAACACAAACACACACACCACAAAGTGACACACACAACACAGACACACACCACACAGACACCCCCCCACAGGGACACACACACACACCCTATAGGGCACATGCACTCACCCCACAGGGACATAGACCACAGGGACATACACACATACACACCCCACAGGGACACACAGACCCCATAGGGATGAACACACATCACAGAGACGCCCCTCCCCCCACAAGGACACACACCACAGGGACACCCCTCCCCCCAAAAGGACACACATCACAGGGACTTCCCTACAGGGACACACGCACACCACTGGGACACACACACCCCAGGAACACACACCCCAGGGACACACACAGATGTGCACAAATCGACTTACCAGTCGTATGAGGTGAGTTGTGTATCTTTAATTTCCAAAAATAAACATCTGATTAAAAACAGCCAATGTGCAACACATGTGCCATGTAGGGAATTAAGGCAGATGTCAGTCACATGAGCTGTCTTTTATGTGTATGTGTGAGGTAATATATACTGCCTGGCCAGGGGGGAGGGTTTACTGTTGGCTGGAGATATATTAGGCTGCCTATAGCAACCAATCACAGCTCAGCTTCTATTTTCGTACAGGTCATTAATATGACAGATTCAAATTCTATTTTGTTATAGCTCTCAGCAGTTATTTATTAACCCGGGCGTAGCCGGGTAGTACAGCTGGTATATATATATATATATATATATATATATATATACACACACACAGGATGGGCCATTTATATGGATGCACCCAAATTAAATGGGGTCGGTTGGTGATATCAACTTCCTGTTTGTGGCACATTAGTATCTAGGAGGGGGAACATTTTTCCAGATGGGTGGTGACCATGGTGGCCATTTTGAAGTTGGCCATTTTGGATCCAACTTATTTTTTTCAATGGGAAGAGGGTCATGTGACACATTAACCTATTGAGAATTTCATAAGAAAAACAATGATGTGCTTGGTTTTAATATAACTTTATTATTTCATGAGTTATTTACAAGTTTATGACCACTTATAAAATGCAGAAGAAATGCTAGCACAGGCTTCGAGTATCTGTTGTTTCAGATGCTGCACATCTCGTATCTTCACAGCATAGACAATTGCCTTCAGTTGAGGGATGAGGAAAACTTTTTTGTGAATGGTGAAGTTAACAAACAAAACCACCGCTATTGGTCTGACACTAACCCACAGTGGATAGATCCCTCCAAGACTGTTGGAACACAGAAATTGATGGTATGGTGTGGTATATGGGGTACAAAGATAGTGGGGCCATTCTTCATCAATGGAAACCTTAATGCCACTGGATATCTGAAATAGCTACATGATTCAGATTTGTTAACTTCACCATTTACAAAAAAGTTTGCCTCATCACTCATCTGAAGGCAATTGTCTATGCTGTGAAGATACGAAATGTGAAGAATCTGAAACAATGGATACTGGAAGCCTGTGCTAGCGTTTGTCAAGAGTGGGGGAAGAGGGTTGCATTGACAATTCAACACAATGGGCAACACTTTGAACACATTTTATAAGTGGTGTGAAAACACACTCTGGGTTCGCCTTTGCCAGGGTCAAAGGGCACGTATGTGTCTTGTGTCACTCAGACCAAGAGCACTGATTTAGATGCCACTGGCCTTGGCCAGAGTTTATTGTGGTGAAAGCAAACAAAGAAAACAAAACAGCAAACAAAAATCCTTGCCTGTCCAGCACTAACTAAACAGAATGCAACCTCACTATATCAAAAATATAAACCCCGGCACACAATATGTGAATAAGAAAGTTCAAAGACACATCAAACGGTGTTGGAGCGTAACTGTAATTTATTCTCTCGCAGCTGAGCACAACGTTAAAGCATACAGTGTGACGTTTCGGCTAACATAGCCTTCCTCAGACACTGATGATATACTAGATCAGACTGAATAAATGACAAAGAAAAACAAAACATGTCAAAAACATTGTGTACATATTATTGACAATATTACATGGTATACAAGAGAAAACAGTTGCATCCAATTGAAACTAGGATTGTAATAGAGTGAAGAAATCAAAAACATATAGTAAAGCCGAACTCATCGTACCAAAATGCGTAAGTGCTTATACATGAGGCTGCAACATGAATGAGGGAATCAAACGCAAGAAATCTGTGTGTAGAAAAAGACAATTATTAATCCATAATTGTATATGCACATCTAGACAAATCTTGTCTCTGAAGGACCAAACATGGGAGGTGTAACCCGAATACGACTAACGTATATAGGTATATATATCTATATATATATATTTTATTAAATGAGAAAAATAGAAATAAAAATGAGACAAAAAAACTCAAGCACCAGGCTTACCCAGGGGCACCTGGTAGGGTCAGAACCTATGGTCGCGAGTAGGAGTTGCTAGAGGAACCCAATGGTATATTTATGATAACTGTGTAGATCAGCGAAGGGCTCTGTTAACAATTGTGGTCATAGAAGAACTGAGTAAAGAAATATAAACCAGACAATAGAGTAAACACATGACCTCAAAAGGGCTCATAAAGCGAAAAAAGAAAAAACCTGAGGTAGATTGAT
Source organism: Allobates femoralis (assembly GCA_033576535.1). Taxonomy (NCBI): domain Eukaryota; kingdom Metazoa; phylum Chordata; class Amphibia; order Anura; family Aromobatidae; genus Allobates; species Allobates femoralis. The sequence goes on along the minus strand of JARQOC010000005.1, from coordinate 425,055,044 downwards.
TACCTGTAACATATGTTCAATTGTGATAGTATCTTACGGGTCTAAATGCCCTTAGGGGGTCCGGCAGAGGGTCTGGAGTCAAAAGGGTAAATAAATACCACACAATGCGGTATCACATGAGCATGTGAATACTACAGTATACAGTTATTATAAGACACTGTTATTTGTGATCAAAAGCAAACCTTATTTAATGGGCAGTTTCACCAAAGTATCTAATGAATACTCCCACTACCAGAACCACCTAGGGCAAGGTACAGAAAGATGTTATGAGCATACTACAAGTAAACACTGTCATCATTCAATTATCCCACCATATAACATATTAGTGCAGTACTACCTTATTGAGCAGCAAACACAGATTACTGGCTCCTATCTGTGCCCCAAGAGTGGTGTGAAAATAAGAGGAATTAATGGCCTGGAAACAAAGCAAAGACAGTATGACGACCAGGTCACAGGTAATAAAAACTTGGTATTCAACATCTCATCCCATTATTTATTTCCAACGGAGATGGAGGTTCTGCAGAGGGGGCTCTCCTTCTGCCCAACCCCCATCTTCGATTCTTTTACCATTGAACAAGAACTTAATCGCTTCTATAGAACACTAAGGCTTAAGACACATTTTGCAAATACAGGTGAGTCTTCGGGGTCTGGTATTTTAGCAACTGATCATACACAATTCACCTCTCAGGTTTTGGGTTTGAAAAAACCCAGCTCATATATGCCTCCATCTAAGTATCACCCTACTGAGACCTATATAGCCCTAGTTAAAGCAGACGTAGAGAAGTGGCTAAAGGATGTCAGTAAAGGGGAATTACAAGTCAGACACAATCTTACAGTTGCAGAACGCCAGGCACTCAAGGACCTCAAGAACCGTAAAAATTTGATCATTAAACCAGCCGATAAGGGTGGGGCCTTGGTTGTTTTAGATAAAGCGTATTATGTAGAAGAGATTCAGACCCAATTATCTGACCGATCGACATATCTTCCAATAGACAGAGATCCTACCCTCTCCATAAGAAATTTAATTATGGAGAAGGTAGACTATTACTTGAGCACACAAGTCATTGATACTAAGCTTGCTGATTTTCTCATCAATCATCATCCCATTACACCTGTCTTTTATACGCTTCCAAAAATCCACAAGAACATGGATAGGCCACCGGGAAGACCTATAGTGGCTTCTACGGACTCTATTCTCTCTCCCATAGCCAGAACTATTGAAAAAATCCTATCCCCCCTTGTACCATTGACCCCTTCGTACATTAAGGATACCGGACACTTTCTGTCAATATTACAGGACATTCAGCCAGTACCATCTGGCTGTCATCTTGTCACTATGGATGTCACAAGCCTCTACACGAGCATCAGACATGGTGATGGCCTTGATGCGGTGTCTTGGTTTTTGAACAAACACACAAATTTCTCTATTGCCCAAAAGGATTTCTGTACGGACCTTTTAAATCTCGTTCTTACGAAAAACTTCTTTCTCTTTCAAGACCAATATTACGTCCAGTGTAAAGGCACCGCGATGGGCAGTAATGTAGCACCGCCGTATGCAAATATTTATATGTCTAAATTCGAGGAGGAGTATGTATATCCACAAACCCTTTACAAGACACATGCGTCCTATGGCGACGCTACATTGATGACGTGTTCCTGGTATGGAACGGTGGTATTGATAGCCTTATGGAATTCTTTAATCACCTCAACACGTCAGTTAGTGGCCTTAATTTTACATTACATCATCATCAGACACAGATCAATTTTTTGGACACGTTGGTTTTGATTGATTCAAGGGGCGGGTTAAGCACTGACCTATACACCAAACCCACCGACAGGAATAGCCTGCTGCATTTCACAAGTTGCCACCCCCCACATATGAAGCAGTCCTTACCCAAGTCGCAACATATCAGGGTCAAGCGGATTGTGTCAGATCCAATAAAACTTAAGGAACGACAAGATGAGATGACACGGAAATTCGTCACTAGAGGTTATCCATCACGGTTTGCTCTCCCTCAATCAATGCAGCCCAGAGTAATTAGGTCTCAGACCCCCAGGGTGGTGTTTGTGAATACTTACCATCCCTTCAATAAGTTCCTGCATGGGATACTCCGCAAACACTGGCCCCTATTAGGGACAGCATATCCAACCATTCCTGAAATTAAGAATCCACCATTAGTGTGTCACAAACGCCCTAATAATCTGAGAGATGGATTGGTCAGGGCTGACATAGGCCCACAAAGACCACCCTTAGTACAACGCTTTCTTTCCACTCCTCGGCACGGTACATTTCCGTGTCTAGGTTGTGTTCATTGTTCGAACATTACAAAAGGCCAATACTTTACTCATCCGAGAACAGGGAAGGCATACTCGATTAATGGATTCTTCACGTGCGATACCACTTATGTGGTGTATCTTATCAAATGCCTGTGCGGTCTCGGGTATGTTGGGGAGACCACCCAGCATGCCCGAGACCGCATAGGGAAACATAAGTCTTCGATCAGGTGTAAACAGAACATTCTACCGATTCCACATCATTTCAACGAGAACAGACACACTGTGGCCCAGTTGAAATATCAAATCATTGAGCAGGTCAATGTGGGCAGACGTGGCGGCAACAGGATACAGAGATTAAAGGAACGGGAATCCTACTGGATTCACCAGTTACAGACGTTGGCTCCATTTGGACTCAACAGAGAATATGATGTATTGCCATCTAGCTAAGCATTGAGGGCGTCCCTCTACAGAACTGGCATACTGTCAGATACTTCACTTTGTTCTATTTCCAACTTAAGATCTATGACAACAATGGGGAACTTTTGGCCGATCAATCTGGCTCTTTCATGTGACCTGGTCGTCATATTTATCCCACCACCATGCTTGTTTGTTTGCCATCAATGTCTATCATCATGATCAGGGCCGGGACGACAGCTAGGCGACCCTAGGCGATCGCCTAGGGCGCCATCTTGTGCAGGGCGCATTCCCGCACCCATGGCCGCCGTCATGCCCTGACAGCTGTCAGGGCCCGGCGGTGATGGCCAGGAGAGGGGGGCCCGGACGAGAGGTGAGGGGGCGGGCTACAATCTCCTCCAGGCCCCGCCCCCTCACATCTTCTATGGGCCCCCTCTCTTCCTCGGCTGCGGGCCGTGGCAGGTCCACACTGGGGATCTGGCATCCCTGCTTTTTAGCTTTGGCCGCCGGCCCTTTAAATAATGTGGAAGCGGCGCCCCGCTCTCCCAGCTCACAGGAGACCTCTTACCAAGTGAAGCTGGGGCCTGCGTGAGCTTCACTTCATTTCCCTGTGGGCGGGCGGAGTTCCCACTCTTCTCTGGCCGGCGTCCTCGGTGTCTCCTTAGTGACTCTCTCCTCCACCAGCACTGGGCCTGCTGTCACCGTCTGCCACCCGACACCCCTCATCTCTCTCCAGGCTGCAGGACTTCCATCAGACGCCTGGAGACCCTACTGAGGCTGCTGAGGCTGTGAGTACAGGGTCCGGGCAGAGGAGTCAGGGGGATCTCCAGGCTTCACCTGCTGGGGGGGAGGAGAGCAGGGCATGCTGGGAGCAGTAGTTTCTGGGCTTCAATGATGTAAGTTGTAGTATGCTTATCTCCTTGGTTTCTGCAGGGCATGCTGGGACTTGTGGTCCACCATGGAGACTCTTTACACCATGCTGGGAGTTCTACTTTTTTGTGGAGGCTCTGTGCAGCATGTTGAGGGTTGTAGTCAGCTGTGGAGGGTTCTGCTGGGGGTTTTAGTCCACTGGGGGGTTCTTCTTTTCATGCTGGGGGTTGTAGACTTCTGCAGGGGGCTCTGCTGTGGGTTGTAGTCTACTGTGGTGAGCTCTGCTGGGGACTATAGTCCATGTAGTCATGCTGGAGGTTGTAGTGCACTCTGGGGGATTTTTTGGCATGCTGGGGGTTGTAGTGCACGCTGGGGTTGTAGTCCACTGGGGGGTTCTTCTTTTCATGCTGGGGGATTGTAGTGCTCTGTGGGGAGCTTTTGTGGCATGCTGGGGGTTGAAGTCTACTGTGGGGGCTCTGCTGGGGATTGTAGTCTACTGTGGGGAGCTCTGCTGGGGACTGTAGTCCATGTAGTCATGCTGGAGGTTGTAGTGCACTCTGGAGTGTTTTTGAATGCTGGGGGTTGTAGTGCACTCTGGGGGCTCTGCTGGGGGTTGTAGTCGACTGGGGGGGGGTGTTCTTTTCATGCTGGAGGTTGTAGTGCACTGTGGGGAGCTTTTGTGGAATGCTGGGGTTGTAGTCTACTGTGGGGGGCTCTGCTGGGGGTTGTAGTCTACTGTAGGAGGCTCTTTTTGGCATGTTGGGGGCTGTAGTCAACTATGGGGAGCTCTGCTGGGGATTGTAGTCCATGTAGTCATGCTGGGGGTTGTAGTGCACTCTGGGGGGCTCTGCTGGTGTTTGTAGTCCACTGGAGGATTCTTCTTTGCGTGCTGGGGATTCTATTCTGCTGTAGAGGGCTCTTCAGCCGTTCTCCTCCATACAGTAAGACTCAGGGGCTTATACTGGGGGTCACATGGCCACAGAAATAATGTGTGTATGTGTATTGTGCCCTTTGTGGGCGCTTTATAGGCTGTGTGACCTCCTATACATTGTGTATACAGCCCACAGCCCTCTCTATTGTGTATACAGCCCGCCGCAGTGTCTATTGTGTATTTTTTATTGTGTACACAGCTATTGAGTATTCAGCCCAAAGCAGTCTCAAGTGTGTGTGTGTGTATATACATATATATGTGTGTGTCTGTGTGTGTGTATAAATCTCTGTATGTTTAGGTGGAGGCGGAGCCTGGGTGGAGGAGGGGCTGGGTAGAGGCTGGGCGGAGTCACGGGGGCCCCAAAATTTTGCCAGTTAGGGGCCCCGAAATTCCTAGTGGCAGCCCTGCAGCACCGCAGGGAAGTGCTGATCTCTGGACATGCTGGGCCTGTGCGGCCTGGCTCCTGCTCCTGCAGCCTCCCCTGTCCTCTGCCCGCTCCTGCCACCACCCCTGTTCTCTGCCCGCTCCTGCCGCCTCCCCTGTCCTCTGCCCGCTCCTGCCGCCTCCCCTGTCCTCTGCCCGCTCCTGCCGCCTCCCCTGTCTTCTGCCCGCTCCTGCCGCCTCCCCTGTCCTCTGCCCGCTCCTGCAGCCTCCCTTGTCCTCTGCCCTCCATATGCAATGTACAGTATGTGTATATATGTGTGTATGTAGGCACTTCCGTCACTTTGTCCGCACTTCCCTCAACTTTGTACACACACGTACACACACACACACTCCGCTGTACTTACCACCGGCCCTGCGTCCGCTGCCTGGATCCTCAGTCGACATGTCGCCGCCCCCGAACTACTGGATCCGATATAGCGTCCAAGATGTCTCGCCAAACTACCCGGACGACATCTTGGATCCAGTCGTCCGGGAGCGGCGACATGTCGACTCAGGATCCAGGCGGCGGGGAAGACGCAGGGTCGGTGGTAAGTATAGCAGAGTGTGTGTGTATGTGTGTGCTGACCACTCTGCCCATGGTGCTGCGCTGACCACTCTGCCCACGGCGCTGCGCTGACCACTCTGCCCACGGCGCTGCGCTGACCAATCTCAACGCACTCACTGCTAACCACTGAGCCACCGCACTCACTGCTAACCACTGAGCCACCGCACTCACTGCTAACCACTGAGCCACCGCACTCACTGCTAACCACTGAGCCACCGCACTCACTGCTAACCACTGAGCCACCGCACTCACTGCTAACCACTGAGCCACCGCACTCACTGCTAACCACTGAGCCACCGTGCAGTGCTAACCTCTGAGCCACCGTGCAGTGCTAACCACTGAGCCACCGTATACTCTCCTACCCACTGAGCCACCGCCCAGTGCTAACCACTGAGCCACCGCCCAGTGCTAACCACTGAGCCACCGCGCAGTGCTAACCACTGAGCTACCGCGCAGTTCTAACCACTGAGCCACCGTATACTCTGCTACCCACTGAGCCACCTGTATACACACAATTAATTTCACCGTACTCCCCTAACTAGTAGTAAATAAACTATATATGGATTCTAGACTACCCGATTCTTTAGAATCGGCCGCCATCTAGTATCTATATAACTGTCCATCACAGGCAGAGGTCAGAGCACACTGTTCACCTCAGCAGATCCTGATTCCTGACACTGAATGAGATGAGGTGAGCTGATCTCCTCTCCTGACATGATGGAGCTACAGATAACACTGGACAGCAGCACTGGCAGGACAGGGGACAGAGAGATCCCCACATCCAGTGATTTGTGGCTCAGGTGTAGTGTCAGAGAGGTCATAGTCCTGCTCACCTCTGCTCTTCTTCTGTTAAAGGGAACCTGACCCTCAGGGGCTGACTGGCAGATCTTGCCCTGGGGGGCAGCCAAGTGAGAAGCAGGGGGGTGGATCGCTAGCAGTCCGGAGGCCATGTGAGGGGACATAGGAGAAGAGGACAGAGGCGCATTGAGACCGAAGAGAAGAGGACAGAGAGGCAGAAGGACAGAAACAGGGGGACCGAGGAAAAGAGAACAGAGGTGCAGGGGGACAGAAACAAGGGGACATGAGAAGAGGAAAGACGGGCAAAACGAGGGGGACAGAGGAGCAGCAGGAGGGAAAGAGGAGAGGAGGACTGGGGTGCAGGAGGACAGAGGAGCAGCAGGAGGGACAAAGGAGAGGAAGACGGGGGTGCAAGAGGACAGAGGAGCAGCAGGAGGGACAAAGGAGAGGAAGACGGGGGTGCAAGAGGACAGAGGAGCAGCAGGAGGGACAAAGGAGAGGAAGACGGGGGTGCAAGAGGACAGAGGAGCAGCAGGAGGGACAGAGGAGAGGAGGATGGGGTGCAGCATGAGGACAGAGGAGAGCAGGACGGGGGTGTGGGAGGACAGAGGAGAGGAGGATGGGGGTGCAGGTGGATAGAGGAGCAGCAGGAGTGGCAGAGGAGAGGAGAACAGAGGTGCAGGAGGACAGAGGAGAGGAGGATGGAGGTGCAGGAGAACTGGGGCTGGTGCTGTGTGTGGTGATATTGGCAGCTGTACCGTGTGTCTGCCTCCATGCAGCTGCCGCCACCTTTCTGTGTTGTCAGGGTGTGGCATGCTGGGAGTTGTAGTTCTTCTGCCTGTCCTATATGATTTCTGGGCAGTGTGTTGGGTGCTGGGAGTTGTAGTTCTTCCAGGTGGGCTCAGTGTTGTCCCGCCGCCCGTCTGTGGCCTGTCTGTCTATTCTGAGATGTCCTCAGCTCTGTGCTGTGCACAGACATTGTACCACCATCTCCCTAGCTCTGTGCTGTGCACAGTGTACCACCATGTACCCAGCTGTGTGCTGTGCACAGAGAGTGTACCACCATGTCTCCAGCTCCGTGCTGTGCACAGTGTACCACCATGTCCTCTGCTCCGTGCTGTGCACATACAGAGCTGAGACATGGTGGTATACTGTGCACAGCACGGAGCTGAGGACACGGTGGTACACTGTCTCCCGCCGCCTTAAAATCGGTCTGTTTCTCATCCAGGAGAGTTGGATGAGTGTCATTGGTTACTTGGTCCATTTGGCATCCAACTGTGCGAGTGTCCGACATTTCTCTCAGATTACATCCGTGTGCAATCTGTTCTTTCCTCAGCAGCTATTAGTGTAGAATCATTTACAGGAACATTTTACATTGTTCTCGGTTACAGAATGATAATGTATCCGTTAAAAAAACTGATGCCTCTCGGATGCTCCATGTGCTGTCAGTGTGCGGTATGTGATTTTGTCGGACCCATAGACTTGCATTGGTGAGTCTCGGTGTGAATCACAGACTGTCGCAGAATGTTGTGACTTTTTTCTCATCCTGAATCTGGCTGAGAAAAAAGCGTCCGACACTCGTCAGTGCTCTCAGACATCGAATAACATTGGTCCGAGTGTAATGTGATGAAATCACACATTGCACTCATCCGGGTTTCACGCCAGTGTGTCCATACCCTAATAATAAAATCCATATAGTAATCCTACAATGTCTGCTGGACATGGTATGGGGGGTTTATTGCTCAGTCAGTACACACTCCATACTTCATGGTATGGGGAGGGTTTATGGCTCAGTACACACTCCATACTTCATGGTATGGGGAGGGTTTATGGCTCAGTACACACTCCATACTTCTTGTTATTAACCAGTTAATGCCCTCTTGCCCACCGCACTGCAGTGTCAAAAGAGGACGACAGCGAGACAAGCAGCAACACGGCGTCAGAGAGCCCCTGACCTCCAAATAGAAGATCCTCAGATCCCGGTATTGTGACATAATATAAGAATAATACTTTTTGCATTTATATTACACTATGAACCCCACAGCACTTTACATACATCATCAACACTGTCCCCATTGGGGCTCATAATGTAAACATCCTATCAGTATGTCTCTGTAGTGTGGTTGGACAAACCTTTTATAGGTCCCCGTTAAATTAAATTTACTTTCAAAGTATGTTGACATTTTTATTCCCAGACATAGTTCGGGGGGGGAAAGGGGGTGGCGCCGTTTGCCTTTCCTGCCTAGGGCACCAAAATGCCTTGTCCCGGCACTGATCATGATTACATTATTAACATCTACCATTGCATTGTTTTCATATTTCCTATACTTAGGGTGTGATGCACGGTGCACGGGACTGGTCAGATGTGCTGTGATATAGGAGCTTATATATAATACAATGCTGTTTGGTGCTCGTTTTTCCTTTTGCATCTTAGGTCTTTATACACTGACACAATAACATTATTAATGTAATTGACATCAACTGACCAATACCTGTGCACTGTGCTTACTCACCTTTATTGTGGATATTACCCTATTTGTACGGTGTTCATTTTAGGACATGGTCATTTATCGAAGTCAAAGTAAAAAAAAAAGCTGTTCCTGATGGTTGATTATGACTTTGACTTTGACAAATGACCTTACTAAATGACTTTGACAAATGACCTTACTAAATGACTTTGACTTTGATAAATGACTCTGACTTTGATAAATGACTCTGACTTTGATAAATGACTTTGATTCTGACTTTGATAAATGACTCTGACTTTGATAAATGACTTTGACTTTGATAAATGACTTTGACTTCGATAAATGACTTTGACTCTGACTTTGATAAATGACTTTGACTATGACTCTGACTTTGATAAATGACTATGACTTTGATAAATGACTATGACTTTGACTATGACTTTGATAAATGACTTTGACTTTGATAAATGACTTTGACTCTGACTTTGATAAATGACTTTGACTTCGATAAATGACTTTGACTCTGACTTTGATAAATGACTTTGACTATGACTCTGACTTTGATAAATGACTTTGACTTTGATAAATGACTTTGACTCTGACTTTGATAAATGACTTTGACTATGACTTTCATAAATGACTTTGACTTTGATAAATGACTTTGACTTTGAAAACATTTGATAAATTACTTTGACAAATGATACTTCACTTCTCAAACATCAAATTATGATTTATCACTATATCATGTGTCTATTCACTAACATAATGTATTAAAAAAAAATTCTACAGTGGGTCCATTATGGATTAGAACCATCAACGCTCGCTTCCAAAGGCTAAAAGCTTATCCACTAGCCCATGAAGCCAGCTACTATAACAATCTGATCTTGTTAGACTAAGATAAATAATCTGCACACAGCCTGTGTGCAGACATTTTCTGACTATCATGTCTGAGAGCTTCTCAGTTATTTTGGTCATACTCACTTTCATTTCTCATGGAGGTTAGCAGCATAATCAAACTACAAATCCCCAAGCAGTGCCAATGTTTCCTAGTTTGTTTTTCTTAAGTTATTATAGTTAATAATATTATTATTATTATCCTCTGAAACAAAAATAATGTAAAAGAAATGTTTCCTTTGAAACACTAATTACTGCATTTACCAGTGTCTGTAAATTTCTATAATTGTTTACAAAATAATTTAACATAATATAATAATAATATGTTTACCACTGACTGTACATTTGTATAACTTTTTAGGAAACTGTTTAAGAAAATATAATAATAAAAATGATTATTATTATTATTATTAAATAATGAATAATCCACTACATCGATTTGAACACCAAAGATGCAGACCTGCAAACATTTTAATTTATCACTATATTTTATGTCTATTGACTACCATAATTTATTAAAAACAAATAATCTATAGGAGGTCCAGCAGGGATTTGAACCAGCAACGCTGGATTCCAAAGGCAAAATGCTTTTCCACCAGACCACCAAACCAACTGTTTGCAGCCTGTTTGCAACCTACAAAACTACAAATTAAACATTACTGTCAATTGTGTATTAAACAACCAAATTTAGAAGACAAAAAATATATATAAAATAAAAATTAATCTAAGTCTGGGGGGATTTGAACCTAAGGTGCAGGAGGTCTCACTTGCACCAGAGGCAGGAGCCTTAGGGTAAGTGCACATTACCCGGCGGTTCGGTCGGCGGCTGCTGGCGGGACCCGCCAGGAAGCTCCGGCGCCGTGCACCGGCTTCTTGGCGGGTATGAGCTGCGGGAGCCGGGCGGTATCCGGCGGCTGCCCAGCGGGTTCTCGGCGGCGATTCTGCAGCGGCTGGAAGCAGCACATGATTCTGCTTGCAGCCGCTGCAGAACCGGCCGGTTTTTAGAACTTGGTCATTCTTTGCTAACCCGCTGGGAAACCTGCGGGTTAGCAACGGATGACGCTGGGTAACCGCCGGTATGTGCACAGCCTTGGGCGGGTTACATTAGTTTCAATGTTAATCCAAACGCCGGTTTGGATTAACATAAATTTAAATAAAACTAATGTATGCAAAACGGCGGTTTACACAGGTAAACCGCCGAAAACCCGCCCAGTGCGCACATACCCTTAACCATTAGGCCACTCAGTTAGATGAGTAACTTTGCTGGTTTTGTTTGCTGAAGAGACCAAACGTACAGACTAGGTGCAAAAAATCTGATGATCTTGATGTGTATTTTACTCAGATATCATTGTGACGTGTGAAAATCATACAATAAGGTCACAGAACAGTTTATGTCTGCATTGAAAGGCATATAAGCAATGAAAAGATGTCTCTGCCTCTATTAAGTGCCTATAGTTTAGTGGTGGATGGGGAATGGGCTTTGTGTTGGAGACTTTGGGGTTAAAATGTGCAGTTCAGGACATGTAAATTGTTTATCATTAAGTTATTGTTGTTATTTGAAAACAAATCATGGTATAAAAATTGTTGAAATGTGGGTTTTAAATAAAGCAAGGTCCATTGTGTCCGGCCTTACTGAAAAAAGGGGTTAAAGCTTTTGTGTATGGAAATAATATTTTCATTTTTATGTGTGAGAAGTGAAGTGTCATCTGTGAAAGTGATTTATCATACTCAGGTATGAGAATGAAACACAAAGTCAACACTTTGTTCTTGTACATTATTTTTGTTGGAAAGTATAATAATACTAATAATAATAACAATAATAATAAAAACAATAATACCTTTAAAAAAAAAAAAAAAAAAAATTAGAAACTCCTGCTACTGCTTGGGGATGTGAACCTTCTTTACACTGGCAAGCCTCTGTGACACATTGAGGTCATGTGATGTTCATAAGTGATTCTGACTCTGACCACAACAAATGACTTCTCAAACATCATTATCAGACTAATGTTGCAAACAGGCTGCCTACATGCTCATTTTCTTAGGCGAACAAAATCTCTGCTTTGTAACAGTTGGTTTGGTGGTCTGGTGGAAAAGTATTTTGCCTTTGGAATCCAGCGTTGCTGGTTCAAATCCCTGCTGGACCTCCTATAGATTATTTGTTTTTAATAAATTATGGTAGTCAATAGACATAAAATATAGTGATAAATTAAAATGTTTGCAGGTCTGCATCTTTGGTGTTCAAATCGATGTAGTGGATTATTAATTATTTAATAATAATAATAATAATAATAATAATAATAATAATAATCATTTTTATTATTATATTTTCTTAAACAGTTTCCTAAAAAGTTATACAAATGTACAGTCAGTGGTAAACATATTATTATTATATTATGTTAAATTATTTTGTAAACAATTATAGAAATTTACAGACACTGGTAAATGCAGTAATTAGTGTTTCAAAGGAAACATTTCTTTTACATTATTTTTGTTTCAGAGGATAATAATAATAATATTATTAACTATAATAACTTAAGAAAAACAAACTAGGAAACATTGGCACTGCTTGGGGATTTGTAGTTTGATTATGCTGCTAACCTCCATGAGAAATGAAAGTGAGTATGACCAAAATAACTGAGAAGCTCTCAGACATGATAGTCAGAAAATGTCTGCACACAGGCTGTGTGCAGGTTATTTATCTTAGTCTAACAAGATCAGACTGTTATAGTAGCTGGCTTCATGGGCTAGTGGATAAGCTTTTAGCCTTTGGAAGCGAGCGTTGATGGTTCTAATCCATAATAGACCCACTGTAGAATTTTTTTTTTAATACATTATGTTAGTGAATAGACACATGATATAGTGATAAATCATAATTTGATGTTTGAGAAGTGAAGTATCATTTGTCAAAGTAATTTATCAAATTTTTTCAAAGTCAAAGTCAGAGTCATTTATCAAAGTCAAAGTCATTTATCAAAGTCATAGTCAAAGTCAGAGTCATTTATCAAAGTCATAGTCAAAGTCATTTATCAAAGTCAGAGTCATTTATCAAAGTCAGAGTCATAGTCAAAGTCATTTATCAAAGTCAGAGTCATTTATCAAAGTCAGAATCAAAGTAATTTATCAAAGTCAGAGTCATTTATCAAAGTCAGAGTCATTTATCAAAGTCAAAGTCATTTAGTAAGGTCATTTGTCCAAGTCAAAGTCATAATCAACCATCAGGAACAGCTTTTTTTTACTTTGACTGCGATAAATGACCATGTCCTAAAATGAACACCGTACTAAAATGAACACCTTTCTTGGGGCCTATATCAGACACACAATGGGAAGACATTCTGCAATATATCTCTAAGATCTCCATGAGTGAATCCGGACAAATGTCACAACTGTTCACCATACACAGAGTGTACAGGACCCCTGTATGGATGTGTAGAGCAGGATTGAGGGAGGACTCCGATTGTCCGCTGTGTGGGATGGAGGAAGTGGATGATGTCCATAAGCTCTGGTCCTGCCCTCGACTGCAAGCCTTCTGGATAGTTGTTTGAAATCTCATACAAGGTGACTCATCAGTGTGAATGTGACTCTGGACCCACTGACGTGCATTTTGGGGCATGTAGGAAATCTGATGACGGATGAATGGGGAAATCTGGCAGTTTCGAGAATGCTATATATTGCACTAAAGATAATCACCCTACATTGGCTTGATAAGATTCCCCCAACCATGAAAGAATTTGTACATAAAGTCAACTTTATTATTCTCAAGGAACGTAACATCTACACTGAACAGGCTAAGCTGAGTTAGTACGAAAACGTTTGGGGGAATTGGCTAGATTACCCAGGGCTGGCGTCCTTTGATTTATTAAGAGACAGAGTATTGGGACTGTAATGCAACAGGAGTAAGGGAGGAATATACTTATACATTTTTATGTACAGAATCGGAAGTGATTTGATTAACCTGGATCCTTATACCTTTGATAACGTGTTGGCTTGGGGGAGGTTGGATGGGGGGGCTGGTTGGCTCTCTGTTGGGGTTGTTTTTGAAAATTGTGAATCTCCGGCATTATATACTGCTATGTCTGTTTGGATATTTGAAAATAAAAAATAATTGATTTAAAAAAAAAAATAAAATACAGTTAGGGCCAGAAATATTTGGACAGTGACACAATTTTCGCGAGTTGGGCTCTGCATGCCACCACATTGGATTTGAAATGAAACCTCTACAACAGAATTCAAGTGCAGATTGTAACGTTTAATTTGAAGGGTTGAACAAAAATATCTGATAGAAAATGTAGGAATTGTACACATTTCTTTACAAACACTCCACATTTTAGGAGGTCAAAAGTAATTGGACAAATAAACATAACCCAAACAAAATATTTTTATTTTCAATATTTTGTGGCGAATCCTTTGGAGGCAATCACTGCCTTAAGTCTGGAACCCATGGACATCACCAAACGCTGGGTTTCCTCCTTCTTAATGCTTTGCCAGGCCTTTACAGCCGCAGCCTTCAGGTCTTGCTTGTTTGTGGGTCTTTCCGTCTTAAGTCTGGATTTGAGCAAGTGAAATGCATGCTCAATTGGGTTAAGATCTGGTGATTGACTTGGCCATTGCAGAATGTTCCACTTTTTTGCACTCATGAACTCCTGGGTAGCTTTGGCTGTATGCTTGGGGTCATTGTCCATCTGTACTATGAAGCGTCGTCCAATCAACTTTGCAGCATTTGGCTGAATCTGGGCTGAAAGTATATCCCGGTATACTTCAGAATTCATCCGGCTACTCTTGTCTGCTGTTATGTCATCAATAAACACAAGTGACCCAGTGCCATTGAAAGCCATGCATGCCCATGCCATCACGTTGCCTCCACCATGTTTTACAGAGGATGTGGTTTGCCATGGATCATGTGCCGTTCCCTTTCTTCTCCAAACTTTTTTCTTCCCATCATTCTGGTGCAGATTGATCTTTGTCTCATCTGTCCATAGAATACTTTTCCAGAACTGAGCTGGCTTCTTGAGGTGTTTTTCAGCAAATTTAACTCTGGCCTGTCTATTTTTGGAATTGATGAATGGTTTGCATCTAGATGTGAACCCTTTGTATTTACTGTCATGGAGTCTTCTCTTTACTGTTGAGTTACACCTACTTCACTGAGAGTGTTCTGGACTTCAGTTGATGTTGTGAACGGGTTCTTCTTCACCAAATAAAGTATGCGGCGATCATCCACCACTGTTGTCATCCGTGGACGCCCAGGCCTTTTAGAGTTCCCAAGCTCACCAGTCAATTCCTTTTTTCTCAGAATGTACCCAACTGTTGATTTTGCTACTCCAAGCATGTCTGCTATCTCTCTGATGGATTTTTTCTTTTTTTTCAGCCTCAGGATGTTCTGCTTCACCTCAATTGAGAGTTCCTTTGACCGCATGTTGTCTGGTCACAGCAACAGCTTCCAAATGCAAAACCACACACCTGGAATCCACCCCTGGAGACGCCTTCAGAGTTAATTGCAGCCCTTAGAGTCCATTGTCCAATTACTTTTGGTCCCTTGAAAAAGAGGAGGCTATGCATTACAGAGCTATGATTCCTAAACCCTTTCTCCGATTTGGATGTGGAAACTCTCATATTGCAGCTGGGAGTGTGCACTTTCAGCCCATATTATATATATAATTGTATTTCTGAACATGTTTTTGTAAACAGCTAAAATAACAAAACTTGTGTCACTGTCCAAATATTTCTGGCCCTAACTGTAAATACGGAGAAGATAACAATGACCCTAATGGTAGGAATCTCTTTACACTAAAGAATTTCCAGGAATCTGATTTCTCTCTTACCTCATAATCTTGAACAATTCCCATTCGCTTCAAGGCCATTAAGCGGCTGTAAAAAAATGAATAAATAAATAAATAAATGACTAAATAAAAAAAAAAATATTACTACATGAAAAAAAAAAAAAAAAATATAATTATTCTTACCGTTGTGGAAGGTTTCCTAGAAACCGAATTGACAGCATAGGAGGTAGCCTTGCCACGCCCTAATGGGGACAGGAACACAAGAGAGGTTAAAAGGCCCCTCCCACCTCCCATTAGCCAGTGTCTTACAACGAACCCAGAACGCATAAGAAACAAGCATAAAACCCATAAACCAGGAATTTAGGGAGGGAAATAAGTGCTGTCGTTGAAGGTTTCCTAGAAACCGAATTAAGGGTAAGAATAATTCTATTTTCTCTAGTCACCTTTCACAACAGCATAGGAGGAATGCCCACGAATCCTTACCTAGGGAGGGACAACAGCTTGCAGGACAAAGGCCAAGTCCCTGCCAGCCATCACATCCAAATGATAGTGTTTGGTGAAGGTATGTAGCGAAGACCACGTAGCCGCTGTGCAGAGCTGCTCCGGAGAAGCCCCAGCACGCTCAGCCCAGGAGACCGAAGTGGCCCGGGTAGAATGGGCCGTAAAACCAGTAGGAGCAGAGAGGCCTTGACCGAGATAGGCATCCGTGATGGCCTTCTTTATCCAATTGGCGATAATGCCTTTAGCCACCTTCCGGCCCTTGTTGCGACCAAAATGCTGAATGAACAAATTCTGGTCGATACGCCAGGGAGCCGTGACCTCTAGGTAGTGCAACACCAGGTGACGACATCCAGAGAGTGGAACTCCACCTCCTTCGCAGATCTAGGATGTTGACAGAATGATGGTAGAACTATTGACTGAGATCGATGGAACTCCGACAGCACTTTCGGCAGAAAGGACGGTCCAACTGAAAAACAATGCTGTCATCCCGCACCGTCAGATAGGGCTCACGGATGGACAAAGCCTGAAGTTCACCAATTCTCCTCGCCGAAGTAATAGCCACCAGGAAAGCGAGCTTGTGAGACAAGGACCTCATGGAGCAATCCGTTAGAGGCTCATAAGGAGAACGAGACAGGCCTGTCAGCACGATATTAAGATCCCACGAGGGGGAGACACTCCTCCGACAGGGACACCATCTTGAAGCCGCCACCATGAATCGCTTGACCCAACGATGATCAGCCAGTCTCACATCAAACACAGAACTCAGGGCTGCAACTTGGACCTTAAGGGTGCTAGGTTTAAGTCCCAGATCCAAACCCTGCTGCAAGAAGTCCAAAATCTGAGAAATATTCGGAGCAAAAGGGTCCGGCACCCGGGCCCCACACCAGGAGGAGAACTTCTTTCAAATCTTATTGTAGATGGAACTAGTGACCGGCTTACGGTAATCTTGCAAGGTGGCGATAACTCGATCGGAAAGGCCCTGGGCTTTCAGCACTCAGGCCTCAGAAGCCAGGCAGCCAAACTGAGGCGCTGCGGAGCAGGATGGAAGAACAGACCTTGTGAGAGGAGGCTCGGGTCCTCCCCCAGACGCACAGGACCGTCCACCTGGAGAGACCTGACCAGATTGAACCAGCTTCTCTTTGGCCAGAGGGGGGCAATCAGGATAGTAGGAACCCTCTCTTCCCTGATCTTCCTCAGAGCCCGGGCTAGCAGAGGGAGCGGAGGAAATGCGTAGGCCAGATGAAACGGCCAAGCGTAGGAGAAGGCATCCACCCCGATTGCCCCGTCCTTGGGGATGAGGGAGAAGAATGTTCCTACCTTGCAATAAATCCACCTCCGGGACTCCCCAGCGCGCCACCAGGCTGCAAAAAACTGCCTGGTCGAGACTCCACTCCCCCGAATGGAGATCCTTGCGGCTTAAATAATCCGCCTGAGAGTTTAATTCTCCCTTGAGATGGACCGCCGAGAGAGACAGGAGAAACCTCTCGGCCCAGAGGAAGATGCGGCTGGAGATCACTTTCAGGTCGCGAAACCGGGTGCTGCCTTGATGACGAAGATGGGCCACCGTGGTCACATTGTCCGAATACACCAACACATGTGACCCCCGGACCAGATCTTGCGCAGCCAGAAGAGCTTCTTCTACCGCCTTGAGTTCGCGGAAGTTGGAGGACCGAGAGCTTATCAGAGGACCCCAGATACCCTGAAACGGGGACCCCGATACCACCGCCCCCCAGCCCCGTTGGCTGGCATCTGTCATCACAGTAACCAGAGGAGTCCGAGACCAAGAGACTCCCTTGTCCAGATTCACCGGGGACAACTACCACATGAGGGAGGACACCACCTTCCCTGACAAGCAAACTCGTTTGTTGAGGGAGGAGGGGAGACGACTCCAATTCAATAGAATGTGGTCCTGAAGGCACCTGGAATGTGCCTTGGCCCACATGACTGAAGGGATGCATGCCGTCATAGACCCCAGGACCGACATGGACTCCCGGAGCGTCGGGGACCGGTGAGCTTTCAGGGAAGAGATTCTCGACATAAGGGACGTTTTGTGATCTTCCGGCAGAAAGGACATCTGTCTGTCCGAGTCCAGAAGCACCCCCAGGAATCTCCTGACTGAGGAGGGGAGAATCTGCGACTTCAGCAGGTTTGGGAGCCACCCCAACGACTGAAGTACACACAACACCCTGTCCACGTCCGACCTGAGGACCTCCGCCGAAGGCGCGACCAGAAGAAGGTCGTCCAAGTATGGTATCAGACAGACGTCTTGAAACCTTAGGAAGGCCACCACCTCCCCCATGATTTTGGTAAAAATCCGAGGAGCAGAGGAGATGCCGAAAGGCAGAACGTCGAACTGGAAGTGGTGGATTTCCCCCCGGTAAGACACCGCAAACCGCAGGTATTTCCTGTGCCGAGGATGAATCGGCACATGGAAATACGCATCCTTCAAATCTATGGTGGCCCTCTGGAAGTGGGGCCCTATCAAGGGGATCACTGACCTGATCGACTCGATTTTGAATCTGCGGTAGCGGACATAGCGGTTGAGCTGCTTCAGATTGATTATAATCCGGGCAGCTCCCGACGGCTTCTTCACCACGAAGAGCAGGGAGTAATGTCCACTGCCGCGTTCCAACTCCGGAACTCTGGAGATGACATTGGAAGCCAAGAGTTCCAGAAGGTTGGAAAACAGGAGATCCTGAGATCCCCGCGAGGGCAGGGTAGTGACTCGAAGAACCGGAGGGGGAGGAGACACAAACTCTAACAAGAGACCTTCCGATAGAATGTTGAGCACCCACTGGCAGTTGGTAATGCTGCGCCAGATGGGAAGAAAGGCAGAGAGCCTTCCCCCTACCCGCACCGAGTCACTGTTTGTCCTGTTGAGGACGTTGTTGGGGGGAACGAAGATGTTCCTCCCTCTACCTTTCGGGTAGGACCAACGACCCCCCTTCCCTTTACCTCTGGGCTGGGAGGCCTGAGGCACCTGGGGACGAAAAAACGATTTCTTCGCCACACGTTGTTCGGGGAGAGCCTTCTTATCTGAGGCCTTGGCCAGGATGTCATCCAGGGCAGGCCCAAAAACCAAATCCCCCTTAAAGGGAATGGAACAAAGGCGCATCTTAGATGTGGAATCCCCCATCCACATCTTTAACCAGAGAGCACGCCGAGCCGAGTTGGAAAGTACGGAGGTACGGGCGGCCATGCGCACTGATTCTGCAGAGGCGTCAGCCAGAAATCCAGATGCCTTTTTCAACAAAGGCAAGGATTCCAGAAGCTCCTCCCTCGGAGTACCCTGGGAGATATGACACTCAAGCTGATCCAACCACCTGAGGATTGACCGGGAAACGCAGGTGGAAGCAATATTCGCCTGTAAAGTAGATGTTGACGCTTCCCAAGAGTGCTTCATCAGCCCCTCAATTTTTCTATCCATCTGATCCCTCAGCTGGGACGTATCCTCAAAAGGGAGTGCGGTCTTTTTAGCCACCCGAGTGACCTGGACATCCACCTTGGGGACATCCCAAAAAAATTGGGTGTCCTCCAGGGGAAACCTAATTTTCATAGCACCTTTAACCCTTTTTTCAGGAAATTCCCACTTCTGAACAATGAGATCCTGAATGTTGGGATGGACAGGAAAACCCACCGGTTTGACCGGACGAAGCCCAGCAAACATAGCATCCTGGACAGAGTGGAGGACTGGTTCCTCCTCCAGACCCATAGTGCTACGGACTGCACTAATGAGCTCAGCCAAATCCTCTGAGGAGAACAGGAATCTGCTAGGGTCAGAGGGCATGGGGGAAGAACCATCATCCCAATTATCCGAGTCTGAGTCTAACTGGGCGTCAGAGTCAGACAGGTCCTGCTGCCGTTTCCGCTTCTTAGGAGACGGAGGACCCGGGACCGGGTTGGGAACAGCCGGAGTCAGAGAAGCCAAAGAGGCCTGGATCTCCTGCTTCACCATGGAGCGTAATTCCTCCACTAAGGAGGGATGTTCAGCCCGAACTACACGATCTGTACACTCCTGGCACAGTTTCAGACAGGGCATCGCTTCCCACTGGGCTTTTTAACAGCTGGCTTCTCTCCCTATAAGAAATAGAGAGGGCGCCATAAGAATCTGCCTGAATACAGGCACACGGACCCCCCTTCTCGGCACAGACTCACTGTGGCTGGGGCAGAGCTGGTCTCAGCAGCAAGATCAGCCATCCTGACAATAGTACAGCTCACCTTTACTGATGTCTTCAGGGCAGCTTAAATGCTATTAAGCCTTCCCCACCGCTCCAATCAATGTGCCCCTTCCCCCCACGCAGGGTCCCAGGCAGGCCGCGGCAGTAGCAGAGGCGTGCCCTGCACGCTGTCCCTCCGGAGTCCGACCGCCGGATCCGGAAGCGCCGCTCCCCTGGGGAAGCACGTGGCCCGGAAGTGACGCGCGTGACGTCACATCCGGTCGGCGCGACAGCGCGCGCAGGGAGAAGCCGGCGGGCTCAGGGAGCACAGAGAGGCCGCCGGCGGGGCGCCCAAAGCCCGCATCACCTCAGGGAGGCTCCGGAAGACCAGGGCACGGTCCTACCGCGAAAAACATGCGGTAGGAGCAGCCGGAGGAGGAGAACCGCAGCACCGACCAACGCTGCCCGGCTAAAATCCACATCAGGTATGCTGCAGTCGCCAGCCCCACAGCACAGGAGAAAAACCTCTCCATGCCCCATGGGGACAGGAAAGACACTGGCTAATGGGAGGTGGGAGGGGCCTTTTAACCTCTCTTGTGTTCCTGTCCCCATTAGGGCGTGGCAAGGCTACCTCCTATGCTGTCGTGGAAGGTGACTAGAGAAAAACAACATTATATATGATACACAACTCTCATTCACACATAGCGGGAAAAATCAGCAGCAATGTATAGGGGGATTCTGCATCAAGATCCACTACAAATCCTCCCATAACACATATGTAGATTTTTTAAGGATGAGTGGAAAACCCCACAGTGTAAAATGTGTACTGAATTCACCATGACATATTCACACACAGTATAGGTACAGGTGCATCTCAATGAATTAGAATATCATCAAAAAGTTATTTTTGTTCATTAATTCAATACATAAAGTGAAACACATATTATATAGAGTCATTACAGAGTGATCTATTTCAAGTGTTTATTTCTGTAAATGTTGATGATTATAGCTTACAGCCAATGAGAACCCAAAGGTCATTATCTCAGAAAATTAAAGTAGACAGAATATAGGGTTAAAAACCGTGCTGCCGTATTCCACGATACATCAAAGGGTGAATATAATATTGATTTATTAGTCAATGAGTTTCAGGTCTCCCTGAAACATGGCAATATGATATTGATTTGTCCTGAGGAAGGGTCCGGGAGTCCTGAAAAGCGTTGACTAATAAATAAATATTATATTCATCTTTTGTTGTCTCGTGGAGTATGGCAGCGCGGTTTTTAACTCTTCATTCTCCCTACTTTAATTTTCTGAGATAATGACCTTTGGGTTTTACCTTGGCTGTAAGTCATAATCATCAACATTAACCCCTTCA
Source organism: Allobates femoralis (assembly GCA_033576535.1). Taxonomy (NCBI): domain Eukaryota; kingdom Metazoa; phylum Chordata; class Amphibia; order Anura; family Aromobatidae; genus Allobates; species Allobates femoralis. Next base: position 425,033,597 of record JARQOC010000005.1, on the reverse strand, counting down.
TGGCCTTGGAATTTTTCATTTTTGCTCCCCTGCTTCCAAGAGCCATAACTTTTTTATTTTTCCGTCAATGTAGACATATGATGGCTTGATTTTTTGCGGGACGAGTTGTACTTTCACATGGAATCATGTACTTTACCATATAGTGTACAGGGAAATTGCAAAAAAATTCTAAGTGCAGTAAAATGCCAAAAAGTACAATTACATGTTTGTTTTTTGGGTATTTTAGTCGCCATGTTCACTATATGGTAAAACCGACATGATAGGGTGATGCCTCGGATCAGTATGAGTTCGACAAGACACCCAACATGTATACCTTTATTGGTATCTAGGTGGTGAAAAAAAAATTCAGAAGTTTGAAAAGAACAAAAACGGACTTTTTGCGCCATGTTCTGCGACCCGTAGTGCCCTCATTTTTCAGGATCTGGGGCTGTGTGATGGCTTATTTTTTGCACATAAATTCAACGGTTCACAGCACCTACAACTCTCAGGACAATCTATAATTACATATAGTCCATCACCCTTGTTGGGGCGCACGTAAATCCAGGGAGTCCGGCCCGGATACTTACATAGTAGACTAAAAAAGGAACAGCGCCTCTCACATGGATGGTGCAGTTAAATCTTCATTTTATTCAACCTCCTTAGGCGACGTTTCGAACCTATATGGTTCTTTATCAAGCTTGATAAATAACCATATAGGTTCGAAACATCACCTAAGGAGGTTGAATAAAATGAAGATTTAACTGCACCATCCATGTGAGAGGCGCTGTTCCTTTTTTAGTCTGCTTATTTTTTGCATCTTGAGCTAACGTTTCTAATGATACCATTTTTGGGGGGATCCGCAGTTTTGACCGCCCGTTATTGCATTTTATAACAATAAAAAAAGTAATTTTGGCGTTTGGATTTTTTTTTCCATTACAGAGTTTATGGCTCTCATTAACGGATTTAATATGTTGATAGATCGGGCGATTCTGAAAGCGGCGATACCAAACGTGTATTTTTTTAATTTTTTTAATACTTTTATTGTGATTGGGGGAAAAGGGGGTGATTTGAACTTTTATGTTTTTTTTTTTTTTTACAGGCTGTTAAAAACTTTATTTTTTCATTCATTCTTATTTTTACACTGCCCCCTTAGAGAGGCACTCTGCAACACAGTCTGATCACTTCTGGGAGATACAGATGAGCTGCAGCTCATCTGTATCTCTCAGAATCACGGACATGTTGTGGTTGGCAGTGACTGCCAACCACAACTCAGAAGTGCTTCGTGACAGCATCCGGGGTCTAGCCAGGACACCGGCCTGTCAAGCGAGTGCCGGAGATCTCGCGATACTATCGCGGGATCACCGGTGCAGATGGAGAACAGCGCGTTCCCCGACGCGGCGCCTTTGGATCCCGCTGTCAGAGATTGTCGAAGATGTCGGCTGTTTCATGTGAGCGCAATGTCGGAGCTCACATCAAAACCCCCTTAGCGGCCCATGACGTTGTACAACGTCATAGGTCGGGAAGGGGTTAACAGAAATAAACACTTGAAATAGATCACTCTGTTTGTATTGACTCTGTATAATATATGCAATTTTACTTTATATATTGAATTACTGAAATACATTAACTTTTTGATGATGTTCTAATTCATTGAGATGCACTTGAAAGTCTATTAGTAGACAGAGTAACAAAAAAAATCAGCTACATGCAACACTAAGGCTACATTCACACTGTGTGTGTTCTGATCCATTGTTTGCAGTGAGCTTCAGAAAACAGATCGCTCAAATGACATCCCAGCAAAGTCTATGGGTTTTCATTTTTGCAGCTCAGACAGGGCACTTTGAAAGTGATCTGTTTATTCACTTTTGGAGGACTCCGTTCTGTACAGTTTCTGTTGCGTTTTTTCTGTAACGTTTTGCCATAGACTCCATTATAAAGTGTTGAAAAAACGCTGCAAAAACGGAAATCCGTTTTTGCCAGCGTTTTGGGGGAAAGGAACGCAGCACTACAGCATCTGATGACATTGGGAACAGGTAAAGGAAACCCAACCATTGTGTGTTTGCTTTTCCTGTACCCAGTACTAATCATCTGTAGTAGCAACATGACTGAGGACTGCCTAATGAGGCCTGATTGAACTGGTAATTATCCTGTAATTAAATGTGTATTCTTTAAAAGTGTGTGCCCCCCTGCTGCCTGGATAACATGCTGTGGCAATGGGACATCATTTATTGTATATTTTGTTTTTTGGAAAAATATGGCGTGGGCTCCCACAGCATTATTAAGTGCCAGCTAACGGTAACTCAAACAGCTACCGGCTACTAACCCTCAGCTGGCTGGGCTACCTTTTGCTGGCAATGGTAAATGCAGTGGAGTCCTTTTTTTTTTTTTTTTTTTAATTATTTCAATAAATAATGTACAAAAAATGAGTGGGCTTCCGCCACATTTTCCATTGCCAGCAAATAAACAAACACACACATTTACCGTAATTAGTAGTTGTCTCTACAGGGTCTGTTGTGCAGTCTGGACAAATAGAGAATGAAGATGCAGGAAATAACCTCAAGAAGTTTATTTTTCTTATTTTCCTCATCTACCTTTATTCACTGCCCAAGTAGTGAGCAAGTCTTAAAAAAACATAAAAAAAAACAAAATAAAACTGCAACCCTTAAAAACGCATCAGTTTTTTTTTTAACAATTCAAAAGTACAAATCTTTTTCTAGATAGTTTACAAACAAAAACGCAGCACAAGACAGAGAAAAAAAACACACAGTCTTAATGAAGCCTAAGGCTGCGTTCACACCATTATGCATATTTTTTGCATATTTTTTGCATATTTTACGCGCGCCTTTCCCCCAAAAGCGCATCTGTGTTTCCCGGCAAAGTAAATGGACTTTCACTTTTGCTGTTCAGACGCTGCACTTTTTTCGGCCGCGCTTTTGGTGCTGAAAACGCGTGCATAAAAAGAATGAACATGACAATTGTTTGCACTTTGTAGCGTGCGCTTTCCTCCATAGGCCCCATTATAAGCATTGGAATCACACATCGCTGTTCAGACAGTGCGTAATTCCAGCGCCTATAAACGCGGCGCGATGAGGCGAAGCAGGATGCGATGTCACACGGGGGAGGGGAGGGGAGGAAGAATCCTGTGTTCCTCCCCCCGTGTGACATGTCGGGACTGAAGTTTTGCTTTCCATTGTATCTACATACACCGGGAAAGCAAAATAATAATAATAATAATATTAATAAAGCTTTATTTATATAGCGCCAACATATTCCGCAGCGCTTTACAATGTAGGGTTAGAGTACAGAAAATATACAGTAAGTAATTACAGTAGAGAACAAATAAAGTACAATAATTGGATACAAAACAATAGGCATAGAATCAATGTGAAAAAAAATACAATAAATAAAGCAAGAAATGAAGGTGACCCTGCTCAAAAGAGCTTACAATCTACAACGGGATAGGGGTTGCACAAGGTGCAGGGGCTTATTGCACTGATGGTCCAGGCATCTTGAGGAAATGGGGCATAGGACTAAGCTTACATGAAAGGTCATTATACAGTCTGTGTAGACCTTTATGGTTTGGTGGAGTTTGTAGAAGAGTAATGTCCAGAGGGATAGCCCATTCACTGTCTACAGTACAATGGACTTCTATTAGGGAGTATGATAGGCCGCCTTAAAAAGATGCGTTTTTAGGGATCGTCTGAAGCCATGCAAGTTGTGGATAGTCCTGATTTCTTGGGGTAAAGCATTCCAGAGGTTTGGTGCAGCTCTGGAGAAGTCTTGGAGCCGGGAGTGGGAGGATCGGATTAGTGCAGATGTTAGTCAAAGGTCATTTGAGGAACGTAGAGAGCGGGTGGGGTGATAGACAGAGATGAGGGAGGAGAGATAGGGGGGTGCTGGTCTGTGAAGAGCTTTGTGGGTGAGAACAAGCAATTTGAATTTGATCCTGTAGTATACGGGCAGCCAGTGCAGTGACTGGCACAGAGCAGAGGCATCTGAGTAACGATTGGCCAGATGGGTGATCCTGGCTGCTGCATTAAGGATGGACTGGAGAGGAGAAAGTCTGGTGAGGGGGAGGCCGCTTAATAGAGAGTTGCAATAGTCAAGGCGGGAATGGATTAGGGCCACGGTGAGGGTTTTTGTTGTTTCCAGGGTGAGAAAGGGGCGGACTCTAGAGATATTCTTCAGGTGTAAGCGACAGGAGCGGACAAGAGATTGCGTGTGGGAGGAGAAGGAGAGATCGGTGTCAAACATAACACCCAGACAGCGAGCCTGCTGTCTAGGCGTTATCGTGGTGCCGCGAACTGAGAGAGAGATGTCCGATTTAGGGAGGTTAGTGGATGGGGGGAGCAGAAGAAGTTCAGTTTTGGAAAGGTTTAGTTTCAGATAGAGAGTGGACATGATATTGGTAACTGCAGCTAGACAGTCATTGGTGTTCTTTAACACCGCAGGGGTAAGGTCAGGGGCTGAAGTGTATAGTTGTGTGTCATCAGCATAAAGATGGTACTGAAAGCCAAATCTGCTGATGGTCTGTCCAATCGGGGCCGTGTAGAGAGAGAAGAGGAGAGGGCCAAGGACTGAACCCTGAGGGACCCCAATAGTGAGGGGAAGAGGGGAAGAAGTGGAGCCAGCAAATGATACACTGAAAGAGCAGTCAGAAAGATAGGAGGAGAGCCAGGAGAGAGCCGTGTCCTTTATGCCAATGGAGTGCAGCATAAAGAGTAGGAGCTGATGGTCGACAGTGTCAAAAGCTGCAGAGAGATCAAGGAGAATAAGCAGAGAGTGGTCACCATTACGTTTTGCTGTCAGAAGGTCATTGGTCACTTGGATGAGGGCAGTTTCTGTAGAGTGAAGGGGGCGGAAACCAGACTGTAATGGATCTAGAAGAGAGTGAGCGGAGAGGTAACGGGTGAGGCGGGAATAGACCAGGCGCTCCAAGAGTTTAGAGATGAAGGGGAGATTGGAGACTGGTCTGTAGTTATTTGTGCAGGTTGGGTCGAGAGTGGTTTTCTTTAATAATGGAGTAATGATCGAGTGTTTGAAGGAGGAGGGGAAAATGCCAGAAGAGAGGGAGAGATTGAAGATTTTGGTTAGATGAGTGGTGACGACTGGAGAGAGGGACTGGAGCAGGTGTGAGGGAATGGGGTCAGTAGTGCATGTGGTGGGACGAGAGGAAGAAAGGAGCCTGGAGACTTCTTCTTCTGTGACTGGGTCAAATGTGAAGAGTGAACCGGAGGAGATGTGGGGAAGAATGGGGGTGGCAGCGCTTGGAGGCTGAGAGCTGATTTCCTGGCGGATGTTGTCTATTTTCTCCATGAAGTAGGAAGCCAGGTCATCAGCACAAAGGTCAGTGATGGGGGCCTGCACTTTAGGACTGAGGAGAGAGTGAAAGGTGTCAAAGAGTTTTTTTGGATTGTTGGATAGTGAGGAGACCAGGATGGTGAAGTAGGTCTGTTTGGCAAGGTGAAGGGCAGAGTTGTAGGTTTTTAGCATGAATTTATAGTGGATAAAGTCTCCTGGTGAGTGAGTTTTCCTCCATAGACGTTCAGCACTCCTAGAGCATCGCTGGAGGAATCGAGTTTGTGGTGTGAGCCAGGGCTGTTTTGTTCTCTGTTTGGAGGTTCTGTGGGTGAGGGGCGCTACTTGGTCCAGGGAGCTTCTGAGAGAGTCATTGTAGTGATTTACTGCCTGATCTGGACAGGAGATTGAAGAGATTGGGGACAGAGATGAGATGAGGAAGTCTGTGAGTGCTTGAGGGTTAATGGCCTGTAGATTTCTGGATGTGTGATAGGTAGGATTGGGCTGTGTTGGCCAAGGGTTAGTGAGTGAGAAGGAAAGAATGTTGTGGTCAGAGAGTAGAGTTGAGTTATCCAAGGGGGACGATGAGCAGAGCCGGGTAAAGACAAGGTCAAGGGTGTTACCGTTTTCGTGCGTCTTAGAGGTTGAGAGCTGTGATAGGCCAAGAGAGGTAGTTAGAGATAGGAGCTGGGATGCAGATGGGGAGATGGGGCTGTTTATGGGAATGTTAAAGTCTCCCAGAATAAGGGTTGGTAAATCTGAGGACATGAAATGCGGGAGGCAAGTGGAGAAATGGTCGAGGAACTGGGTGGGTGACCCTGGGGGGCGGTATACCACTGCTACTTTGAGGGGGAGGGGATGGAATAGCCTAATGGTATGGACCTCAAAAGAAGGGAATGAGAGTGATGGGGCTGGAGGAATGACCTGGAAAGTACATTGTGGGGACAGGAGGAGGCCAACTCCACCGCCACTTCTGCTTCCAGGTCTAGGGGAGTGAGAGAAGTGTAAGCTGCCGTAAGAAATAGCAGCAAATAGCAAAATAAAAGAAAAAACATGTAGCAAAAATTAAAAAAAAAAACAACCTCTCTGCCGGCTGTCCAGGAACCGAGGGAAGACGTCCGATCTCTGCCGTGACCTTAAAATTTGATTGGCCAGTAGCAATCAGGTGATATCAGCTGATGGCTACCGGCCAATCACACTTTAAGGTCCCGGCAGAGATCGGAAGTCTTCCCTCGGTTCCTGGACAGCCGGCAGAGAGGTATTTATATTTTTTATTTTTGATACATGTTTTTCCTTTTATTTTGCTTTCACAGTGTAAAAAAACGTGGTGTGTGAATGCACAGTGTTTTTTTACCAGTGCTAAATAGCGCAGCAAAGAACACAGGAAAAAACGTGGCAATTATGCCGCATGTGAACACAGTCTAAATCATCCTGTTAGAATCTAGAAATGCATTAGGGTGGAGGCACACTGGCGTGAGACTCGCACGAGTGCAATGCGTGGAAAAAACGCATTGCACTCGGGCCAGTGTTGCCCTATCAGGCAGGGCACACTGGTGCGAGTCCCACGCACCTAACTCGCACTGCGAGTCAGAAGCGAGTGCAATCGCAGCATGCTGCGAACGCACGCGATTCTGACGCGCGTGAGGGCAATGCAAGTGTATGGGGGTGAGTGCTGTGCGAGTGTGCAGCCAAAAACGCTATAAACTCACCGGCTGTCAAAGCCGGCAAGTTTAAATTTCCCGCTGTGCTGTACAGTAAGCTATCATCTTGTACCACTGTGACAGCAGCGGTACAAGATGTTTAGCTAAGACAATGCTGATTGTAGTAAAATAATGTAGTCTGGGGTTATTTTACTTATTAACCCCCTCAGCATCCTATGGACCGCATGTGTGCGCAGAGGATGCTGAGAGGCTGTAAACCCAGTGCTGAAGGGGTTAATATGCAGCTGGTGTAGTGACACCATGTATGTGGAGAGTGTCCTCACTCTCTGCAGACATGGTGTCATTACACCATGTGTGTGAAGGGGTTAATTTTTATGTATAATGTGTTTAAAGAAGTGTCAGGAGCCGGCTTATGTTACTGTCTATGGGGACCTGTCCCCTCTCATGGTGCTGAAGCCACAGCTCCCCATAGACAGTAACATAAGCCGGCTCCCGACACTTCTTTAAACACATTATATATAAAAATTAACCCCTTCACACACATGGTGTAATGACACCATGTCTGCAGAGAGTGAGGACACTCTCCACATACATGGTGTCACTACACCAGCTGCATATTAACCCCTTCAGCACTGGGTTTACAGCCTCTCAGCATCCTCTGCACACACATGCAGTCCAGAGGATGCTGAGGGGGTTAATAAGTAAAATAACCCCAGACTACTTTATTTTACTACAATGAGCATTGTCTTAGCTAAACATCTTGTACCGCTGCTGTCACAGTGGTACAAGATGATAGCTTACTGTACAGCACAGCGGGAAGTTTAAACTTGCCGGCTTTGACAGCCGGCGAGTTTCTATTCCCCGACAAATGCTGTCTGCAGTCCTTCAGGACCGTGGACAGCATCACAATCACGCAGCACACACGCACTCACACCTCACAATCACAGCACACTAACATACATACAGCCAGCCACACTCGCCACACTCACCACACGCACCATACACACCCACAAACACGCACAGCACTCGCATCACTGTCATGCATCAAAAACGCGGCGTTTTTGATGCATGATAGTGTGCCTCCACCCTTACTGCTACTGAACTATAAAAATTAGCTGGTACATATGGCCATGTGTACGACTGCCAAGTAGCCCATCAAGTGTATCCCCTGTACTGGGTCCTAACCTGCCTTCATACCTGTGTTATAAATCTCAGCCTCTCTCTGGATTAAAATCTCTGCTGAAATGGGGGAACAGCAGACCTGATAACAGACAATAGAGACAACAGCACCTTAGTGGTGACACTTTTCCCCACTAGCCATAAGGTGAGGTTGTCTGGATTACACCTTCCCCTCTAGCCATAAGGTGCTGTTGTCTCTATTGCACTTTTCCCCACTAGCCTTATAGTGATGTTGTCTGTATTACACCTTTCCTTTCTAGCGATAAGGCGCCGTGGTCTCTATTGCACCTTCCCCTTCTAGCCATAAGGCGCCGTGGTCTCTATTGCACCTTCCCCTTCTAGCCATAAGACGCCGTGGTCTCTATTGCACATTCCCCTTCTAGCAATAAGGCGCCGTGGTCTCTATTGCACCTTCCACTTCTAGCCATAAGGTGATGTTGTCTCTATTGCACCTTCCCCTTCTAGCCATAAGGTGATGTTGTCTCTATTGCACCTTCCCCTTCTAGCCATAAGGTGCTGTTATCTGTATTGCACCTTCCCCTTCTAGCCATAAGGTGATGTTGTCTCTATTGCACCTTCCCCTTCTAGCCATAAGGTGATGTTGTCTCTATTGCACCTTCCCCTTCTAGCCATAAGGTGCTGTTATCTGTATTGCACCTTCCCCTTCTAGCCATAAGGTGATGTTGTCTCTATTGCACCTTCCCCTTCTAGCCATAAGGTGCTGTTATCTGTATTGCACCTTCCCCTTCTAGCCATAAGGTGCTGTTGTCTCTATTGCACCTTCCCCTTCTAGCCATAAGGTGCTGTTATCTGTATTGCACCTTCCCCTTCTAGCCATAAGGTGATGTTGTCTCTATTGCACCTTCCCCTTCTAGCCATAAGGTGCTGTTATCTGTATTGCACCTTCCCCTTCTAGCCATAAGGTGATGTTGTCTCTATTGCACCTTCCCCTTCTAGCCATAAGGTGCTGTTGTCTCTATTGCACCTTCCCCTTCTAGCCATAAGGTGCTGTTATCTGTATTGCACCTTCCTCTTCTAGCCATAAGGTGATGTTGTCTCTATTGCACCTTCCCTTTCTAGCCATAAGGTGCTGTTGTCTGTATTGCACCTTCCCCTTCTAGCCATAAGGTGCAATACAGCAATGTGCAATGGTCTCTGTTATCAGGTCTTCGACCTGCCCATTTCAACTGAGATTTTAATCCAGAAAGAGGCTGAGATTTATAATACAGGTATGAAGACAGGTTAGGACCCAGTACAGGGGACATGCCTCGAAGTGGCTACTGAGCAGTCATACACATGGCCATTTACTAGCTAAGATGTCTCCATTTTTCATACTTCATAAGCTGTAATGCATTTCTACAGTAGATTCTAATGACTTAGTGTTGAGTGCAGCTGATTTTTTGTTACTTTGTTATAGCTTGCACCAGTACACACAGGATGACAGTGTTTTCTTATTTATTATGTTAGTGGACAGTCATGAGAAAATACTGACCAGAATCAGATGTTATGTCTGGCGATTGCTACTTTCCCTTATGCCAAGTTCACATATCCAGTAATCATTCGTCAGAACAGATCCAACAGCAATCCGTTGGCAAAAAAGTTGTGCAAACACAACTATTTTGTCCATTTTGAAAAAACTGATTTTTGCACAATCTGTCTTTTTTTTTTAAGCCTCATAGTCAATAGGTAACAGATCTGGTAACAGATCTAAGCTGATGTAAGCAAAAAAAAAAAAAAGAAAGAAATAATGGATACTTTACAAATGACAGAAAAACGGACGGCTAAATAGCAATCAGTTAATCACGGCTCCATTTTCCATAGACTCCAATGTTAAAAAACGGATCCAATGGATTCAATTTTAAAAACATAAAAAAAATTGGGTCTGCACAACTTTTTTGCCAATGAATTGCTGCAGGATCTGTTCCAACAGATGATTACTGGACATGTGAACTAGCCTTATTCAGGAAATATCCTTTATAACACGAGTGAGATCAGGAATAGCAGTGTTTTGAACGTAGTGGGTTTTCGCTATGTCCAATATGCTGCGCTGTACAGTACAAGTGCAGTGTATGGATTTATAGATATCCCATGCCCACTGGGATTTTTTCTGCAGCTTGTCCATTTCGGCTGCTTTCACATCTGCATTGTAGTGTAATTCACAGCCGATCCAGCAGATGCCGCTGCATCTGAAACACAACAGCCGACTTGCGGCACCGATCCGGCAAGCCCCATTAATTCTCTATGGGGCTTGCGGTCAGGTGCAGCAACTGTGGCATTACCGAATCCGGCAGATTATTATTATTTATTCATGGAGCACCATTGATTCCATGGTGCTGTACATGAGAAGGAGTTACATACAAGCAAGTTAAAAATACAATGGACAAACTAACAGTGACGGATAGTACAGAGGGGAGAGAGGATCCTGCCCTTGTGGGCTTACATTCTACAGGGCAGTGGGGGGAGAGACAGTAGGTTGGGTCTGCTCTGGTGGCGGTGGAGCGCCAGGACCAGTGGTGGCACTGTGCAAAAAAACGCTGCTAGCAGTGTTTTTTTGCGGTGCCACAAGTGCCAGATTTGGCAATACCACACTTGCTACACCTGACCGCAAGCTCCAGAGAGAATGAATGGGGCTTGCCGGATTGATTCCACGAGTTGGCCATTATGCAGCAGATCCGGCAGATTCAGTGCGAATTACACTACAACAAAAAGCAGAGCAGGGACAGTGACACTACACTACCACTATATGAACATACCGTAATTACCAGGTTGCCAATAATCTGAATTTATACATAGTAGAAAACACGAGGTCTAGCTGATCAGCACATCCAATCACAGAACAACTTTTATCTCCTTTTGGAAAGATGAAACACGGACGCTGATTGGATGCTATGAGCCATAATACCTTTTCCTGTGACACATCTTCACGCTTGCCCTGTTCTTTTGTATTTTTAGGCCGTTCTATGTGGACAATCTGTCATATATAGTGACAGGGTGGAGCACTGAAAAGTAAGGCCAGGGTCACATCTCCGTTTTGACCCTAGCCTACAACAATCCGGTTTTAACTTAGAACTTTTTCCAGCATCGCATAGCGTTACCGCTATGTAGTGCTGGAAAACGCAGTCCCTAGTTACCCTATGTTTACCTTAACTACCTGTCACACAGGCAGCTGCTCGGAGTGCGCTTTACAGCGCCGCACAGGAAACGCACAGGAAACGCACAGGATATCTGGCTAGTCCTGTGTTTGTTTGAGACTCCTAACCGAGGCTCCACAGACTTATTTGCATATTCATAATTCCCAGGAGGCTATGCGCCTAGGAATTCACTGTGTTGAGCGCTTTAGCCAGCTGCCCGCAGTGTTTTCTTGGACTGGTCTCCCTGAGATCAGTGAATACTTTGTGATTTAGGTAGTTAGGGTAACTAGGGACTGCGTTTTCCAGCACCGCATAGCGGTAACGCTATGCAGTGCTGGAAAAAGTTCTAAGTTAAAACCGGAATCCGGCAGGCTAGGGTCAAAACGGAAATGTGACCCTAGCCTAACTGCTGGTTTAAACTTTATTTCATAATTTAATTTAGAGTTCTACCTCTTTCTCTGCCTGGACTGATCTGTGTCTTCACTTCATGGGTAAATTGTATATTCAGTGATCACAGTTAAGGCCACGTCACATGCTTCAATATCATTAACGATATCGCTTGAACTACACGTTTTTTTAATCGCTTAAGCGATATCGTTTGTGCGTCGCTGCATGTAACCAAACGATTTTTGGTTGAAAAATCGTTTAATCGCTTGTCGCAGATTTGTGATCCTGACCCCAAATCTGTCGTGCGTCGTTCAATTAACGAGCGTTTAACCTGCTGCATCGTTGTGTGTGACACCGTGCAAGCGATCTCATTGACTATTTCGCCTATTCCTGACACTGGCTGCCTCGATTGCTGGGTTGTGCGCTGAATCGCTGGCGCGTTGCCAAATGTAAAATCGTTAACGAGATCTATGCTTGTGTCACCGCACAAGCGATATTGCAAAATTATTCTAACGATCTCAATCACGTGACTTTGCAGGCGATATCGTGATCGATATTGAAGCGTGTGACGTGGCCTTTATCCCTATTCCAGACAAAAGAGAAGGCAGTTGGTGCTGTAAAATACTGTGGTGCAGGAGGAGGGTGGACATAGACACTGACAGACATTGTGCTGCTTTCTCTTAGGGCCCTTTCACATCAGCGTTTTTTTAAATTCGCAGCAGATGCGGTGAAAAAACCGCATCTGCCGCGTTTGCCGCATAACCGTTACACTTGCGGCGCGGTTGCGGTAATCCCCATAGAAAGTATAGGGGGACTTGCGGCAGGTGCGGCAAGTGCGGTTTTGCACTTGCGGCAAGTGCGGCCGCTAAAAAAACCGCAGTCAGCCGCGGTTTTTTTCGCGGCCGCACCTGCCGCAAGTGCAAAACCGCACTTGCCGCACCTGCCGCAAGTCCCCCTATACTTTCTATGGGGATTACCGCAACCGCGCCGCAAGTGTAACGGTTATGCGGCAAACGCGGCAGATGCGGTTTTTTCACCGCATCTGCCGCGAATTTAAAAAAACGCTGATGTGAAAGGGCCCTTACAATGACACTTACAATTCTCAATAGAACTTTACTAGAACCAAGTGTCATCTCCTATCACAGTAATGGGAGAATCTGTATGTACTGAAGACAGAATTCATCTAGGAAATGAGAATGAAAAATCAGTCCAGGAGGAGAAAGAAGCAGGTTTCTTGGATAACATACATTATAATGTTTCTTAGGGTACCTTTACACGCGGCTACATTTCTAGGGTGGCTACAGGTAACTTACTGGTTGCAGTGAAATCATGGAGACAAGGTTCTATCTTGTTGCTGTGTACAAATGGAATAATCTCTCAATGATTTCACTGCAACCAGTAAGTTACCTGTAGCCACCCTAGAAATGTAGCCGCGTGTAAAGGTACCCTATATTTTCACATCTTCTATTGATTTACAAAATAAATTAAAAAAGAAAAAACAAACCGGTTATACTTCCCTCCCAGAGCGATGCGGTCAGAAACACAGTTCTTTGGCTCAGCCTGTGAAGGCTGCAGGTGATCATTGGCTACAGCAGTCACGACACATTGTTCATGTACAGTGATCGGTGAGATCGGAGGATCACTGCCAGTCTGGGAGGCTAGAAGTCTTTATTTTATGCTGCACCCTGGGTTAATAAGGGATGGTACAGTAGTAAACAACCCCCTTTAAAGTAAACCTGTCACCCCCCCATGGCCTATGAAGGTAAAAGCGCCACCTTCAGCAGCATTAAGGCTGCAGTCTGTGAAGGTGGCTCTTATGTCTATGTGGCACCCCACTGGTCAGTACACCACAGTAGGGGTACTGCACCCAAAACAGCACGTGTGGTATCCCAGTCATTGGAGAGTGTGGTGTCAAACTGAGTCTCTCATCCCTGCATTCATACACTTAGATTAGGGGACCTTTTGGTTAACCCATTGCTAGGGAACCAGTCCCGGTGGGAGGAGCTAAGTAGTAGTGAAAAAGCAGGAACAGACATTCAGTCGGTGGTTGGAAAGAGTGTGAAGCGAGTCCTAGAGGGAAGTCGCAGCGAGGGTGCCCGAAAAGGAGCAGAGACCCAGACAGAAGGGGGAGACCCTGTGCCAGACCTTCCGATTACACTGTCTGGGGGAATCCTAGTCCCAAATGGGGAACCGGCTCCGAGTCGCAGTACAGACGAGTCCAACCCTGAGCCGCTAACACCGGTAGGTCGCAGGTCTGTTAAGCAGCCCCCGACCTTGTCCACAAAGCACAGCCCTACGAGGAACTCCAAACCGGGTTGAGCCCCTTAGAGAAGAAGGGTATCCTCATTACACCCAACGGGACTTGTAGGAAGAGGGTTCGTGCAGGGCAGCGCATGGAAATACACATAGGGACTGAAAGTAAAGTGGAAGGAATATCTAATGGGGCCGTCCCACGCGTCAATATCGCGTGCACAATCACTGCTGCACGTGACATTTGCAGCGAAATTGACGCGTGTGACAGGGCGCATCAACCAGCGATAAATCGCTGGTTGATGGTCGTCAGGTTTTAGAACCTGTTCTAAAACCTGATGACGGTCGCCCGGTGGACACGCAGCATCGCTGCGTGTGACACCGGGAGACGCTATCAGCCAGCTCCCAGTGCCTCTCAGGAAGTGCTGGGAGCTGGTATCCAGGGTAAACTGCGGGTAACTAGGCAGCGCGCGCTGCCTAGATACCCGATGTATACCTTAGTTACCAGCCTTCTCCGCTCACCGGCTGGTATCTAAGGTACACAGCGGGTAACTAGGGTCCCTAGTTACCCACTGTGTACCTTAGATACCAGCCGGTGAGCGGAGAAGGCTGGTAACTAAGGTATACATCGGGTATCTAGGCAGCGTGCGCTGCCTAGTTGCCCGCTGTCTACCCTGGATACCAGCCTGCAGACATCGTGGAAATGATATAGAAATCATTTCCATGATGTCGCTGGTAAAATGATCGATGGTGAGTCTGCCTGTGTGACAGCTCACCAGCGATCATCCGTGAATGCCGTCAGCGATCAGATCGCTGACGACATTGATGCGTGCGACGGCCCCATAAGAGAGCCTCAGAGAGACATTCCACTCTTCGGTGACGACCCGGCCAGCACCTATCCTGTGTAACTGTATACCTTTTTTTTTTTTTTTTGATCAGATATGTTTTTATTGACCAAAACAACTGTACAGTACAGTTCATCAATCATCTCCACAATAAACTTCATTTTAAACCCCACAAAGAATCATATAGACCCCCACCCCCCAAACAAACCCCCCCCGTCAGTCCATGGATGGGTATGCTACATGCGCAACTGCGCAAGGTAAAAAAAAAAAAAAAGAGAGAAACAGACATAACAAAACTATTGTATGAACATCTTCACATCATTTTTTTTTTTCCCTTCAGAGAACCAGCAGGACCAGGACAAACAGTCACTGTGTTCAATACCATAAATCTCATTATGACACATTAGTCCCCAATTGCAACCACGGGTCCCACAGCTTCTCAAACATTTGAGAAGCATTTCTTCTCTTATATATTCCTTCCTCCATCTTGATTATATAAGCCACCTGTTGTAAATATTCCTTCCTGGAGGGAGGCTCGGCCCTGATCCACGCCCTCGCTATCACCTTTCTTGCCATGAAAAGCAGTCTCGCCACTGCTACTTTCCGCACATTCATCACACCTATCTCTTTCACATAACCTAACACGCATACGGTAGGATTCCTGGGAATCACACAGTCATACCTTCCCTCAATCAAATTCAACACCACCATCCAAAAAGCTTGCAGTCTCGGGCATTCCCACATCATATGCAACACTCCCGCTCCCTAATGCGTACATCATGGGCACTCTGATGTGTCCCTTACCCCAATCTTGTAAAGAAAGTCTGGTGACCTATACACTCTATGTACCAAATAGAGCTGCGACATCCTACCCGGCTCACTCAGAGAGAGCTTGGGACCATAATCCAATATGGTATCCCACACCTCATCATCCATTACCCCAATTTATTCTTCCCACTTGGCCCTGGCGCGTATAGGATGTCGAAGCAAAAAGGTATGTAGCAAATCATTGTATATAGTAGAAATCACCCCTCTAGTGCCTCCTTCCATACAGATATAGTCCATCACGATATCCTTGCATATCCCAAGATCACACAATCTTTTCTGCCGTCTGTAGGCATGTAGAATTCTAATATACAGAAACCTGCCTGTTTCAGGAATCCCGAACTCCTGTTTGAGCGATTCAAAGGGCTTCAAAATCTTATTATCAACAAGTTGCCACAGACATTCCAAACCAGCTTTCGCCCATGATCTTTGACCTCCCAATTTATAGAATATATAGTATTTATTCCTCCAAACAGGGGTGAATTTAGTGAACCCTATCACCTCTCTCAATCTCTTTATCCGAGACCAGTAAAAATAAAAACAGGTTGCGCCAAACTGCTTGATCAAATGTAAAAAGCGGTTAAATCGCCCTAGTGCTCACCTGATCACGTTGTGCCTGGGTCGCACAACTAACCGCCAAGCGGGGAACAGATGAGCGTGACCTCCGGGTCGGATGTGCCAAGCGGGAGGGGACGTGCTGCAGTCCTTGTTCGTGCGAGTCGGGAAGCGACTCGCTGGCTGGCGAGCGAGGGGCAAGCTGACGAGGCCTCCAACTCGTGGGGATCCGACAACGTGGGCTGTGCTGTGTTCCTTCGTTGTGCGAGTCAGTGAGAGGCGTGGCACGCTGATGAGGGTGGCGTGTAGTTTTGAGCAAGGTCCGGGAGCCGAGCTGCTCAGACTCGCGCTTCCCGGAGGGGAAAGCGTGCAAGTGTAAAATAGAGATAGATGGATGTTAGCGCTCGGATTACAGCCAGACAGTGCTCACAAGATATTTACCTCAAGGCTTTATTAGATCAGTGTAGAATTCCAATTCTCCACAACGCGTTTCTGCGCTTAGTGCGCCTTTCTCAGAAACGCGTTGTGGAGAATTGGAATTCTACACTGATCTAATAAAGCCTTGAGGTAAATATCTTGTGAGCACTGTCTGGCTGTAATCCGAGCGCTAACATCCATCTATCTTTATCCGAGACCATACCTTTTGAACCAAGCACAAAGTGGGGAACCTCCCCTCTAAATGTCCCAGCTCCCCTGCCTCCAAGCTCTGCACCAGTGGAGATCTTCCCGTCAAAGTCTCTAAGATCCCTTTCATCGAGCTTCCATGCCCCCGTGACACCCAACCTCTAAGATGCTGACTCTGAGACGCCAAAAAATATACCCATGGGTTGGGCAGAGCAATTCCTCCCTCCGATTTCGGCCGTTGTAAAACCTCCAGTTTTATTCTGGGTTGCCCCCTGCCCCATACCAGTCCTCTAAAAAAGGAGTTCAGCCTCTGAAACAATTCCCATGGAAGCCACACCGGGGAGTTGTGGAGTACATATAGTATCTTAGGCATAAGTATAATTTTGCCCAAGTTCGCCCTGCCCACCACTGAGAGACGCAAGGTAGACCAAGCCTGAACCTTATCCTTCAATTTAATTAAGAGTGGATCCACGTTTAAACGAACAAAGTCCGTAATCGGAAGGGCTACCTGGATACCTAAATATCTGAATTGATCTACTACTTTAAGTTTGGAGCATCCAGGAGCACCTTCTTCCCCCACTACCCTTTTATCAGTCATCAACAGGCTGGATTTCTCCCAATTAACATGCAATCCTGACATGCCCCCAAACTGTTCCACCAATACCACCGCCTGTGCGAGTGAGTCTGCAGGGTCCTGTAAGAACAGAAGGACATCATTTGCATAAAGTGCAACTTTCTCCTCCACATGACCATATTTAAAGCCAACCACCTCAGCAGATCTCCTGAGATATGCCGCTAATGGTTCAATCGCAAGGGCAAATAGTAGCGGAGAGAGAGGACAACCCTGCCGCGTTCCCCTAGTAAGAGGGAATCTATCAGAGTTCATGCCATTCACTCTCACACAGGCCATTGGGGAGGAGTACAGCAACTTTACCCAGCTGAGAAAGGTCTGCCCGAAGCCCATTCTCTCCAATACCACCCATAGATAGTCCCATTCCACGCTGTCGAACGCCTTGCGAGCGTCTAGAGACACCACAGCCCTGCTCCCTGCATTATCTGCTGGAAGCTGCATATTCAAAAAGAGCCTTCTCAAGTTAATTGCAGTCGACCTATTTGGCATGAATCCAGACTGATCGGGGTGAACCAAGTCTGTAACCACACCCGTCAACCTACGCGCCATGACCTTGGCCAGTAGCTTGGCGTCTACAGACAGCAGCGAAATGGGCCTATACGACTCAGCCTTAAGTTTGTCCTTTTCCTCCTTAGGAAGAACCACAATTGTGGCCTCCCTCATAGACTCCGGCAAACATCCTTCCCCCAAGGCTGCCTGAAATACCAGACATAGTCTGGGTAACAGAACATCCTTAAGTTGCTTGTACACCTCTACAGGCAAACCATCGCTCCCAGGAGCTTTGTCATTCGCCATGGATGCCAACTAGGGATGAGCGAGTCCTAAATTACTCGGAATCGCTAGACCCGCATGAGTCCGAGTCCAGGACTCGCTACTCGTTGCGAGTCTAGCGAGTCCAATGTTAATGAATAGGGAACCGAGTAATAGCGAATAATGCGATTTACAAATCGCTGATGTGTCTCTGAAAGTGTGCGAGTCCAAACTCGCAGGTTTTTCTATTATTTGGAGCCGATGATGCTAGGGGGAAGCGATTCTCCTGCACACACTATGCTTTAAGCAAAGAGGAAACGACTCGCTCTGACAGACGCACACACAGAGCAATCCATTCCACAGAGCAATCATGGCCGGCCGTGTCACTGTGAGCACGCTGCGTTTGATTCCTCTGGTGGAGGCTCGGCCACTGCTATGGCTCCCAACAGACCCTGCCTATGGGGATAACATCATGAGGACTACTGCCTGGAGAGAGATCGCACAAGTGATGTTCCCTGCGTTCCATCTGAGTGGCCATGATGAACAGAGCAATATGAGTAAGTAAAATGAGTTCACCCATTATATATTGCATTTACTCTATATATACTCATGTATAAGCCGACCCGTGTATAAGCCGACCCCCCTATTTTTGCCCCCAAAAACTGTGAAAACATATTGACCGCCATCCTGGTATACAGCGGCTATCACTGGTAGACAGCCCCCCAGCAGAGTATACAGCTCCCCCTGCAGAGTATACAGGCCCCCAGATGGGTATACATGCCCCCATATTATGGTATACAGGCAGGGGCGGACTGACCCAGATGCCTGGGGGGCAATTGCCCCCCAGGCCGGCGTATTTTCCCCTATTTTGGTCCGCCTGGACCATGAAAAGGGCTGCTGCCCGCACGGGTCATGCGGCTGCAGGAGCATGAAGCAGCCGCATGACCCTGAAGCAGCAGCCGGAACCGGAAGCTCCTGGCCGCGCGATGACGTCATCAGCGCGCGGCTGCGGCCGGGAGTGAGCGTCTGTGAGTGGCGTGCGGCTGCGACTGGGAGCGAGCGGCTGTGAGGAGCGCGAGGCTGCGGCTGGGAGCGAGCCCTAGGAGACTGCGGGAGCTGCGGTGACTGAGAGGCGGCCGCCAGTCATCACCCCCCCACCCCTGTCCTCACCTGTGTCGGGCCGGTGAGGGAGGGCTGCCACCCAAACTGTAGGGTGCCAGTCAGTCCC
Source organism: Allobates femoralis (assembly GCA_033576535.1). Classification (NCBI taxonomy): domain Eukaryota; kingdom Metazoa; phylum Chordata; class Amphibia; order Anura; family Aromobatidae; genus Allobates; species Allobates femoralis. Next base: position 425,014,254 of record JARQOC010000005.1, on the reverse strand, counting down.
TGTATACAGGACCCTCAGTGGGTGTACAGCCCCCCCAGCAGTGGGTATACAGGGCCCCCAGCAGTGGGTATACAGGGCCCCAGTGGGTATACAGGGCCCCCAGCAGTGGTTATACAGGGCCCTCGTGGGTATACAGGCCCCCCATAGCAGGGTATACAGGACCCTCAATGTGTTATCATGCGCCGTCGCATAGTTGCCTATATTTGGATGGGGTCACAACAGTACACTTAGTTTAAGGGCTGGTGCTCCTGGCTCTTACGGCCAGGGGGATGGGTGTATATTAATACCACTAATGAGCAGAGTCTGGTGCTGGCACTATTACATTCTCTATGCGTTGACATGTGTCCTGCCTCATTTGTGATAGTGTCCACGTGAGCTCAATGTCCGTAATGCTGTTGATGTTCCACACTGTCGTGTCACTGTGCCTTGTATACACATTACACACACAACATGAATAAAATGTTATTGTTGATTTGTACACATACTTTTGTTGTTTCAAATATTACACATGTCTAAACCCGGTTTGAAATCATTTCACAGTTGACCATCTTCAAAAACGTTGGAGGAGCTGCCGCGATCAACATCGCAAACAACATCGCCAGATCGCAGAGGGGGACTCGGGAGCAGCTCCAGAGCTGATCTATAAGCACTATGACCGGCTGTCCTTCCTTGACCGGTGGTCCGTATGCCAAGGTATGTGTCTGCAGCACTGTTGTGTACTATTATTATTATTTTTTTATATAGCGCCATTAGGTTCCATGGCACTTTACATGAGGATAATGGTTAACTACAAAAAACAGTACATGAACACAATCAGGTCGTACAGGTACAAGAGGAGAGGACCCTGTCCACGAGGGCACACAGTCTACGTATGAAGCTCTATAATGAGTGTACTGGTTTACATACCCACACTGGGGTTTTTTTCTGCCATGGTGCAACAGATTTCTATTACCTTTGGCAATGATCCAGGACATACACATTTATAGCCACATTGTGATGTTGGGACAAATAAGCAATGTTCTGCAGGGTGGTCAGACACAATGTTCCGTGACCTCACAATTAGCTATTATTGTTGGCATGTTTGTGGAACAAAGCCATGTTCTTCCCTGCAATGGCCTCTAAGGTGTGTGGCCTTGTCTGGTTTGCCTGTCGTAAGCCTCATTTGTATGTGTTCCTAATGGCCTCCCTCCACTTGCATAAGGGCCACATACATCCATAACGTTGTAAGGATATCCCCCTTTTGCACTAAACTGTTTGTACACCATACCAGATTGTTGACACAGTCACACACATTTGAGGACATACTCTTTATCACTACAAATATGTGTGGTTCAGTTTTCCCATGGGTTTATTTGGGGCTGCAAGGTGATGGTGTAGATATTAGGGCCCACATGTGAATTTAATTGTTTTGTTGTTAACTGATGGCCACATTAAGAATCCTCCGAAAAACATAGTGTATAAATGCTGTATAAAATCAAACTTAAGGGGGCCATATTTTATGTGCAACAGGCTTTTATGTCCAAGGTCCTTTAGGAAACAAGAAGTTTGCCCTTGCTGTTCGTGGCTTTGTGTTCGGCCCCGTTGGAATAATTGTAAAACTGTCCATCTGGGAATACCACCTTGTTTGGCACCAACGATGTGTGACCTGCTGATCAAAAACACCCCCATACTCTATGTCCATTACAGTCATTTCAAAATCCAAGCCATATGTTTTGTGGGTTTTATTTACCAAGACATTCCTGATTAGCATACATGGCAGCAACAAGGAGTGTAGGCCACTAACGCCGAATGCTCATGTGTCATCTATGCTGCAGGACTCCATTTCCTGTCTTGCTCACCTGCCCTATAGATCTGGGTTATGTGCTTTGAAACCAAGGCCGCGCACACTGCGTATTTTACTGTCCATCTGATGGCAAACAACCCTGAAGAATGTGTTTGCCTCACAGTGTCAGGCTATAGCTTTGTCCACATAAAGTTTAAAAAAAAAGTCAAAGCAATAGTTGTGGCCACTAATATGTCTTCAAGTGACTACATAGCTGTCCTGCCTAAGGCAGGGCACAGTGTAATTGGGCAGACAAATGGTTAAATTTCAAATGTAATGTAAAAAAATCGAGGACCAACACTACCCACACATAGAATATTGGTTGAGGCATGAGCCGAAATGTCCTAATTTATTGGCTGCAATTCAATCTTAAGGTCAACAATGAAAACACAGAATACACAGATATGGGAGCAATGGACGAGGGTTGAGAAAGAAGTGGATGGAGATAGTGGCTGTATAGTCTTTATGATATATATTCTATTCTATTATATATTATATTATATATATATATATATATATATATTGTATACGTTTGAACCCCTTCCCTGGTTTATATAGATGATATAACCTAAAAGTTTGTTAAATTAAGTATGTCAAGTTAAAAGTGAAGTCAGGGGGACGTTTCTTTCATGTGAACCATTGGTGTTATTGATCGTCTAGATTAGCTGGGATGGGGGGGTGGGGGGTAATAAGGGGGGGGAAATTATGTATTATTATGGAATTAGCACACAAAGTGACGCATTCCTTTATATTATGTACAGTTGGTTATTCTTTAATAATAATAAAAAATATCTGATTCAGAATACACTGATACACAGAGTCAAAAAAGCGTGCAACTTAATGTTTGACCTATGGTTTTGTTTCCAAATGCAATGCATTCACCAAACTTTTTTGGCCTTTACCCACAGAGAGGTTCACTACCGCAGGCGCCGTGCACCACAACAGCTGCCTGAACAGGCGAGGGAGGCCCCTGAAGCACCCATAATAGAAGTGGAGGACCAAGGCCAAGCTGGTGGAATACCACCACCACCACCGCCGCCACCAGCACCAACAACACCACCACCGCCGCCGCCACCAGCACCAACACCACCACCACCGCCGCCACCAGCACCAATCCCAGCTTTGGGGCATGTCCGGCCGCAAGAGGAGGAGGTTGCAGGGCCAGAACCACTGTCTCGCCTCCAACATCCAGCAGTGGAGGAAACTGGATGCCCACCTCAAATCACTAGCCATGGTCTGATCCCGCGGTCACCTCATCTACATCGGGCACAAAGTAATGCTGTCTTTGCCCACAGTCTCATACCATTTCTGGATGTAATTCCATTTGACAGGCTACTGCGGGCAAGGTCAGCATTACATATTGTGCTTGAAGCCAGTCGCCCCCCAAACCACCCAGGTGAGGTTTTCCAGTATTTGGAGGGGTGGCAACTGTCACACTCCAACCTCCAAGACAGGCCCAGACCCCGGGACAGCCATGTGCCACCCCAGAGGCCTATACCTCCATTACATCACTGGGCACCTAACAGGGACCTACCATCTTTCCCCACACCTGCCCAGAGGATCCACCCTCAAGGGTTGGCGGAGGCCATCCATGGGGCCCTTGACCTCTTACAGGACCAGGGTGATGGTGGTCAGGTACAGCCTACCCCACCCAATCATCCCACCTACCAGAACCTGTAGGGCTCCATTTTTTGTTTAAACTTGTTATTTGTTTAAAAGCGGGTGTTATTGGTTGGGGGTGTGTCCTGGCTTATGGTCACAACGTCCAACCTGTGCTGCCATTTTGTTTTAATACACAGTTTTAAAAAATGGCTTGGTGTCTGTCTTTTTTAATGGAATGGATGTGTAGGTTGTTTTGTGGGTGGGCTTAAAGTCATCATCATTATTATAATTATTATTTATTTATATAGCGCCGATAGGTTCCATGGCGCTTTACATGAGGATAAGGTAGACAAGGACAAGTACAATAAACATAGACAATAAGGTCATACAGGTACAAGAGGAGAGGACCCTGTACGCGTGGGCTCACATTCTACGAGGGGTGGGGATACAATAGGGTGGAGAAGGTGTCGGTCGTGGGGCGTGTAGCGGGGTCTCATGGCAGGTTGTAGGCCTGTCGGAAGAGGTGAGTCTTTAGGTGTCTCTTGAAGGTTCCCAGGGTAGGCGAGTGACTAATGAGGTGGGGCAGGGAGTTCCAGAGCATGGCGGATGCCCGGGAGAAATCCTGTATGCGATTGTGGGAAGAGGAGATGAGGGGGGAGTGTAGGAGAAGTTCTTGGGATGAACGCAGGTTGCGTGAGGGATGGTATCGGGAGATCATGTCGGAGATGTATGGTGGGGATAGGTTGTGTAAGGCTTTGAATGTCATGGTCAGTGTTTTAAAGTGAGCTCTCTGTGGGGCGGGGAGCCAGTGAAGGGCTTGGCAGAGGGGGTAGGCAGGGGAGTAGCGTGAGTACAGATGGATTAGTCGGTCAGCAGAGTTTAGTATAGATTGGAGAGGTGCAAGAGAGTTGGCAGGGAGGCCTGTGCGAAGGAGGTTCACAGTAGTCAAGGCGGGAGATGATGAGGGTATTAATGATTGTTTTAGCAGTGTCAGGGTTGAGTAACGAGCGAATTTGTGAAATATTTTTGAGTTGGAGTCACAGGGACTTGGTTAGGGACTCCAGGTGGGGCTTGAAGGAGAGGGAGAAGTCAAGGATTACCCCGAGACATTTGGCGTGGGGGACAGGGGAGAGAGAGCATCATTAGCAAGTACTTTACGGCCCGCATGGAGCATGAAGTCACCTTGGTTACTAAGTGTAAAATCATGACTCCACATACAAATGTTGCTGACAAATAAACAGTGCCTGTGTTTGGGGGGTTACTTAATGCCTCGCTATGGCAACAAGACTAGGAACACACATGTGAGAGGCTGGGACATCTACCTGCTACACATCGCGTCTACGCGTTTTCTACAGAGCGTACAGTGGGACCCTTCACCAGGCTCCAGCAGGATGATAGTACAAGCAACGCCCACGATGCAAGCATAGGCTTGTTGCCTAAAAAAATTAGCTCAAGGGGCTTCATATACATTTTTTTCAGAAAGCAGGGTGCTTGGCCCATACAATAGAATTGCTTGTACTAGGAGCATAGTACATGCAATGCCCACGATGCAGGCATAGGCTTGGTGCCTGGAAAAATTAGCCCAAGGGGCTGTTTGGCATTTTGAGTATAAATGCAGGCCTACCGGCCATGATAACCTTCTTAGGCTGCGTGTCTCCAAAAATTAGAACAAGGGGCTGTTTGGCATTTTGAGTAAAAACGCAGGCCTACCGGCCATGATAAGCTTGTTAGCCTGGGTGGCTCCAAAAATTAGCCCAAGGGGCTGTTTGGCATTTTGAGTATAAATGCAGGCCTACCGGACATGATAAGCTTGTTAGCCTGGGTGGCTCCAAAAATTTGCCCAAGGGGCTGTTTGGCATGTTGAGTAAAAATGCAGGCCTACCGGACATGATAAGCTTGTTAGCCTGGGTGGCTCCAAAAATTTGCCCAAGGGGCTGTTTGGAATTTTGGTTATAAATGCAGGCCTAAGGGCCATGATAACCTTCTTAGGCTGGGTGTCTCCAAAAATTAGCCCAAGGGGCTTGATCAACTCTTTTTAGATATAGAGGAGGGAGCGTGGCCCATAGTATAGTCTTGCTTGTCCTGAGAGCATAGTACAAGCAACGTATTCGATGCAGGCATAGGCTTGTTGCCTCAAAAAATTAGCCCAAGGGGCTTGATCAACTCTTTTTAGATATAGAGTAGGGAGCGTGGCCCATAGTATAGTCTTGCTTGTCCTGAGAGCATAGTACAAGCAACGTATTCGATGCAGGCATAGGCTTGTTGCCTCAAAAACAAAAAATTAGCCCAAGGGGCTTGATCAACTCTTTTTAGATATAGAGTAGGGAGCGTGGCCCATAGTATAGTCTTGCTTGTCCTGAGAGCATAGTACAAGCAACGTATTCGATGCAGGCATAGGCTTGTTGCCTCAAAAAATTAGACCAAGGGGCTTGATCAACTCTTTTTAGATATAGAGTAGGGAGCGTGGCCCATAGTATAGTCTTGCTTGTCCTGAGAGCATAGGAGAAGCAACGTCTTCGATGCAGGTATAGGCTTGTTGCCTCAAAAAAATAGCCCAAGGGGCTTGATCAACTCTTTTTAGATATAGAGTAGGGAGCGTGGCCCATAGTATAGTCTTGCTTGTCCTGAGAGCATAGGAGAAGCAACGTATTCGATGCAGGTATAGGCTTGTTGCCTCAAAAAATTAGCCCAAGGGGCGGTATCAACTCTATTTAGAAGTAGAGGAGGGAGCGTGGCCCATAGTATAGTCTTGCTTGTCCTGAGAGCATAGTACAAGCAATGTATTCGATGCAGGCATAGGCTTGTTGCCTCAAAAAATTAGACCAAGGGGCTTGATCAACTCTTTTTAGATATAGAGGAGGGAGCGTGGCCCATAGTATAGTCTTGCTTGTCCTGAGAGCATAGGAGAAGCAACGTCTTCGATGCAGGTATAGGCTTGTTGCCTCAAAAAATTAGCCCAAGGGGCTTGATCAACTCTTTTTAGATATAGAGTAGGGAGCGTGGCCCATAGTATAGTCTTGCTTGTCCTGAGAGCATAGGAGAAGCAACGTATTCGATGCAGGTATAGGCTTGTTGCCTCAAAAAATTAGCCCAAGGGGCGGTATCAACTCTATTTAGAAGTAGAGGAGGGAGCGTGGCCCATAGTATAGTCTTGCTTGTCCTGAGAGCATAGTACAAGCAACGTATTCGATGCAGGCATAGGCTTGTTGCCTCAAAAAATTAGACCAAGGGGCTTGATCAACTCTTTTTAGATATAGAGTAGGGAGCGTGTCCCATAGTATAGTCTTGCTTGTCCTGAGAGCATAGGAGAAGCAACGTCTTCGATGCAGGTATAGGCTTGTTGCCTCAAAAAAATAGCCCAAGGGGCTTGATCAACTCTTTTTAGATATAGATAGGGAGCGTGGCCCATAAGTATAGTCTTGCTTGTCCTGAGAGCATAGGAGAAGCAACGTCTTCGATGCAGGTATAGGCTTGTTGCCTCAAAAAATTAGCCCAAGGGGCTTGATCAACTCTTTTTAGATATAGAGGAGGGAGCGTGGCCCATAGTATAGTCTTGCTTGTCCTGAGAGCAATAGTAAAGCAACGTATTCGATGCAGGCATAGGCTTGTTGCCTCAAAAAATTAGCCCAAGGGGCGGGATCAACTCTATTTAGAAGTAGAGGAGGGAGCGTGGCCCATAGTATAGTCTTGCTTGTCCTGAGAGCATAGGAGAAGCAACGTATTCGATGCAGGTATAGGCTTGTTGCCTCAAAAAATTAGCCCAAGGGGCTTGATCAACTCTTTTTAGATATAGAGGAGGGAGCGTGGCCCATAGTATAGTCTTGCTTGTCCTGAGAGCATAGGAGAAGCAACGTCTTCGATGCAGGTTAGGCTTGTTGCCTCAAAAAATTAGCCCAAGGGCTTGATCAACTCTTTTTAGATATAGAGTAGGGAGCGTGGCCCATAGTATAGTCTTGCTTGTCTGAGAGCATAGGAGAAGCAACGTATTCGATGCAGGTATAGGCTTGTTGCCTCAAAAAATTAGCCCAAGGGGCTTGATCAACTCTTTTTAGATATAGAGGAGGGAGCGTGGCCCATAGTATAGTCTTGCTTGTCCTGAGAGGCATAGGAGAAGCAACGTGCATTCGATGCAGGTATAGGCTTGTTGCCTCAAAAAATTAGCCCAAGGGGCTTGATCAACTCTTTTTAGATATAGAGTAGGGAGCGTGGCCCATAGTATAGTCTTGCTTGTCCTGAGAGCATAGGAGAAGCAACGTCTTCGATGCAGGTATAGGCTTGTTGCCTCAAAAAATTAGCCCAAGGGGCTTGATCAACTCTTTTTAGATATAGAGGAGGGAGCGTGGCCCATAGTATAGTCTTGCTTGTCCTGAGAGCATAGGAGAAGCAACGTATTCGATGCAGGTCATAGGCTTGTTGCCTCAAAAAATTAGCCCAAGGGGCTTGATCAACTCTTTTTAGATATAGAGGAGGGAGCGTGGCCCATAGTATAGTCTTGCTTGTCCTGAGAGCATAGGAGAAGCAACGTCTTCGATGCAGGTATAGGCTTGTTGCCTCAAAAAATTAGCCCAAGGGGCTTGATCAACTCTTTTTAGATATAGAGGAGGGAGCGTGGCCCATAGTATAGTCTTGCTTGTCCTGAGAGACATAGGAGAAGCAACGTTATTCGATGCAGGTATAGGCTTGTTGCCTCAAAAAATTAGCCCAAGGGGCTTGATCAACTCTTTTTAGATATAGAGGAGGGAGCGTGGCCCATAGTATAGTCTTGCTTGTCCTGAGAGCATAGGAGAAGCAACGTATTCGATGCAGGTATAGGCTTGTTGCCTCAAAAAATTAGCCCAAGGGCTTGATCAACTCTTTTTAGATATAGGAGGGGAGCGTGGCCCATAGTATAGTCTTGCTTGTCCTGAGAGCATAGGGAAGCAACGTATTCGATGCAGGATAGGCTTGTTGCCTCAAAAAATTAGCCCAAGGGCTTGATCAACTTGATCAACTCTTTTTAGATATAGAGGAGGGAGCGTGGCCCATAGTATAGTCTTGCTTGTCCTGAGAGCATAGGAGAAGCAACGTATTCGATGCAGGTATAGGCTTGTTGCCTCAAAAAATTAGCCCAAGGGGCTTGTATCAACTCTTTTTAGATAGTAGAGGAGGGAGCGTGGCCCATAGTATAGTCTTGCTTGTCCTGAGAGCATAGGAAAGCAACGTATTCGATGCAGGTATAGGCTTGTTGCCTCAAAAAATTAGCCCAAGGGGCTTGATCAACTCTTTTTAGATATAGAGTAGGGAGCGTGGCCCATAGTATAGTCTTGCTTGTCCTGAGAGCATAGGAGAAGCAACGTATTCGATGCAGGTATAGGCTTGTTGCCTCAAAAAATTAGCCCAAGGGGCTTGATCAACTCTTTTTAGATATAGAGGAGGGAGCGTGGCCCATAGTATAGTCTTGCTTGTCCTGAGAGCATAGGAGAAGCAACGTATTCGATGCAGGTATAGGCTTGTTGCCTCAAAAAATTAGCCCAAGGGGCTTGATCAACTCTTTTTAGATATAGAGGAGGGAGCGTGGCCCATAGTATAGTCTTGCTTGTCCTGAGAGCATAGGAGAAGCAACGTATTCGATGCAGGTATAGGCTTGTTGCCTCAAAAAATTAGCCCAAGGGCTTGATCAACTCTTTTTAGATATAGAGAGGGAGCGTGGCCCATAGTATAGTCTTGCTTGTCCTGAGAGCATAGGAGAAGCAAGTTTTCGATGCAGGTATAGGCTTGTTGCCTCAAAAAATTAGCCCAAGGGGCTTGATCAACTCTTTTTAGATATAGAGTAGGGAGCGTGGCCCATAGTATAGTCTTGCTTGTCCTGAGAGCATAGAGAAGCAACGTATTCGATGCAGGATAGGCTTGTTGCCTCAAAAAATTAGCCCAAGGGGCTTGATCAACTCTTTTTAGATATAGAGGAGGGAGCGTGGCCCATAGTATAGTCTTGCTTGTCCTGAGAGCATAGGAGAAGCAACGTTTCGATGCAGGTATAGGCTTGTTGCCTCAAAAAATTAGCCCAAGGGGCTTGATCAACTCTTTTTAGATATAGAGTAGGGAGCGTGGCCCATAGTATAGTCTTGCTTGTCCTGAGAGCATAGGAGAAGCAACGTATTCGATGCAGGTATAGGCTTGTTGCCTCAAAAAATTAGCCCAAGGGGCTTGATCAACTCTTTTTAGATATAGAGTAGGGAGCGTGGCCCATAGTATAGTCTTGCTTGTCCTGAGAGCATAGGAGAAGCAACGTATTCGATGCAGGTATAGGCTTGTTGCCTCAAAAAATTAGCCCAAGGGGCGGTATCAACTCTATTTAGAAGTAGAGGAGGGAGCGTGGCCCATAGTATAGTCTTGCTTGTCCTGAGAGCATAGGAGAAGCAACGTTTTCGATGCAGGTATAGGCTTGTTGCCTCAAAAAATTAGCCCAAGGGGCTTGATCAACTCTTTTTAGATATAGAGTAGGGAGCGTGGCCCATAGTATAGTCTTGCTTGTCCTGAGAGCATAGTACAAGCAACGTATTCGATGCAGGCATAGGCTTGTTGCCTCAAAAAATTAGCCCAAGGAACTTGATCAACTCTTTTTAGATATAGAGTAGGGAGCGTGGCCCATAGTATAGTCTTGCTTGTCCTGAGAGCATAGGAGAAGCAACGTCTTCGATGCAGGTATAGGCTTGTTGCCTCAAAAAATTAGCCCAAGGGCTTGATCAACTCTTTTTAGATATAGAGTAGGGAGCGTGGCCCATAGTATAGTCTTGCTTGTCCTGAGAGCATAGTACAAGCAACGTATTCGATGCAGGCATAGGCTTGTTGCCTCAAAAAATTAGCCCAAGGAACTTGATCAACTCTTTTTAGATATAGAGTAGGGAGCGTGGCCCATAGTATAGTCTTGCTTGTCCTGAGAGCATAGGAGAAGCAACGTCTTCGATGCAGGTATAGGCTTGTTGCCTCAAAAAATTAGCCCAAGGGGCTTGATCAACTCTTTTTAGATATAGAGTAGGGAGCGTGGCCCATAGTATAGTCTTGCTTGTCCTGAGAGCATAGGAGAAGCAACGTATTCGATGCAGGTATAGGCTTGTTGCCTCAAAAAATTAGCCCAAGGGGCGGTATCAACTCTATTTAGAAGTAGAGGAGGGAGCGTGGCCCATAGTATAGTCTTGCTTGTCCTGAGAGCATAGGAGAAGCAACGTCTTCGATGCAGGTATAGGCATGTTGCCTCAAAAAATTAGCCCAAGGGGCTGCATTGTATTTTTAAGAAAAAATAAAAATTAGAAATGCTCACAAGCGGATGGACTTGTAAAGTAAAAAGATGTTTACTGATTGCGTATTTTTTTTATCATGCCGCAAATGTTTCAGGAACATGACTTATCACATCGTCTCAGCTGAGGGAGATGCCGATACTTCCTGTCTTAAAAGGGCATAAAGTTACAAGCGCAATATTCCAATCCTATTAATTAAGATTAGGTTACACTACAATTGGGTACTGTCGTCTGGGGGACTTACGAACTCCGATGATATCCAGTCCTTGTTGAACTTTATGAGAGTCAGCCTGTCGGCATTTTCAGTAGTAAGCCGTGACCTTCTATCAGTGACTATACCCCCAGCGGCACTGAAAACACGCTCTGATGTCACACTAGCAGCTGGGCAGGCCAGCACCTCCAAGGCATACAGAGCGAGCTCTGTCCAAGTGTTAAGCTTGGAAACCCAGTAATTAAAGGGTACTGAAGGGTCGGTTAGGAAGCTGGTACTGTCACTGACGTACTCATTCACCATGTTGGAAAATTGTTGTCTCCTATTCAAGGTGACCGCAGGCATTATCCGTTGTTGATTGGAAGGTCTGTTGAACATCGCCCAGTTGGTGGACATCTTACCCCCACCTCTTCTTGACATTGTTGACGTTTGTGTCCCAACCAAAGGCTGCTGTTGGAAAGAGCTGATTCTTCGGGGTACAGCGGAGTCAGACGGTGATATGGACATCAAATTGTCAACAGCAACAGTCTTGAAAAATTCCGTCGTTAAGCCCCTGGTTGACTGCAACAGCAGCGACGGAAATTTATCTTTGTATCTGGGGTCCAAAAAGGTTGACAACCAATAGAGGTTGCTGGCATATATGTGAATGACGCGTGGATCTTGGGAGAGACATTGACACATTACGTCAGCCATATGCGCTAAGCTGCAAAGACTCATCTCCTCGGTTGCAACAGAATGAGGATCACTACGCATCATGGCCTCTACATCGGTCTCCGCCTCCTCCTCTTCAGCCTATCCATGCTGTACCGACATAAACGTAGGGTTTGGAGTACCATCTGGGTTCACATCAGTACCACAGAAAAATGAATCTTCTTCATCATCACCCTCATCACCTTCTTCTTCCAGAGCCAATGTAGCCTGCTGGTGTTGGCTTGGCTGGCTAGGATCAGCGATGTTAAATTCTGGCTCCATAGCCATCCGCTGGGCCCTCAAAGCTTCTGTTTTAAGATTCAGGAGCGACTCCTTAAGCAAACAGAGCAGGGGGATGGTGAGACTGATAATGGACTGATCATCGCTGACAAGTTTTGTGCAGTATTCAAAGTTCTCCAGCAACTCTCAAAGATCAGCGATCCAGACCCACTCGAAAGTACTAATGTGTCTGGTCTGACTTCCGTGGTGACGGGCATGTTGCAGCTGATATTCAGCTATTGCCCTCTGCTGCTCATTAAACCTTGCCAACATATGGAATGTTGAGTTCCATCTCGTGGGCATGTCGCAAATTAGCCGGTGTTTAGGCAAATTAAATTGGCTTTGAAGGGCTGAAAGACTCCCAACTGCTGTGGACGAATGCCTAAAATGGGCGCAAATTCGCCTCACCTTCTCGAGTAGGTCAGATAACTCGGGGTATATTTTAAGGAATTTTTGAACTATTAAGTTCAGCACGTGAGCCAGGCAAGGGACGTGCACAAGGTTACCGTGCTTCAGTGCCGCCACAAGGTTTCGTCCATTATCGCTCACAACAAGACCTGGTTGTAGTTGCAGTGGGGCCAGCCACCCATCAGTCTGTTGCTTAAGACCCTTCCATAGCTCAGTTGCAGTGTGAGGTGTGTCACCTAGACAGATAAGCTTCAGAAGAGCCTGTTGTCGCCTTGCTGAAGCACTACTGCAAAGCTCCCAACTTGGACGTGAGGGTGCGGGCAGCTGAGCAGTGGACAAGGAGGGTTTCAGAAGCAGATTGCGCACTGGACATATATGATGAGGCAGCCACCCTGAATGATGTTGTGCCTGCTATTCGTGGAGTTGGCAGTATTTCAGATGCTCGACTTTGCGAAGTTGGGACACTGTCCACCAGGTTGATGCAGTGAGCCGTTACTGAGATGTATCTGCCCTGTCCACAAGTACTTGTCCACGTGTCCGTTGTTAGGTGGACTTTGGCAGTTACCGCATTAGTTAGTGCACGCTTTAAGTTGTTGACAACGTGCTGGTGTAACGCGGGGACGGCACTACGTGAGAAAAAGTGGCGGCTGGGTACAGTGTATCGTGGTGCCGCCACAGCCAACAACTCCCGAAAAGACTCTGTACCTACCAGCCTAAACGGCAGCATTTCCACAGCTAACAACTTTGCAATTTTAGCAGTCATTTTTTGTGAAAATGGGTGTGTGGATAGGTACTTATTTTGCCTTTCATACAGCTGTGGCACAGACAACTGGACGTTTGTCGCGCACACACCAGTGGCTTCACTACTCTGAAGTCTCTCTTGTAGCGCAGCTTCGGAGGAGTACGTTTCAGCCGGAGCTGATGCCTGAACACTAGCTGGTGAAGGATGGATCTGAGGTGGCCTGGAAGTGTTGGGATCAGAAGGCACTGATTCTGAACCCTGATGGGCCGACCACTGAATTGGGTGCTTAACAGACATATGCTTACGCATACTGCTGGTGCTCAGGTTTTTTTTTCCAGGCCTCTGCTTAGCCTTGCATGGCATATATTGCAGATCACCACATTTGGTACAGATGGGGCATCCTTAAAAAAATGCCACACAATGGCTTTTCGGCCTTTATGTTAAATTGGAGGCAAAGGAGGATGACTCTGTACCACACCAACTGTTTGGGCAACTGTGTTTACAGTTTGTGCAACAGTTGGTACACTTTGTGCAACAGTTGACACAATTTGGCCAACTGTTCTCACTGTTTGTGTTCTGGAGAAAGGAGTAAGCCTGGGTGCTTTTGGCGGTGGTGCATAGCCACTTTCCTCCTCCTGGCTGCTCTGTTGGCTATGCATGCCAAGAGTCCAGGTAGGATCTGTGGTCTCATCATCCACGCCTTCCTCCTCAAAGTCTTCGGGATAATGTGACTGAGCAGGCTGGCCAGATGAGATGTGTGTCTCATCATCGTCATCATCATCCACCTCCTGAGATGCTGTATGGGTTTGGTGAAAGTGGCTTTCTTGAGTACGAGGTGCTTCCAAACTTTGGCCATGAATAGACATTACGTCTTCTTCAAGTATCTCGTCAGGCACTGATAAAGAAAGGCCAGATGGAATCGAGTGCTGATACGAACCAAATAAATCATCGGAGTGACCAAGGTCGCACTCCAAGTTTTCCTCTGGCTGCCGAAGGCTTGAGAAAATAGGACGCCTTTGAGGATTGGATGGCCCTGCGTTGTCCGTAGCGACACTAGACTGTGTTGGCACGGACGATTGTGTACTCAAAGAACCAGTGGTGGAGGTGTTATCAGCCATCCAAGTTGTTATCTGGTCATGCTCTTCCGGCCTCAAGACACGTTTTTGTTGAGTACTGATAATTTTAGACGGGAGAAAGAGAGATCTGTCAATCCTCGTCTGTCTACCTGTACCAGTGCCTTCTTGGGCACGACTGCTACGGCCACGACCTCGTCCCCGTCCCTTTGCCACATCTTTTTGCGGAAATTGTGGTTTTTGTGACATTTTTGAAAAACGCACAGCCACCGAGATGGAGTTTGGTGTTGCTGCAGGCGTCACTTACTGGCGGGTTAAGTGTGTGCTAACACTTGACAGTGAAGCAGCACACTAGTCCCTGAAAAAATTAGAAAGTGCGCACAGCCACCGAGATGGAGTTTGGTGTTGCTGCAGGCGTCACTTACTGGCGGGTTAAGTGTGTGCTAACACTTGACAGTGAAGCAGCACACTAGTCCCTGAAAAAATTAGAAAGTGCGCACAGCCACCGAGATGGAGTTTGGTGTTGCTGCAGGCGTCACTTACTGGCGGGTTAAGTGTGTGCTAACACTTGACAGTGAAGCAGCACACTAGTCCCTGAAAAAATTAGAAAGTGCGCACAGCCACCGAGATGGAGTTTGGTGTTGCTGTAGGCGTCACTTACTGGCGGGTTAAGTGTGTGCTAACACTTGACAGTGAAGCAGCACACTAGTCCCTGAAAAAATTAGAAAGTGCGCACAGCCACCGGGATGGAGTTTGGTGTTGCTGTAGGCGTCACTTACTGGCGGGTTAAGTGTGTGCTAACACTTGACAGTGAAGCAGCACACTAGTCCCTGAAAAAATTAGAAAGTGCGCACAGCCACCGAGATGGAGTTTGGTGTTGCTGTAGGCGTCACTTACTGGCGGGTTAAGTGTGTGCTAACACTTGACAGTGAAGCAGCACACTAGTCCCTGAAAAAATTAGAAAGTGCGCACAGCCACCGAGATGGAGTTTGGTGTTGCTGTAGGCGTCACTTACTGGCGGGTTAAGTGTGTGCTAACACTTGACAGTGAAGCAGCACACTAGTCCCTGAAAAAATTAGAAAGTGCGCACAGCCACCGAGATGGAGTTTGGTGTTGCTGTAGGCGTCACTTACTGGCGGGTTAAGTGTGTGCTAACACTTGACAGTGAAGCAGCACACTAGTCCCTGAAAAAATTAGAAAGTGCGCACAGCCACCGAGATGGAGTTTGGTGTTGCTGTAGGCGTCACTTACTGGCGGGTTAAGTGTGTGCTAACACTTGACAGTGAAGCAGCACACTAGACCCTGAAAAAATTAGAAAGTGCGCACAGCCACCGAGATGGAGTTTGGTGTTGCTGTAGGCGTCACTTACTGGCGGGTTAAGTGTGTGCTAACACTTGACAGTGAAGCAGCACACTAGTCCCTGAAAAAATTAGAAAGTGCGCACAGCCACCGAGATGGAGTTTGGTGTTGCTGTAGGCGTCACTTACTGGCGGGTTAAGTGTGGGCTAACACTTGACAGTGAAGCAGCACACTAGTCCCTGAAAAAATTAGAAAGTGCGCACAGCCACCGAGATGGAGTTTGGTGTTGCTGCAGGCGTCACTTACTGGCGGGTTAAGTGTGTGCTAACACTTGACAGTGAAGCAGCACACTAGTCCCTGAAAAAATTAGAAAGTGCGCACAGCTACCGAGATGGAGTTTGGTGTTGCTGTAGGCGTCACTTACTGGCGGGTTAAGTGTGTGCTAACACTTGACAGTGAAGCAGCACACTAGTCCCTGAAAAAATTAGAAAGTGCGCACAGCCACCGAGATGGAGTTTGGTGTTGCTGTAGGCGTCACTTACTGGCGGGTTAAGTGTGTGCTAACACTTGACAGTGAAGCAGCACACTAGTCCCTGAAAAAATTAGAAAGTGCGCACAAGTAGTCGCACAAGTAGGTGGCGTACGTGCTATTTGCAGCTAGGAGAGCAGCAACGCACTGTTCTGCCACAGACAAAATAATGCTGAAGGGGTTTTTAGGACCCAAAATCTATCAGCTGCCAAAAAATTGTTAATACTACCTCAGCTAAGCCTCTCACTTCAGCTATTAGAACAGCTGAGTGAGTAAGCGAAGCTATGAGGTCGCTCCTGTGAAGACACTGTAGGGCTGCAGCTCCCTGCTTCCCTGCCTGCCTACAGTCTCACAGTACACTGTACTCCTCTGTCCTCCTGCTAGCTCTCACAAGAGCTGTTTGGGGTTAATATAAGGAATCTTGAAGTTTCCCTACACTCACTGACAATCCCTATGATCTGCTCCAGAATCTACCTCACCCTGCTCTAGCTCAGATCTTCAGAGAAATGTGCTCAAAATGGCGGTGGCAAGGCTTATATACACCCTTGCCTGTCATCCATGACATAGGCATCACGATGGACAGCAGCCAATCATAGTAATGCCACAACGAAGAGGGCTGTGGCATTACTGAATAAGATTGGCTAACATGCTTGTCCATCTTCACAAGTTTGTCTGACCTAACACGCTAGGCTGTCTCGGAAGCTTTGTCGGAACATAACAGATTCTGTATTCGCGAGTCCCGAATACAGAATACAGGACTCGGATTCGTAGACTCGCTCGGAATCGCTAAGACTCGCTCAGACTCGCTCGGAATCGCTGCTTACAGCGGGTATCCGTGAAGCGGTGCGATTCTGTAAACGATATAGCGAGTCTCGCTAGTAAAACTAGGATTGCCATTTACTTGCATTGGACTCGCTACTTTGCGAGTCCTCGCTGGAAAACTCGCCGAGTAGCGAGTCCTGCGAGTCCCTTACTACTCGCCGAGTAACGAGTCCTAGCGAGTAGATTCGCCCATCACTAATGCCAACGCTTCCTCCAACTCCTCCAGTGTTAAAGGCTTTTCCAGGATCAGTTTCTCCTCCTCCTGCAGTTGTATAAGATTTGCGTTGTCTACATAACTTTCAACATCCTCTCTAGTGGACGTAAGCCGGGAGGTGTACAAGTCCTCATAGAACCTTTTAAAAATTCCCACAATGCCCTCAGTGTCATCCACCAAGTCGCCCTCTCCATTCCTCATGGCATAAATATATGACGGGTCCCTCTGAGCCGCCGCTATCACAGATAGTAAATTACCTACCTTTTCCCCATCTTCAAAAAATGACATTTTCTGGAACTCCTGTCTCTTCCTAGTTGTGTTCATATAGATCCTGTCTACTTCTTCCTGTGCCCTTTTTAGTGTCTTTTGCGTCTCCAGTGTGGGCAGTCTCACCGCTTCACTTTCTGCCAGCCTTAGCCCCTCCACAGCCTCCCGTTCCTCTTTTCTAGTTTCAGATTTACACCTGGAGATGTCTCTTATAAAAAGATCTCTCAGAAAGGCCTTCATGGCGTCCCAGACCACCCCCACAGCCGCACTTCCTTCATTTTCCCAGAAAAAAGCTCCACTTCCCTTTTAATACACTCCATGTCAATCAACTTGAGCCACGTAGGGTGAACCTTCCAATTCCTCCCCAGGGTCCCTGTTCGCAGCCTCAGCCGGATATTCACCTCCACCGGTTTATGGTCAGATACAACCCTCGACAGATAGTCTACCTCACTAACCATCATATCCATCTGTCTATTGCCTAATGCCATATCTATCCTGGACATCGATTTACAAGATGCTGAGACACAGGAGAAGCATTTCACTCCCGGATTCCTCATTCTCCACAAATCCGTGAATCCCAATTCCGCAATATGCTTAGCGAAGGGAGTCTCAACCTCCCCCTCCCCTCGCCCCCGTACTCGGCTCTCTCTGTCCATATCCCAGTTCAGTATATTATTCATATCACCAATAACCAATAAAGGTACTCCGACCCTGTGTCTAGCCAGATCCATTATCTCATGAAATTTACCACTGGAGTATGGCGGGGGAAAATACACTGCCACCAAACATAGCAACTGACCATACACACGACACACCACAAACACATATTGCCCATCCTTATCAACACACACTTCCACCTCTTCATATGGTACTGAGGCGTGAACCAGGACCGAGACCCCCCTCGCATAGTTGGAGTAAGTGGCGTGATATGAGTGCTGGATCCAGGATCTAGCCAGGATTCCACATCTCTCCTTAACCAAGTGCGTTTCTTGTAGGCACAATATTGACGGTTTAAATGACATTAAATGGCGTAGAACAACTGCCCTCTTACTTCTATCTGCTAGACCTCTAACGTTCCAACTGACAATTTTAATCTGTCTTGCCATAATAGATCATGAATTGTGATTGTACACATATCTCCCAAAACCTCTTCATCCAGGAGTATATCAGGCTTACCACCATCCATGTGCACCCTCCCCCACCCCCCGCTAAACTCCTCCTCCTACCCCCAACCCACCCCTGCCCTACTCCCCTCCCTTTGATAACCAACACCATTTAGCTCCTCTCACCCAGAGAGTGGGTAAAAAGCACCCAATCAAGCCCCTTAATCCTTCGTTACCTCCTTACCCTTACCACCCACTAATCCGCTACCTCTGTTTTGCCTACCTCGCTCTCCCGCCCTTAGTAAATAATCCACATACATTTATACTGTTGGTAAAACATTAGTAACCTGCCGCCACCCCGGCACCCCCAATAGCTAAAATGAACATTAAGCAGAGAAAAGACAACAGAACACAAGAACATCAGTCCGCATCATTGCCAGCAGTCCCATTCTCACAAACATATATATTATATCTAGAACAGAAAAAAGTCAAAATACACCAGCACAGAAAAAAAAAAAAAAAACTCAGCCAGCTCCTTGCTCCCGCAACTTTTTATCATTGCGGTCCATCCAATCTGAAACCTCCTCTGGGGATTGAAAAAATTGTACTTTATCCAAGGCAGTCACTTGTAGCTTAGCTGGGTAGAGCATAGAATATTGGATCCCGTAGCCTCTCAGTCTCCTTTTTACTTCTCCATATCTCATTCTCAGTTTCTGCACGGCCGGCGAATAGTCTGAGTAAATGGAGATGTCTTGTCCATCAATGGTCATATTCTCAGTCTTCCTTGCGTTCCTCAAAATAGCATCCCTGTCTCTATAATTCAGAATTCTTGCCAACATAGCACGTGGCGCTGCTCCAGGGACTTGGGGTCTCAACGGGATTCTGTGAGCCCTTTCAACAACAAAAACTTTGGACAGCACATTCGCGCCAATTTTTTGCAGGAGCCAGTTCTCTATAAATTCTGTGGGATTAGTGCCCTCCGCCTTCTCAGGCACCCCCACTATTTTAATGTTGTTCCTACGAGAACGATTCTCTAGGTCATCATTTTTGGCCATAACGTCCTCAATCTGTTTAGCATAGAGTTTGTGTCCTTTCTGCAGCTGCAGGATATCATTTTCAGCCACATTATCCCTCTCCTCCACCTCCCCCGTTCTTGCATCTGCCTTTTGCATGGCAGTTTTCATACTCCTGATTTCACCCTGTATGCCTTGCACTTGCTGGGTGAGGGAAGTCAGAGCGTCTTTGCAAAAGTTTACAGCAGCAAAGATGTTTGTCAGCGTGGGTTCCACTAAGGCAGATCCAGCCTGCATGCCTGCACTGGCCGTTACAGTCTCACTCCTGGGGCTAGTGTGAGCAGCAGCAGCCCCCACCTCCTGTTCTTTCCTAGACTGCTCCAACTCCTCCATCGAATCCTCAGCTTCTGAATCCCTCTCCCCTTGCCCCTGCTTCTGTGCCTCCTCCACCCGTGCAAACCTCTCCAGTCTGGCAGCCGTCTCCATCCTCCGAGCCCATGCAGTGTTCTTCCTCTCCGCCTCCTCCCTGGCCTCGGCGCCATCTTGAAGTTTATGCACCTCCATGGATCCGGCGTCCCGCTGCCTCCTGCGGGTCATCACCACTGTCCTGGCCGGCACCAAGCATTCCCCCGGGGTCCAGGGATCTTCCGGTGCACCGTGGAATCAGTGCAGGTGCCCGGGTAAGCGGCGGTCACAGCCCAACACAGATTCTCGGGCGGGAGAGCTCTGTGCTGCAACCTCTCACATCGCCTGTCAGGCCACACCCCGTGTAACTGTATACCTGACTTGCCGTGAAAAGTTACCAGTAAACATCAGTAGAGAGTTATCCAGTCTGCTGTATTTCATTCCTATAAGTACTGTGACCATCAAGTGTTCCAGATCCTGCCCTCAGGACCCCGCTCCTCCTGCGGGGAGTTACAACATCTGGCTGCCTACCCACCTTCCCCAGGGGTCTGCAGGCAGCGCTTGTGCCATCACCAGGTACCGCAGGTGGCGTCACTAGACTTTATTCCTTTATTCTTTAATTTTTATTTATAAACCCCCCTTTTTTATGCGACCACCAGGGCCACAGCCCCGGGCAGGCCACCAGTGACATCCCCTTACAATAAATGCCTGGGTACAGAGTCCAAACGGCCTTGGGGTGGGTCATCTATTATCCCCAGGGACACTGATATAATAACTTTTATAAATTTTCTGCCATACCTCTATTGAGCCCGGGAGGTACATTCTCTCCCCAGGACTTAACTGCCTTGCTGCTGTCCATCTTCGCTATCTGGCCTCCGGGTGCTGCCTCCTCTCTTTCTTCTGACCTAATCAGCGCCTGCACTGTACATTCAGTTCTCGGGTATGCGCCGAGGCGTGCTGCCCGGAAACTTAGAGCACATATGTATAGATATCGCACCTGTGTTTAGCACAGGCGCCAGGTTCCCAGCCCCGCAGTGTGAATACATCATAACACACTGCAGGGTCGGGAATCTGGTCCAGGTCGACTTGTGACCAAATGGTTGAAGATAGTTACATTATGCCAGTCAGGCCGCCGTCAGGGCATGAATGCTCTAATGCTGTGAGGGACCCTGCAGTGATTGACAGGAAAGAGGACCCACAGAAGAGGTCAGGGCCCAATCTTCTCCAGGCCTCGCCCCCTCACCTCTTCTACGGGCCCCATCTCCTGTCTATCACCTCTGTATACAGCCAGCAGCAGTCTCTATTGTGTATACAGCCAGCATCAGTCTCTATTGTGTATTCTTCATTGTGTATACAGCCAGCAGCAGTCTCTATTGTGTTTTCAGCCCAAAGCTGTCTCAATTGTGTGTATGTATGTATGTATGTTTGGGAGGAGGTGGAGCTGAGGTGGTGCCTGGGTGGAGGGGCAAAATTTTGCCAGTGATGTACCTTCAAGTTTATAGTGGCAGCTCTGATGCCAGGTGTCACATTCACAACCATTAGACTGGGCTCCCCATTACACGGCCATTGTGTAGCCCTAGCCTAAGCCATGGCCACACAACAAGGTCACATGACATAAAAATGGTGATGTATTGTGTCATCACATCTATAGATTGTCAATGGCAAAACTCAGCCCCGCACAACCGCAGCATTGCCCAGCACCCTGTGCACCACCAGTGATCTCTGCCCCTCCAGCTGGCACAGGTACCTGTATGGGTTGGAGTCCACCACCTCTGCGCTCATCTGCACAATCTTAGCTCTGTGGACTCCATGTCTGCTCCTGACCCTGCTCAGCTCCTCTTCCAGCTCCTGGACCCGGGCCTGCAGCTCCTGCACTAGCCTGTCAGTAGCCATGGCAGGGCAGTGCCTGACAGTTGCAGTGTGCTCAGCACTGGGCAGTGCCTGACAGCTGCAGTGTACTCAGCACTGGGCAGCGCCTGACAGCTGCAGTGTGCTCAGCACTGGGCAGCGCCTGACAGCTGCAGTGTGCTCAGCACTGGGCAGCGCCTGACAGCTGCAGTGTGCTCAGCACTGGGCAGCGCCTGACAGCTGCAGTGTGCTCAGCACTGGGCAGCGCCTGACAGCTGCAGTGTGCTCAGCACTGGGCAGCGCCTGACAGCTGCAGTGTGCTCAGCACTGGGCAGCGCCTGACAGCTGCAGTGTGCTCAGCACTGGGCAGCGCCTGACAGCTGCAGTATATACTCCGTACAGGACAGCGATGCTCTGAATTAGTCACTGGCGCCTATAGAGACACGTCTGCAGTCAGGAAGAGGAGGGCTTGTCCTCCCTACACTACACCTCCCATCATGCCTGCAATCAGTCAGTCACGGCATGCTGGGAGATGTAGTCCTTCAGGGTGGCCAGGACCTGGAGTTTGCGGCTAGCTAGTGAGCAGCTTCAGGTATATCTTCATGGCTGAAGTGTGACTCCTGGGCCTTGTAGTTATTCAGCTGGAGCCTGAAGTCGCTTTATAAACCTTCGTTCATATTACACTGTGCTCTGTGGGGGCGGCGGAGAGGTTGCCAGCTTCCAACATGGCCGCAGCGACGCATTACTGCTTCCTCTAATGACGGAGCGTCTATTACGTCACAAGTTTTTTTTTATTTAACTTTATTGACATTAAAAGCGAAACAAATGTAGCAATGTGGTAAAGGTTGCATCTAGTTCGGAGTTGATTTTTTGTGGCCCTCAAAAAATCATCTCCGTTCTAGCTGATTCACTAGTGAGCCGTCTAGATCGGAGTTGATTTTTGGAGGCCTCATTTTATCAACTCCGATCTAGACGGCTCATTAGGGAATCAGCTAGATCGGAGTGGGTTTTTTGTACTCCTCATTTTATCCACTCCGCTCTAGATGGTTCAGTACTGAGGTGACTGGATCGGAGTTGAATTCTTGAGGCCTCTCTGTAGTCACATGTTTTTGGTCAACTCGTTTTATCCACTCCGCTGTATCTGATTCACCAGTGAGCCGTCTAGATCGGAGTGGATTTTTTGATGATCTCTCTGATCTTCACCATTCTACACAGTGCAGGGTGTACAGCAGGAGGGGGGGACTCCAGGCCTCAGAGCCGCACGCAGTGCAGGGTGTACAGCAGGGGGGGACTCCAGGCCTCAGAGCCGCACACAGTGCAGGGTGTACAGCAGGGGGGTTTTCCAGGCCTCAGAGCCGCACACAGTGCAGGGTGTACAGCAGGGGGGGTCTCCAGGCCTCAGAGCCGCACACAGTGCAGGGTGTACAGCAGGGGGTCTCCAGGCCTCAGAGCCGCACACAGTGCAGGGTGTACAGCAGGGGGGGTCTCCCGGCCTCAGAGCCGCACACAGTGCAGAGTGTACAGCAGGGGGGGGTGTCGAGGCCTCAGAGCCGCACACAGTGCAGGTTTTCAGGATTTCCTTAGCATTGCACAGGAGTTAGAATCAGATTTATAATTGTATTTATTTCATGCTTTTATTTTTTAGGATCTTACTTAAGCTGTTATATTTCTTATATATTTCCAAAGGGCAAATTTTTTTTTCATGATTATTTCACCATACATTTTATTATTTCTCTTTGCAATATAAATAATTACACCCAGCGCTGATTGTTCAGTTTTGCTAGAATTTTTATTTTACTGTATTTCCACAAGTCCCAACGACGACATTAAAGGAGTGGGTGGAGCCATCCCGGCCGCAGGACCGACATTAGAAGAGCCTCACGGGGAAAACCGTAACAGAGCGCAGCTGACTGTCTTAATAACTTAGGCTGGCTTCACACTTGCAGATGCATCTGCAGCGTTTTGCAGATGCATCTGCAAGTATCAGCATGCAGACCACGGCCGTGGTGTGAATGCTCTCATTGATTCCTATATGTGAGCCGTAAGCAGGCGTATGCCTGCTTACAGATCACACTCTCCCGCCCGCACTATGGACGCGAGATGTTGCGTCCAAGGTGCGGGGCGGGAGTGTGTGATCTGTCAGCAGGCATACGCCTGCTTACGGCTCACATATAGGAATCAATGAGAGCATTCAGACCGCGGTGCGCCCTATTATAAACATAGGGACCGCGGTCTGCATGCTGATACTTGCAGATGCATCTGCAAAACGCTGCAGATGCATCTGCAAGTGTGAAGGCAGCCTTACTATATTGGATTGGAGTGGATTTTTTGAGTACCTCATTTTAGCCACTCCATTCTAGCTGATTCAGCAGTGAGCCGTCTAGATCGGAGTGGATTATTTGAGGACCTCATTTTAGCAACTACATTATGTACAGTTTGTACTGAGGTGACTGGAATTCAGTTTTTTGAAGAGTGGGCATAGCTTCACGAGGAAATACATAACAGAATGCAGCCGAGAGTCCTCATAATATACCAAATTGGATCGTAGTGGATTTTTTGAGGACCTCATTTTAGCCACCACATTCTGTACAGTTTGGTACTGAGGTGACTGGAATTGTTTTTTTTCGAAGAATGGGGGGAGCCTCACAGGGTAAAACGTAACAGAACTTAGCTGAGAGTCCTTATAATTTCCAACATTGGATCCTAGTGGATTATTTGAGGACCTCATTTTAGCCACTCCGTTCTAGCTGATTCAGCAGTGAGACGTCTACATCGGAGTGGATTTTTAGAGGATCTCATTTTAGCAACTACATTCTGTACAGTTTGTACTGAGGTGACTGGAATTGAGTTTTTCGAAGAGTAGGCAGAGCCTCACAGGGAAAAACGTTACAGAACGCAGCCGAGAGTCCTCATAATATAGAAAATTGTATCGTAGTGGATTTTTTGAGGACCTCATTTTAGCCACTCCGTTCTAGCTGATTCACCAGTGAGCTATCTACATCGGAGTGGATTTTTTGAGGACCTCATTTTAGCCACTCCGTTGCAGCTGATTCACTAGTGAACCGTCTAGATCGGAGTAGATTTTTTGAGGACCTCATTTTAGCCACCACAGTTTGTACTGAGGTGACTGGAGTTGAGTTTTCCACAGAGTGGGCAGAGTATCATGGGGAAAAACGCATCAGAACGCAGCCGAGAGTCCTCATAATATATAAAATTGGATCGTAGTGGATTATTTGAGGACCTCATTTTAGCCACTCCGTGCTAGCTGATTCACTAGTGAACCGTCTAGATCAGAGTGGATTATTTGAGGACCTCATTTTAGCTACTCCGTTCTAGCTGATTCAGCAGTGAGACATCTACATCGGAGTGGATTTTTTGAGGACCTCATTTTAGCAACTACATTCTGTACAGTTTGTACTGAGATGACTGGAATTGAGTTTTTCGAAGAGTAGGCAGAGTCTAACAGGGAAAAACGTAACAGAACGCAGCCGAGAGTCCTCATAATATACAAAATTGTATCGTAGTGAATTTTTTGAGGACCTCATTTTAGCCACTCCATTCTAGCTGATTCACCAGTGAACCATCTAGATCGGAGTGGATTTTTTGAGGACCTCATTTTAGCCACTCCGTTCTAGCTGATTCACCAGTGAACCGTCTAGATCGGAGTGGATTTTTTGAGGACCTCATTTTAGCCACCACAGTTTGTACTGAGGTGACTGGAATTGAGTTTTCCACAGAGTGGGCAGAGTATCATGGGGAAAAACGTATCAGAGCACAGCCGAGAGTCCTCATAATATACAAAATTGTATCGTAGTGGATTTTTTGAGGACCTCATTTTAGCCACTCCGTTCTAGCTGATTCACCAGTGAGCCGTCTAGATCGGAGTGGATTATTTGAGGACCTCATTTTAGCAACTACATTCTGTATAGTTTGGTACTGAGGTGACCGGAATAGTTTTTTTCGAGGAATGGGGGAACCTCACAGGGATAAACATAACAGAACGCAGCCGAGAGTCCTCCTAAATTCCAACATTGGATCCTAGTGGATTTTTTGAGGACCTCATTTTAGCCACTCCATTCTAGCTGATTCACCAGTGAGCCGTCTAGATCGGAGTGGATTATTTGAGGACCTCATTTTAGCAACTATATTCTGTATAGTTTGGTATTGAGGTGACTGGAATTGATTTTTTCTAAGAATAAGGGGAGCCTCATGGGGAAAAACGTAACAGAGCGCAGCTGAGAGTCCTCATAATATACAAAATAGTATCATAGTGGATTATTTGAGGACCTCATTTTAGCAACTACATTCTGTACAGTTTGTACTGAGATGACTGGAATTCAGTTTTTTGAAGAGTAGGCAGAGCCTCACAGGGTAAAACGTAACAGAACGCAGCCGCGAGTCCTCATAATATACAAAATTGTATCGTAGTGGATTTTTTGAGGACCTCATTTTAGCAACTACATTCTGTACAGTTTGTTGCTGAGGTGACTGGAATTGAGTTTTGTGAGGAGTAGGTGTAGCTTTGAAGGGAGAAGCGTAACTGAGGGCAGTGACAGAGTCCTCATATTTACAACATTGGATCGCAGTGCATTTTTTAAGGACCTCATTTTAGTAACTCCACTCTAGCCGATTCACCAGTGAGCCGTCTAGATCGGAGTGGATTTTTTTAGGACCTCATTTTAGCAACTCCATTGTAGCTGATTCACCAGTGAGTTGTGTAAATCGGCATGAATTTTTTGAGGCCCTCCCCATAACCTCCACTCTGTACAGTTTGGTGCTGAGGTGGCTAGAAGCATTTTTTTTTTCTGAAGATTATGCGGAGCCTCGTCCGAAGTGTCACAGAGCGCAGCCGACAGAGTTTGTTGCTGAATTGACTAGAATGGAGTTGATAGAGCGAGGTCCTCATAGCATAAACTCCAATCTAGACGGCTCATGACGGAAACCACCAGACTGGAGTTAATACCAGGACCTCCTCACAGATTCCAATCTAGTGGCATAATGAATTATATATACTTGTATGTATTATTTCTTTTTGTAATATAATTATGACCCACCCCAGGGCCGTGGGTTACCCGGTCTCGGGTGTTTGGTTTCAAGGGGATATCACGGGCGGCCTGTGCTTGGCCCGTGGCCCTAGTGGTCGTTAAAAAGGGGGTAAAGATTAAAAATAAGAGTTTGTGACACCACCTATGGTTCCAATCATGTCACCGGCGCTGTGGGACAGTCCTCTGGGGTGATGGTGGAGCAGCAAGATGGTTACGCTCCCCATAGGTTGAGCCGGATTCCCGGGCAGTGATGGTGTAATTAAGTATTTTGTGCTGTGAGGCGGCTCCTCAGGTGGTCCTGTCACTAGTGCTGAAAAGGAAGGTGGCTCATCAGCCGAGAGGAATGAATACTCCACAGTCTTTAGCTCTGAACGGGTTTACTGGCAAGTTCTTCGTGCAGGCAAGCAGGTCTATCAGGTCGTCCTGGCCAGGGTAGTCACCAGGGAACCAGGATAGCTCACTTCGGACCCTCGGTGGTGTGCCTGCCATTCCTTGCTTGTCCTTCACTGCGCTCTCTCTCCCCTGCCTCCCTTCAGCGCTCCCGCGCGCAGAGCCTTCTTCCAGCTCCCTTGGGCCCTCTCCTCCGGACCCTATATGGTGCCTTATAAGGATTACGCCAGGAGTTCGGCCACAACTTCCTAAAGAAAGCCGGTCCTCCGTTCCAGGACTGAACCCCTCCGGTTGGTAGTCGTACCGGGTCCAGATTCGGGGGCACCACAACTTCCCCCCCCCCCCACACACACACACACACATTTCCCCTTGTATAATCCCCACACAGACATACTGCCCCCTGTACAATCCTCCACACACACACACACACACACACACACACACTGACCCCTGAATACTCCCCACACACAGATGTTGCCCCTTTAATACCCCCCCCCCCCCAAATCATCATTACCCCTTGTATAACCCCCTCACACTCAGTCATTGCCCACACACAGAGAGAGAGCACGACTCTTCTGTTGATGCTCACCTCTCCTGCTGGCAGTACAACTAAGCAGCTGAGGCAGAGATGTGGGCAGTTTTTTTTATATCTTGCGCTATTTCCAAGCGCGTCATGTGATGCGCTTGGAAATAGCGCAAGATATGAAATTTTGGCCACGTTTCTGCCTCAGCTGCTTAGTTATATGAGTGAAGCAGTCGGCCAATAACAGTGCAGCAGTAGCGGGCCAATCAGGGCATGGCTGCTGCACTGATTGGCCAACAGCTCACCTCGTACATCTACACACGCAACTGAGGTAGAGACCTCAGCTCAGCGGTGTAGTGCTGCAGGTGAGGGGCGCGGTGGGCAGGGACATGACAGGGGGGCGGGGAAGCCGACAGCACACCGCGGACCGGCACAAAGACCCCCACGGCCCGTTCCTGGTACAGTAACTCTATTCTAGATGTCTCACTACAGAGGTGTCTAGGTCATAGTTGTTGCACTGAGGTTCATGATTTCAGGGCACACATTACTGTCCATTAGGGCTCATTCAGACATATGCACATCAGTTCCTTCTCAGACCACAATACACAGACTGGCCGAGGCTCTCCCGACCAAAGAATGAAGTCTTCATATATTTCTTTGAGGCTGTCACTCTCGGTTGGGGGAGTCATGGCCAGTCAGTGTTCAGAGATTGAAGCGATGAGCATAGATGTCTGAACAAGCCCATATACAGATTAGGTGTATGTGAGCCTTAGGCGGCCGTCAGACGCTACAATATCGTTAGCGATCACGTGCACGCACGATCGCTAACGATATCGCTCACATCGCTGGTGAGATGTCACACAGACAGACTCACCAGCGATGTGGGCCATCGAAATCGCTGGTACCTATGGTACACATCGGGTTACTAGGCGCCGCACGGCGCTTAGTAACCCGACGATTACCACAGATACCATCTCCCAGCATAGGCTCTGCCGCTGGGAGATCGTTCATCGTGGTGTCACACACCACGATGAAGCAGATTGTTACATCGTTCATCGCTTGATATGAGCTCCGGCTCTCATATCTGCGATGTCACGATCAAGCGATTTTACATTGTAAAATCGCTTGATCGCACGTAGCGATGTACAAACAATATCGCTTAAGCGATCAAAAAGCAGATCGCTTAAACAATATCGTTTAAGATATTGCAGCGTGTGACGGCCGCCGTAGTGTAAAGTCTGCAGGATTACACAACAATCTGCTGTGTACAGGGCAAAGGCTTCTCTGTTAATGTCAGGGGAGAGAAGGGCGTGGAATGTTCAAATTCCAATGGTTGATTCTTTTGAGTCTCTCTGAAGATAACCACCACCAGAGGAGCCGACATCTCCTTACTAATAGAGAGCACAAGAACATTTGGTCAAACATTCCTGTATGTTACAGTCAGGAGAGAGAACTGTCGACCAAATAATTGTAGGGATTGGGGGTTTATGGGCCTTAATTTATTTTCACTACATAAATCCTTTATCACCTACCCATTGGGATCAGTGATAATATGCTGATCAGTGAGTGTCCGAACTCTGGGAACGGCGCAGATCGTGAAAGCGGAGAATTTTTATTCCGATTACAGAATAGAGCGGCTTGTTGGTAGTCTGACAACTGCTCCACTCATTCTCAATGTGGCTGTCTGAAAGAACAGAGGACAGCGCGGCCACCCAATAGGGCAAGAATAAAGCTCAGACTGAGTATGTGTACTGCTGCTCAACTCTAAACGAGATTAAAAGTACCATATTCTGCTGGATAGAAGTGATAAAGGGATTGTCCGGTCTAAACAAGCTCTCTAAACTCATACTTGAATGCACTGTTGAACAGTTCTTGAAGGGGTTTTTCACTAATTTCACCCTTTTTTTTTGTCCTAAAGAACACTGGACTTCTACCACCTATCCTGCTCCTATCAGATGAGCTCTCTGCAGCTTGATATTCTTCTGCTGCGTTTCTGGTTATGCTACTTCCAACCAAAATCATACATACTAAAAAGGGGCATCACTGGCATGGGCAGGGCATGAGTGACAGCAGCCTGGGCACATCACTGTTAGCGAGATCTGAAAGATTTAGTGCAGGTCTACATATGAGGACTTTGGTGTAGACCGTTTCCCCAACAAATTGCAATGTGTGAACACAGCCAGATGTAGATCCAACCCGCAGTTACTGTTTACTAAGGTCACACTTGAGATTTATAATTAAAGAAATGAAAATTCAACACATTCTTTTCTGTTTTATTAAAGCAAATATATAAATAATTCTAACAAAAAGGAGAACGATAAATATATTTATACAAATGTAGAACAATCATCTTAAAAAAATCAAGATATAAATAAGTGACATCAGAGATAAGTGACAATGAAAGCAGAAACCCCCTGGATCAGGGACCCCTGCACTTTAGTTGTGAAAATTGTTGAAAAATAAAATTTCTGTATTTATGATAAAATTCTTTCCTTGTTGAATACATTGGAGGACATTGGAGGGTATGTATCCTCTGCAACTCAAGGTCATTCAATCTTGTAGCCATAATACCGGTGTCAGGGCGCTTGTATCCACGTGAGCCGTCCAGATAGCACTGAAAGGAAAAGAAAAAAAGTCAGATCAGAGGGGACCTAGGTGGACCCCGTACTACGGATAACATTTCCAAGGATGGTACAAAAATTTAAATGCCAAAGCCCTACAAGAAAGCCATACAGAAGTGATAAAGTATAGAAAGAGGAGAGGGAGGGGTAGAAGTGGTAGGAGTAGAAGAAGGCAAGAAAGGGAGGAGCAGAAGGAAGTAGAAAGAAAGATGAATAGTACCGTGTTTCCCCGAAAATAAGACATAGTAGGGGGCTTGCAGAACTGCTAAATATAAGGACTCCATGAAAATAACCCTAGCAAAGTTTAATATTGTTTTAAGCATGCCCACCTAACAGGGTATGCAGGTGTGATTATACTGTATTTACTGTAACCCACCCGTGGTAACCACCGCTGTATTTATTCTGGCGCCACACTGAGATCTCCACTGACCAGATGGCAGCAGCTAATATTGTCGCATGAACTTACATGTAGGCTTTTGATTGGTCGGCGGTTTACTGTACATCTACGGCAGCTGAACTAGAGAGCTCAGAGTGGTGGCGGAATACGGTACTATAAACACGGACCAGAGGTCCATAGAGAAAAGGTATGTGTTTTTTTTTTTTTTCAGGAACCGTAATGGGGATATGGGGATCATAAAGCTAAATTACTTACCGGAAATCTTTTTTTACTGGAGCCATGACAGCACCACCTGAGAGAAGTTCTGCCCATCCAGGACAGGAACCCCCTGAAATAAAAAGGGGCAGTACCCCCTCTCTGCCTAAGTTGGTTACAGAGTATGGAGAGGACTACCAAAAAGCAGGGAAAAAGTTCTCTACACCTTACCATACAATCTGGTGGAACTGGCTTACTGCTGCTCATGAGGGTGTTCACCAGATTCATTGCGAACCCTTGCCTCCTTAGTAACTCCTGCTCGAATTCCAGGCTGGCAGCCGAAGATTCGAGACTTAAGGATGGTAAATCAGGCCTTGTGACAGAAGTGTCAGACAGTCTGGCAGAATACAGGAATCTGTCACTGACATCTTGGAAACTCAATAAAACCAAGCCCTCTTCGGCCAAAAGGGCGCCATCAGGATGACCTGGCCTGATCTTCCTGGAATCTTCCACAGGACAGGTGGAATAATTACCAGTGGAGGGAAAGCACAGAGCAGGCTGGAGCTCCATGATATCTGGAGTGCATCTACCGCATAGGGCAGGTCTCTGGGATCTACAGTTATGGCCAAAAGTTTTGAGATTGACACCAAAATGATATTTTCACCTGATCTGCTGCCCTCTGGTTTTTATTTGTTTGATGTTTCTATCACATACAGAAATATAATTGCAATCATATTATGATACCAAAGGTTATATTGATAGTTAGAATGAGTTAATGCAGCAAGTCAATATTTGCAGTGTTGTCCCTTCTTCTTCAGGACCTCTGCAATTCTCCCTGGCTGCTCTCAATCAACTTCTGGAGCAAATCCTGACTGATAGCCGTCCATTCTTCCATTCTTGTATAATCAATGCTTGCATTTTGGCAGAATTTGTTGGTTTTTGTTTGTCCACCTGTCTCTTGATGATTGACCACAAGTTCTCAATGGGATTAAGATCTGGGGAGTTTCCAGGCCATGGACCCAAAATCTCTATGTTTTGTTCCCTGAGCCATTTAGTTATCACCTTTGCTTTATGGCAAGGTGCTCCATCATGCTGGAAAAGGCATTGTTGGGCGCCAAACTGCTCTTGGCCGGTTGGGAGAAGTTGCTCTTGGAGGACATTCTGGTACCATTCTTTATTCATGGCTGTGTTTTTAGGCAAGACTGTGAGTGAGCCGATTCCCTTGGCTGAGAAGCAACCCCACACATGAATGGTTTCAGGATGCTTTACAGTTGGCATGAGACAAGACTGGTGGTAGCGCTCACCTCTTCTTCTCCGAATAAGCTGTTTTCCAGATGTCCCAAACAATCGAAAATGGGATTCATCAGAGAAAATGACTTTACCCCAGTCCTCAGCAGTCCACTCCCTGTACCTTGTGCAGAATATCAGTCGGTCCCTGATGTTTCTTCTGGAGAGAAGTGGCTTCTTTGCTGCCCTCCTTGAAACAAGGCCTTGCTCAAAGAGTCTCCGCCTCACACCAGCCTGCTGCCATTCCTGAGCAAGCTCGGCACTGCTGGTAGTCCCATCCCGCAGCTGAAACAGTTTTAAGATACGGTCCTGGTGCTTGCTGGTCTTTCTTGGGCGCCCTGGAGTCTTTTTGAGAACAATGGAAGCTCTCTCGAAGTTCTTGATGATGCGATAGATTGTTGACTGAGGTGCAATCTATCTAGCTGCGATACTCTACCCTGTTAGGCCATTTTTGTGCAGTGCAATGATGGCTGCACATGTTTCTTTAGAGATAACCATGGTTAACTGAAGAGAAACAATGATACCAAGCACCAGCCTCCTTTTAAAGAGTCCAGTGGTGTCATTCTTACTTAATCATGACTGATTGTTCACCAGCCCTGTCCTCATCAACACCCACACCTGTGTTAATGGAACAATCACTAAAACGATGTTAGCTGCTCCTTTTAAGGCAGGACTGCAATGATGTTGAAATGTGTTTTGGGTGGTAAACGTTCATTTTCTAGGCAAATATTGAAAATGCTGTTAAGCTGATCACTCTTTATGACATTCTGGAGTATATGCAAATTGCCATTTGAAAAACTGAAGCAGTAGACTTTGTTAAAATTAATATTTGTATCATTCTCAAAACTTTTGGCCATGACTGTAGAGCAGAATTGGGCTGTCTGTTCTTGCAAGTTGAGAAAAGGTCTATCACCGGAACACCCGACTTACCTGATATCTGTCATAATACTATTGGGTCTAGCCTCCATTCCCTTTCTGTGTGCGACTCAGGAAGTCTGCCTGGTAGTTTAGATGCCCCTTGATGTGGAGGGCAGATAGGAATATGCCATGAGCCTGAACTATCAGGAGAGGAAGAAACCCCTCTATGGCCTACAACATCCTGAGGTTGGAGAACATGTGGGAGTGGTCTGGATCCCACCACCCCTATAACACATGTTCTCGGACATGAGCTCTCCAACCCACTGAGCTCAGGTCGTAGTTATGTCTGACAATTGAAAAGTCCAAGGAATGCCAGCAGAAAGATGGGGGAGGGAGAGAGAGAGAGCGCGCGAGCCAGAGAGAGAGAGAGAGAGCGCGAGCCAGAGAGAGAGAGAGAGCGCGAGCCAGAGAGAGAGAGAGAGAGCGCGAGCCAGAGAGAGAGAGAGCGCGAGCGCGAGCCAGAGAGAGAGAGAGCGCGAGCGCGAGCCAGAGAGAGAGAGAGCGCGAGCCAGAGAGAGAGAGAGAGAGCGCGAGCCAGAGAGAGAGGGGGAGCGCGCGAGCCAGAGAGAGAGGGGGAGCGCGCGAGCCAGAGAGAGAGGGGGAGCGAGCGAGCCAGAGAGAGAGGGGGAGCGCGCGAGCCAGAGAGAGAGAGAGAGAGCGCGAGCCAGAGAGAGAGAGAGAGCGCGAGCCAGAGAGAGAGAGAGCGCGAGCGCGAGCCAGAGAGAGAGAGAGCGCGAGCGCGAGCCAGAGAGAGAGAGAGCGCGAGCGCGAGCCAGAGAGAGAGAGAGCGCGAGCCAGAGAGAGAGAGAGAGAGCGCGAGCCAGAGAGAGAGGGGGAGCGCGCGAGCCAGAGAGAGAGGGGGAGCGCGCGAGCCAGAGAGAGAGGGGGAGCGAGCGAGCCAGAGAGAGAGGGGGAGCGAGCGAGCCGGAGAGAGAGGGGGAGCGAGAGAGGGGGAGAGCGAGGCGAGCGGGGGGAGCGAGCGAGCGGGGGGGAGCGGGGAGCGAGCGGGGGAGCGAGCGAGCGGGGGAGCGAGGGCGAGCGGGGGAGCGAGCGAGCGGGGGAGCGAGAGAGCGGGGAGACGAGAGAGCGGGGGAGCGAGAGAGGGGGGAGCGAGGAGAGCGGGGGGAGCGAGAGAGCGGGGGAGCGAGAGAGGGGGAGAGAGAGGGAGGAGAGAGAGGGGGAGCGGAGGAGGAGAGGGGGGGGAGCGAGAGAGAGGGGGAGCGAGAGAGAGGGGGAGCGAGAGAGAGGGGGAGCGAGAGAGAGGGGGAGCGAGAGAGAGGAGGGAGGAGCGAGAGGGAGGAGAGGAGGGGAGCGAGAGAGAGGGGGGAGCGAGAGAGAGGGGGAGCGAGAGAGAGGGGGAGCGAGAGAGAGGGGGAGCGAGAGAGAGGGGAGCGAGAGAGAGGGGAGCGAGAGAGAGAGGGAGCGAGAGAGAGGGGGAGCGAGAGAGAGGGAGGAGCGAGAGAGGGGGAGCGAGAGAGGAGAGAGAGAGGGGGAGCGAGAGAGAGAGAGAGAGGGAGCGAGAGAGAGAGAGAGAGAGAGGGAGCGAGAGGAGAAGAGAGAGGGGAGCGAAGAGAGAGAGAGAGAGGAGGAGAGAGAGAGAGAGAGAGAGAGAGAGAGAGAGAGAGAGGAGAGAGAGAGAGAGAGAGGGAGGAGAGAGGAGAGAGAGAGAGAGAGAGAGAGAGAGAGAGGGAGCGAGAGAGAGAGAGAGAGAGAGAGAGAGAGAGAGGGAGCGAGCGAGAGAGAGAGAGAGAGAGGGGGAGCGAGCGAGCGAGAGAGAGAGAGAGAGAGGGGGAGCGAGCGAGCGAGAGAGAGAGAGAGGGGGGAGCGAGCAGCGAGAGAGAGAGAGAGGGGAGCGAGCGAGCGAGAGAGAGAGGGGGAGCGAGCGAGCGAGAGAGAGAGAGGGGGAGCGAGCGAGCGAGAGGGGGAGCGAGCGAGCGAGAGAGAGAGAGGGGGAGCGAGCGAGCGAGAGAGAGAGAGGGGGAGCGAGCGAGCGAGCGAGAGAGAGGGGGAGCGAGCGAGCGAGCGAGAGAGAGGGGGAGCGAGCGAGCGAGCGAGAGAGAGGGGGAGCGAGCGAGCGAGAGAGAGAGAGACCGCCCACCATTCCTAGGAGTAAGCTGCATGTGACATGGGCTCCTAAAATCTAAGCAATTTATACCTTGTAATGGGCAACCTGTAAGGCAGAACTTGGAATATACCGGCTCCATGGACGGCAAAAGCGAGCAGGACTAAGATCCATCCAAGAAAGAAAAATAAAAACCAGGATAAAAGAGGAATTCAGATGATAAGGAAGATCTCCCCCACAGCACAGGCTTCAAGCAACAGAGACTACCAAAGCTGACCAACCCCAGAGCTGAACAGCAAGAGGTAAGACCATCTCTCTGCATCTCCAACCCCTATAGAACAAACCCTATAGAATCTCTCCAGAGAATAAGAACAATATAAAATAAGCAATATGGAAATGAATAACATTTTGGAGAATGAGAATTCCAGCATTATAACTGATCCCCTTGTAGAAATCAGCACTGCAGAGATAGCAGATAGCAGCACCTCACAGAGTTCACAGATCAAGATGATAACGTATCCTAGCAACATCAGCAATACTAAAGCCAAAAGGGCAATAAAAGAATCATATATCACAGAGGAACCAGAAACTCTATTTGCAGATTTTACTGAGAAAGAAAACAGAAAGACAAATGACATCTTCTATACTGATCAGCCGGATGCCTGGCACACAGCCGTGTGCAAATACTATAAAAACATTCTAAAAGGTGGCATCAGCAAGGGTCGACAAATTCAAGGCCCAAACATATAAAGTAGCAAAGCCAGCACGTAGGAAGAGTAATGGGCCCACACGTACTACAAAGAGGACCACCAGGGACCCCCCTGCAGCCCAAAACCCTGATAATGCTCTCCCCTCACTGGAGACCCTTAGAGAATGCCTGTCCCAGCTGGAGAGGGACTTCACACTGCTTAAAGAAGAGATCCAAAGGCAGACAAACGACCCCACAGCTGCAGAGGTAACCAGACTGAAGTGTGAACTGGACTCAGCCATGCAGGGAATCAAACACGAAATATATGATTTAAAACAAGAAAATGCTAGATTGAAAGAACAAATAGTAAACCTAAAGAACCTGACACTACCCTTAACACAGGAGAGAGACCCAGGGAAGGAGATAGGTGAAGACCCAATGAGAGCCAACAGCCACATCACCACTAACTCAAACAACAGCATAAATACTGAGAGCAAGTCAGGAAATAATCAAGAAACACAGAATGAGCCAGAGCCAAGCATTAAACAACCCCCAAGTCAAAAGCAACAGCAGCAGCAGAACACAACAACACAACAGAGCAACAAGCAGAACAGAAGCTCTCACCGGAGCAGCCAACAATCACGTCCTGATATAGTCCTGATTATAGACTCTAATGGAAGATACCTCAACACAAGACGACTCTTCCCTGGAAAAAGGGTTTCTAAAATCCACTGTCCAACCATAGAACAAGCAACAGCAGTAATTAATGACCCATATTTCACCAACCCAAACCACATCATCATACATACAGGCACCAACAATCTCGAGAACCAACACCAGCAGGTAGCAGGACAACTATCCCAGCTAGCAAAGACCACACAACTAAATTGCCCCGGCAGTAAAGTTATCCTCTCGTCGCTGCTACCAAGAAATGATTCACTCAAATACATCACCCAAGACGTCAACAGAGAGCTGGCAGCCAAGATCACCACTATGCTAGACATCACCCTGGCACAACATCCCGCCATTAACATCCACCACCTGTATGATGAGAAGCATCTCAACAACCAAGGAGTCAGCGTTTTTGCCAAAGAACTTAAAGACATAGTATTCAACAGAGTCCCCAGACCAAGAAACCATGCAGACCGAAAACCGGTAGAAAGATCACCAACAACGGACAGACCTAAAATGGAATACGCTCAACAAACTGAAAACCGCAACCAGTATGTAAAACAAGCCCACGAGAGACACAAACCATGGAAGACACCACCCGCCCCACACAGAGGGAAGCAGAACAGAGACCTGGCAGACATAAAGAACATGCTCAGCTCTGTGCACAAGGCACTCATGAGACTGGACCAATCACCTACAACAAGGTCACCAGTCAGAAATCCAAGATGTCCTATGCAGGGCAGCCCATTACAAGGTACACAGCTACACCATGTCAACCCTCATCATTAGTAGCTGGAACATCCAGGGCCTGAACGCTTCTGCCTTCGGATGTAAGACAAACGACCCAGACTTTAATCAGAGACTGAAAACCATTGATATACAGATCCTCCTGGAAACATGGACTAAGGCAAATAATGAATCCTATGTCCCCACCGGATACAGGGAATTCTCTATCTCCGCCCTGAAAAACAAAAACATCAAACAGGGTCGGAGCTCAGGAGGAATATTAGTCTGGTACAAAGAGGAGCTCCATGAACATATCAGAGCCGTGAAGAGAGGAGACAGCCACATCTGGATGAGAATAAGCCGCTCCATCCTCACCTCCCAGGCTGACATATACCTGTGTGCAGCGTACGTGGCTCCTCCAGAGTCTCCATACTTCAACCCAGACAGCTTTGAGACCCTAAAAACTGAAGCTGCCCACTTCCAGACTCTGGGCACTGTTCTCATCTATGGAGATCTCAATGCAAGGACTGGAAGGGAAAGAGACTACTTGACCACTGATGGAAACATCCATATATTTGGAGCAGATACCGACTGTGACAACCCAGTGCACACCGACAGGAACAGCTATGACTGTACAGTCAACAAAAGTGGCAGAACACTGCTGAACCTATGCCGAAGCCTGGGACTTCGCATCCTCAATGGACGCACCAAGGGAGACTCATTGGGAAGACATACCCTAAACTCCCATGTGGGCAGCAGTGTGATAGACTATGCCATCACAGATATGGACCCTACAAATATTGGCGCCCTCATAGTCACTCCACAAACACACCTGTCAGACCACAACCAACTGCTTCTATACATCAAATCCACAAACAAATCATCCTCACAAACCGCGCAAAAGACTGGCCTCTTTAACTTACCGCCATCCTTCAAATGGTCCAAGATGTCGGCCCCAAAATATAAAGATGCCATCAATAGACCAGAGATCAAGAAGAAGCTCCAACACTTCCATACTAATGTGTATGAGCCTAACCCAGAAGGAGCAGAACTGGCGGTAAGGGACCTCAACAACATTCTCTATGCCATGGCGGAAATGTCCGACCTGAAAAAAAGCATCACCAAGAGGCCGAGTAAACCAAATCCCAACAACTGGTTTGATAAAGAATGTAAGACCATACGGAAGGCCCTAAGAATGGCCTCAAATGAAAAACACAGAGACCCAAACAACCCCACTGTGAGAGAAGCCTACCACACCATACAACGAAGCTACAAAGCCATCCTCAGAAAGAAAAAGCAAAACCACATCTCCACCAAACTCCTCCAACTCCAAGACGCCCTGGAAGACAACAGATTCTGGGAACTGTGGAATCAACTTGGTTCTAACCAGAAAAGCAACAGCCTCCACATCCAGAGCGGCCACATCTGGCTCCAGTACTTCAAGGACCTTTACAAAGACATCCCAAGTGAAGACCTGAGTCCGGCACAAGAAGAGCTTGTGAGAAAACTGAAAGATATGGAGGAAAAGATCAAAGATTTCCAAAATCCTCTGGATACACCAATCACACTGCCAGAAATAGCAGAAAGGATCACACAGATAAGAGGTAAAAAAGCCAGCGGTCCAGACGGGATCCTCCCAGAAATGCTAAAATACAGCCCGCCAGACATCCAGGCTGCAATAACAAAACTATTTAATATCGTACTGCAGGCTGGCTACTTCCCCAAAATCTGGAACCAAGGCCTCATAACCCCAATACACAAAAACGGGGACAAGTACGATCCAGCAAATTACCGGGGATATGTGTCA
This sequence comes from Allobates femoralis, assembly GCA_033576535.1. Lineage (NCBI taxonomy): Eukaryota > Metazoa > Chordata > Amphibia > Anura > Aromobatidae > Allobates > Allobates femoralis. Next base: position 424,975,322 of record JARQOC010000005.1, on the reverse strand, counting down.
GCAGCAACCTGGGCAAACTCTTCAACAGCATCCTGAACAAGAGGATCCTCACCTTCCTCACCGAGCACAACGTCCTCAGCAAGAGCCAAGCAGGGTTCATGCCGAACCACCGCACCACTGACCACATCTACACTCTGCACAGCCTCATCAAGAGCCACGTCCACAATACAAAGAATGGGAAGATTTACGCTTGTTTCGTGGACTTCAAAAAGGCCTTTGACTCAGTGTGGCACCCAGGATTATTCCTAAAACTGCTGGGGAGCGGAATAGGAGGCAAAACATATGATGTCATCCGAAGCTCCTACACTGAGAACAGCTGCAGCGTGAGGGTCAATGGAAGGAGGACAGCCTATTTCCAACAAAGCCGAGGAGTGAGACAGGGCTGCAGCCTCAGTCCAACGCTCTTTAACATCTACATCAATGAGCTGGCGGTGGCCCTGGAGTCCTCCTCAGCACCAGGACTCACTCTCCATGACACCCAGGTGAAATTTCTGCTGTATGCCGATGACCTCGTGCTGCTATCCCCAACCGAGAAAGGCCTCCAAGATCATCTGAACATCCTAGAGATCTTCAGCAGCACATGGGCAATGCCAATCAACCAGAAGAAAACTAACATCATGGTGTTCCAGAAAAGAAAGCAGAAACCTGCTGGACATCCCCCCTTCACGATAGACAACTGCCCACTTACAGAAACCAACAGGTACACCTACCTGGGCCTAGAACTCAGCCAATCAGGGAGCTTCAAGCAAGCCATAGAGTTACTGAAAGACAAGGCTTCCAAAGCCTTCTATGCCATAAGAAGACGTCTGTATCATCTCAAGGCACCAGTAACAGTCTGGCTAAAAGTCTTTGACACCATCATTGCCCCAATCCTTCTTTACGGCAGTGAGGTCTGGGGTCCAGTCTCCTACCCAAACTGGTCAAAGTGGGACGCTGGGCCGACTGAAATATTCCACCTAGAGTTCTGCAAGCATCTTCTCCAAGTCCATCGGAGCACATCAAACAGCGCCTGCCGAGCAGAGCTGGGGAGACTCCCGCTACACCTCCAGATCCAGAAGAAGGCGCTGTCATTCAAGGCTCATCTACAAAGCAGCAGTCCCAGCTCCTACCATCACAAAGCCCTCCTGCACCAGGAAGCCCCAGGAAGCCTCCCAACACAAAGTACCCAAAGACAGCCTGACCAAGCCACCAACTCACATGGCCTGACAAAAGGCGAAATCCGGAAGATGGTGCACAAAGGCAAAAGAGGAATATCTCAGTATCTGGAGGAACAATATAAACAGATCACAGAAACTGACGATATACCAGAACCTACAGAGGGAGTACAAACTGGCCCCATACCTAGAGAAACTGGAAAACCCCAAAGAGCGACAGATCCTGAGCCGGTACAGACTGAGCGCCCACAGCCTACTCATCGAATCCGGGCGGCACCGACAGAACTACAAACCCCGAGAGAGCAGACTGTGCCAGCAGTGCCCCCAGGAGGTCGTAGAGGATGAGGCCCACTTCTTACTGAGGTGCCCTAAATACTCCGCAGTGAGGGACACTCACTTCAAGAGACTGTCTGATCTCCTCCCAGACTTCACCTCCATGGAGGAGGAAGAGAAACTGCCAATACTACTGGGTGAAGAGGAAAGTGCAGCGGCCATAGCAGCGCAATATGTCAGTGCCTGCCACAGACTAAGAGGAGACTGATATGCCATAGACTTCTGTACCCCAACCCTGAACACTTCCCTATCCCCCAACTAAGAGCCTGATATGCCATGGACTTATATACCCCACCCTGGACATGTCCCCACCCCCTAAAAGGATCCCGATATATCATGGACTTCAATATGCCGACCCACTCCCCACTCCCGTCCCCCTATTTTTACTATTTGCTTTGGCAATGCTGATATTTACTTAGTCCTGCCAATAAAGCTCATTTGAATTTGAATTTGAATTTGGGAGCGAGCGAGCGAGAGAGAGAGAGAGGGGAGCGAGCGAGCGAGAGAGGGGGAGCGAGCGAGCGAGCGAGCGAGAGAGGGGGAGCGAGCGAGAGAGGGGGAGCGAGCGAGCGAGCGAGAGAGGGGGAGCGAGCGAGCGAGCGAGCGAGAGAGGGGGAGCGAGCGAGCGAGCGAGAGAGGGGAGCGAGCGAGCGAGCGAGAGAGGGGGAGCGAGCGAGCGAGCGAGCGAGGGGGAGCGAGCGAGAGAGAGAGAGGGGAGCGAGCGAGAGAGGGGGAGCGAGAGAGAGAGAGGGGGAGCGAGAGAGAGAGGGGGGGAGCGAGAGAGAGAGGGGGGGAGCGAGAGAGAGGGGGGGGAGCGAGAGAGAGAGAGGGGGAGCGAGAGAGAGAGAGGGGGAGCGAGAGAGAGAGAGGGGGGAGCGAGAGAGAGAGAGGGGGAGCGAGAGAGAGAGAGGGGGAGCGAGAGAGAGAGAGGGGGAGCGAGAGAGAGAGAGGGGGAGCGAGAGAGAGAGAGGGGGAGCGAGAGAGAGAGAGGGGGAGCGAGAGAGAGAGAGGGGGAGCGAGAGAGAGAGAGGGGGAGCGAGAGAGAGAGAGGGGGAGCGAGAGAGAGAGAGAGGGGAGCGAGAGAGAGAGAGGGGGAGCGAGAGAGAGAGAGGGGGAGCG
>JARQOC010000005.1:424920189-424972616 GCA_033576535.1 Allobates femoralis | reverse complement strand
GAATGAAGTTAGGACAGCCACTGATGTTACTTTATTAGTGACAGTTTTCTTGCGTCCACATTTTGGCAAATCCAACACTGAACCTGTTTCAACGAAATTTGGCAAGCAGTTTGCTATCTGCAAGCTGGGAGATGGGTGGTCTCGTAGGGTGTCTTGCATTGAAATCTGCTGCAATGACCCAGGTAGCGTTCACCAGACATCAACACAATTTCTATCGCTCCTCATGTGTTAACCTCTATGACATGTCAATGGCTGTAAACAAAAAGAAACTTGAAAATAGCTCATGAAAGAATAAAGGTATGGTAAAACCAATACGTTTATTGTGTCACATGAACCTCTTCCCTTTGAAAAAAATAAAGTTCGATCCAAAATGGCCAGCATGATCACTACCCATCTGGAAAAGGTTTTCCCCTCCCATACACTAATGTGCCACAAACAGGAAGTTGATATCACCAACCATTCCCATTTTATTTAGGTGCATCCATATAAATGGCTCATCCTGTACTCTCCATGTTTCCAGTGTGAATGAAACGTGTTGATGTGTAAGGTGGTGGGCCACAACACTGTCTTATATACGTCACTTTGGGTCTGTATTTATTTATTGTTGTGACCTCACTAAATGAGTATGGTGTATCTTATCACTGGTGTGAGATCCCTTGCACCCTGTCAGAACTGTAATTCCTGTCAAGTATTGTAACAATTCCAGCATAAAGCATGTGGCAATTTTAACAAACATGTCAGGCTAGTGCTGCCATGCACTGTCCCGCCCCAGACACTCTCCAATTCTGCAGATTTTGGCAGTCAGTTGAAACAAAAGTGAAAATGACAAACATTGCTACAATTTTGCGTAACTTTGTGTGTGCAAAAATTTGGCAACATTTAAAGGTGCTTTACACCAGCAGTTGGCTGTAAACAACTTCATGAATCGGGGCCATAGACCATGCCTGGCTTTTTCAAGGTATGTTTTCTCTAAAAAACCAAAGCATAAATAAGAAATAAAAATATGTTATTAAAAATTGGGGAAATAATTTCCTTTTCCCTGCCAAGAGAATGATTCTAAGATTAGATTGCAGCTAGAGCTACAATTTAAAGACTGTCTATCGTTCTGATGAAACCTAAGATACTGCGGATTGAAGTATATTGCAGATTGCGGATCACATGCGATGCTGTTTCTAAGGGCTGTATCTCAGGCAAGATTGCCTGAGGTGACAAACAAAAAGGGATTTATTGCCTTTTATGAGCGACCTTTCTACTCAGATCATAGTATATTTTATTTATTTAAACTAATCAAGCTGGTACCTTGCTGATATCAGCAAACTGGTTGCAGTAAATTGTTTTAGTCCTTCAGATTTTGAGCCATATCTCTGATCCAACACTAGGCTAAAGAAATTCTAGGTCTATCAATGGATAGAAACATGTGAATTACTGTATATATTCTACCCATTTACGATTTTGCTAGATTAGATGCAGGCCAGGTGTTACTGTAGAGTGCGGCAAACTTACCAATTGCCCAGAACCCACACTGCCTTGGGGGCCTTCCATTTCTAAAGTAGGAGCTACACTCATAGCTTCTGATGTGTAAACTGCTTGAGGATCTTTGGTGACATCATGATCAAGTGACCAGTCAAGTGACCATGATGTCACTGCAGGTTTTGTTCTCTGTGGGACTTTAGAACCTTTGGTGACATCATAAACAATTGACTGGTCATGTGATTGTGATGTTAAAGTAGGTCCTGGACTACGCAGAAGAGCTAAAAAGGAGATGGACTAATAGTAAATGTGTGTGTGTATGTGTGTGTGCGTGTGTGTGTGTGCATGTGTCTAGAATGTATGGGCTCCTGCAGATATATTACTGAGCACATCAGAATGTATGGGCTCCTGGTAGGTTTAGTTTAGTAAGGACAACAGAATTTTTGGCTCTGAATAATATATATTAATGAGGACATCAGAAAGTATGGGCTCCTGCTAGGTTTATATGTTTATAAATTTGATGGGTATATATTTGTGATATTTGGGAGGACATCAGAGCATGTAGGTGCTTGGTTGTATATATTATTGAGGATATCAAAATGTATGGGCTCTTGATAGGTATGTATTAATGAGGCCATCATAATGTATGGGTTCCTAGAGGTGGATGTTAGTAAGGGCATCAGAATGTATTGGCTCCTGGTGGGTATATACAGTATGTGTCTGGCCAGGTTCACACATACCATCCGTTTTTGCCTTAAATCCATTTTTGGGAACATTTTGGACATTTTTTTCTCAAAGTCCAAAAACGCATATGCGTTAATTCATGTGTGTGCTTTTTTTTAAGAAACGCATGTGTTTTTATGCAGCAGTCCAAAAACGCTGCTAGCTGCGCTTTTGAGGTGCTTTCAAAAATGCATGTGTTTTTTTTTAACATGGGGCCCTAAGGGAAACGCATGCGTTAACGCATGGCACATATAGGCACCTGCGTTAACGCATATGCGTTTTTAATGAAAAAACTTACTAAGGCTCAAAATTTGCCAAAATCGTTTAGGACCTCAGGGGACACTATTGGCACCCTTAGCAAAAAAGTGATCTGTTTTTCTAAGGGCTTAAAAAACGGATTTGTACGTGTGAACCTGGCCTATATATGTTTGTGCTCTTTGTATGCATGTCTCTGCATAAAGTTGTTCTGTGATACATATGTGTGTGTGTGCACAGACAGGAAAATCCAGCAACTTGTCCAGAAGGTCAGTTAAGAAACACATTTTTATTCCATCATTTCCAAAAAGAGGAAAATGGGTTATAAACATGCAATGCCCATGTCCTTAAAGCATTTGAATAATGGCATATCTGTTTTTATAACACATTTTCCTCTTTTTGAAATTTTTTAACATATTGGAATACAAATTACTTTTTTTTTACTCATACATAATTTTTATTGTCAAAATTTCACACATTAACAGACTGACAATAATACAACATTGCGCCAACAAAAGCCGAAGTAGGGAAAAAAGGAAGGGGAAGAAGGAAAATTGGTTATTTCAGAATATATTTGAACCCCTTGAGACAATTTGTCCCAGTTTAGAAAAAAGTTGTAGTTCCATTTAGCTCCACATGGTAAAGAATCTTTAGGCTCGGCGCGATAGAGTCAATTACGATCACTGCAGGAGGAATCAAGGGTGCTCAATTATCTAGACAACCGCTGGAGTTGAGTTTGCTTAGCGCTTTGCTTATATCAGACTCACGGTGTGAGCCCAAAGTCTGACTCCATGGTTGGCGTCTCTGAGCCGATCTTCTGAGCAACGTAGTAGGGATAAGTCACAGTAGATGTGGTCTCGTCATAAGTGGTCATACGGGAAAACGGTGACATAATGTACTGTCGTAAGAGACCTGGGGGGGTCTTGAGGGATGGGGGTAGAACAGAAAGGGAAAGAATATGGTTACAGCTGGAGGGTGCAACAGGAGGGGGAGGGGGGAGAGTAGAGCCAGATGAGGTAGGAGAGGGGGGAGAAGAAGACAAGGGGAAAAGCCGAATGTATTAGAGCAGAGGGAAGAAATATAGAGGCATCAGCCTCCGGGGACCCAAAGGCCTACAGCAAGCCGGTCGCACCAGAGCCGACGCAAGAGGAGAAGAGACCGGTCTGACCCTGGACCCGCCTCCTATATGTCACAAGGCAGGGCACAGGAGACAAGCTTTCTAATCCTACAGAGGAAGCCGTTGAGCAAGCGGGTGCGCTCCCCATAAGTCCCATGCCTCGGTCACATAACGCCGTGCGCCGTGATCTAGTGCTAGGTAGTATTCGTGACAAGATATAGAGTTAATCTTATCCGTGAGGTCACTCATAGTTGGGGGGGAGGGTTGTTTCCATTTGGAGGTGATACAAGCCCTGGCCGCTGTCAGTGCATGCGTCAGTATTCGACGTATCACTGGAGGATATACCATGACCCCAACATGCAAAACTGCAATCTGCGGTTCCAGTGGGATTTTCATCTCCGTGACTGAGTCCAACAGCCCAGACACTAGCTGCCAGAACTGTGCCACCTTTGGACAGCTCCACCACACGTGGGGCAGATCTCCCTCCATGCCGCATTGCTTCCAGCACAACGGAGATGCACCTCTACCGAATCTCGCCAGTCTCGTCGGGCTAATGTACCAGCGCAAGTGAATTTTTTTGAGCAATTCGACATGGTTTATGCATCTTGACGCCTCCCTCACACAATGAATAGCATCTTCCCAATCTTCCTCTGTTGCTCTGAAGGAAAGGTCTTGTTCCCATCTGATAGTATAGGAGAGTCTCGGGGGGGCATCTTTCTCTATCAAATCTGAATACAAAGCCGATAGGGATTTCGTCGGTCTGGGCACCGCTGTCAAAGAACGTCTCAGCGCCGAGGGAGTCCCCGAGGGAAGCAGGTCATGAGAGAAGGCGGGGGAGCGCATGTAGTGCACGATCTGGTGAAAGTGAAGGAAGGAAGGCTTTAGATCTGGGTAATTGGTCAGCAACTCGTCCAGAGTGAGTATTCTAGTACCCTGAAGAAGATCCGCGAGGGTCTCAGGGCCCCCGCGCCTCCAGGGTGACACCGAAAAGGTAGGGATCAACCAAGTAAACGCCTCCAGCGGAAAATCTCCAGGAGGGATCTTGGTCCATTCCCCACGTAGTGAGCGATGAACCGCTAGTAGTTCAGAGATTGGGTTAAGAAAGTCGGTGTCTGTCAGATGGCTCACCGAGTCCGCCGCAAGGAGAGATTGCAGGGATCCCCCCCGGGGCGAGCTCTCCTCTATCAACTTCCACCCCTGACAATCCTCATCGTGCCACCACTTCCCTGCTGCCTCCAGCACCACCGCCCTCCGATATTTCTCCACATCTGGCACTCCCATCCCAGATTTCGTTAGATGTCAGTGTAGTAAGGACCCCTTAACTCTAGCCGGAGCCGTCCCCCATACACATCTAGAGATCATACGCTGGAGACGTCGCAGTAGCATTCTGAGGAAGTGAATTGGAACACATCTAAAAAGCAATCAAATTTTGGGGAGCCACAACATCCTCACCGCCTGCACCCTGGCTATCCACAACATTGAATCCAATGGGAGGTCCACTAGGGCTCTCCCAAGATCCGTCATGAGGCGGTCTATGTTTTTCACCGCCATATGTCTGGAGGGGCATAAAATGATCCCCAGATATGGAATGCCCGCCGGGAAGCATTTAAAGGGGAACAAGGCGGCAAGGATAGCCGCGTCTTTATCTGGGACTCCAATAGGGAGCAGCACTGATTTAGCTGCGTTGAGTTTATAGTATGATATCCGTGCAAAGCAGTCAAGTTTCTTTACAATCCCAGGGAGGGAGGAAAGAGGGTCTTCCGTAACCACTATGACATCGTCGGCATATAAACCGACTACGTGTTTATGACGCCCCACTACGATCCCGGGGATCGATGGGTCCGCTCTCAATGATATTGCTAGCGGCTCCATTACCAGAGCGAAGACCAAAGGCGACAGGGGACATCCCTGACGGGTGCCATTGGTGATATGGAAGAGCCTAGATTTGTATCCCGCAGATAAAACTCTTGCACATGGGTTTGAGTAAAGAGCAAGGATCGCTGTGGAGACAGGGCCCGTAATACCGAAGGCTGAGAGGACCTCCCGGAGATATCCCCAGTGTACCATATCAAACGCTTTCTCGGTGACTAAGGACAGAAACACACTGGGGACACCTCTCCTCTCAGCCACCTCTATCAAGTCCAGCATCCTCCTCGTCCCATCGTTTGCTTGCCTGCTCTGCACGAACCCAACTTGGTCGTGGTGCATCAACAGAGGAATCACATCTCCCAATCGTGTGGCCAAGAGTTTAGCATATAGTTTAACATCAGTGTTTAAGAGCGATATGGGTCTGAAGTTCTCCGGGCAGTCCTGAGCCTTTCCCACCTTGGGTATTGTCGATATTGTGGCTTCCAACGCAGCTTCGGGAATAAAACCCCGCATTTGCCATACATTGAATAGTCGGAGAAGATAAGGCGTAAGAATCTGCCCGTAGTGCCCATAGTACTCATTGATCAGTCCGTCAGGACCTGGCGCTTTGTTGCTTTTCAATCCCTTTAGAGCTCTGTGAATTTCAAGTTCAGTAAAGGGGGCATTCAATGAGACCAGTGAGTCTGGCGAGAGAGTAGGAATATTCAGGGTCCCCAAGAACGCCTGTATAGACTCCGTAGTGGGCTGGGGTGTCTTTGGGTCGAGTCGGAGGTTGTATAGTCGTTCATAATACGAGGCGAAAACCTCCACTATGTCTACTGGGTTCCTAACTAGTTTCCCCTCTCTGTCTCGTATAGCCGTCACCATCCCCTTAGCCGTTCTTTTTTTGAGTCTACGGGCCAGTAACTTGCCAGCTCGGTCTCCTGCCTCGTAATACCTGGTACAAAGTTTTCTGAGAGTAGTCTCGTGTTGTTTAAGAAGCAGTGCGCGAAGACTATTGCGGATCTGTCGTATCTGCGATGTGAGTGCACAAGTCGGTGAGGACTTATTAAGCGTCTCCAAACGAGAGAGATCTGCTGTCCAGTCCTTTAAAAGCTGCTCTCTGCGACACTTCACGATCGATGCCTTTTGTATGCACAGACCACGCATCACCGCCTTGTGCGCGTACCAAATCACATCGTCCGGGGTCTGGTGTACATCATTCAGATCAAAATATTCTCTTAATGCCGTGCCAATATCTTTAGCGATCTCCAAGTCGGTCAGAAGACCTGCGTGCAACCTCCAGGACCTAGGAGCCCTACCCCCGACGTCAAGCTCCATTTCCAGTTCAATCGGGGCATGGTCCGACCAAGTGATCAGACCAAGCCCCGACGAACTACACATATCCAGCACTAGGTCGTTAAGCAGAAACAAGTCTATTCTGGAGTAGGATTTGTGCGCCGGGGAGAAGAAGGAATAATCCCGCTCCTCCGCGTGCTGGTATCTCCAGACGTCGTGAAGGTGGAACTCCCGACAGAGGTCTCCCAATGCACTCCTGCTCCTGGACATAGGGGATGAGGAGTCAATGCGGGGCTCCATCACCGCATTAAAGTCGCCGCAGATGATAAGGCGTCCTTCAGTCTCTCTCTGAATATGACCGAATAAGCGTCTCAGAAATTTTGTTTGACCCACATTCGGGCTGTAGACAGTGATTATCGTGTAACGGGTTCCCCGATCTCGCATTTCACACCGATATATCTACCTGCCCCGTCAGTGAAGGAGGAGAGCAGGGAGAACTGTATTTTATGACTGACAAACATGCAGACCCCCGCTTATTTCTCAGGTGCATTAGCGAAAAAGCTATGTGGGTAGTCTGGGTGCTGGAGACACGCGTTATCAGCCTCCAGCAAGTGCGTCTCCTGGAAGCACAGGATATCAGCTTTAGAGGACCTCGCCTCCCTCCAGAGGCTAAAACTCTTAGCTGGAGAGTTTAGGCTGTTCACATTCAGTAACAGCACTTTCAGCGGCATTGCAGGGCCCAGGGGAGACCGGTAAAGAAAAAGAAAGAGAAGTTAGAAGTAGAAGAAGAAAATGAGGGGGGAGGAGGGGGAAGAAGGGGGTTGTGTGCTGGGTGGGTCAAAGGGGGAAGGATAATGCAGAGGAAAAGGCGGGAGAATTCTTCCAAAAAAAGGACAGGGAGACTTCCACGATGGGGGAGGGAAACAAACACACGGTATAATGTAGGGGGAAGGGGGGGTATGCACAAAGGATGTACAACAACACTAATTGTAAACTCACATAGGGATTCCCAAGAGCGGAATCAAGTCCTTGGGGGAGGGGGATCCACACGGTGTCTCAGTCCCCTCCACTCATTACCCCTCCAGGGGGAGAGAGAAAACCGCTAGGAACTCGCTTTAAATGAACAGTACCTTGAGGGTAATAACCCATCAGAGTTCTCCACCTGCGTTTCACAGTATGAGGATCCAGAGTTCCCAATTAAATAGAGTGGATTTCTATTCCGGAGCGATCTCTTCCGCTTCGTCGTTCCTCGCAGGGCTTTCCCTGATCGGTTCTGGACGCTGCGGTGTAGAGGCAGATAGCAGTCGCCACGCCCGGAGAGCTCTCCTCAGTTGGGTCGGCGACGCAAAGGAGTGCCGCTTGCCGTCAAACCTGAAGTTGACTGAGGTAGGGGACCCCCAGGCATATGGGATCTCCCTGTCCCTCAGCACCCTACAGCTGGAAGCAAACTCCCTGCGCCTCGCTTGTGTCCCCGGAGAGAGGTCTTGATAGATAGAGATGTTCTCGTATGGAGTAGGCAGCGGCGGGCCCCGTCTCATCCATTTGAACAACATGTCAGCGATCCCCGGGTACCTCATATGCACGAGCACATCTCTGGGAACTGCAGGAGGAAGATTCTGAGGTTTGGGGATACGAAACGCTTTCTCTATGGCCAGTTCTGTTGCCGGTAATTCAGGGAAAACCGCAGTCAGGAAAGCAGCCACAGCCACTCGAGCGTCCGGCGCATTGTTCCCCTCCGCCATTCCTCTTCTTTTGAAATGATTGCGCCGAAGTTGGTCCTCGATATGATTCAACGCCCCGGAGAACGATCCCATCTCGCGGCCTAGTTCGGCGTGATTATCCGCCAGAGCGTTATGGGCCTTGGCGACTTCTCATATCTTGTTCTCCAGGTGCGAGGTTTTGGCGCCAAGCGCACCCATGTCCTCTCTCATTGTGCCGATCAGCGCCGCCATATCCGTCATGAGGGAGGCTCTGAATGTAGCAAGACAGTCTTGCAGGACCTCCTGGGTAACAGGGGAGCCGGCACTTGGGATCGGGTCTCTTCTCTCTGATGACCGGTGTGAGTGCAGGTCATGTTGAGGCCGATCACGCTGATCTCCATCAGGCGCCATTTTTGTTGGGGAGTCCCGCTGCTGCTCAGACCCGAAGTACTCGGTTAGTCTATGCTCGGTCCGGTGCTTTGTTTGATTCGGTTTAGGCATCTCCTCTGTGTCTCGGCAGCTCCCGGTAGCCATTAGGTGAAGTTAGACTTGGGATAAGTCGTTCTAATGCCGTTTATGTGGAAAAACAAGCGGAGCTCTCTTAACCTGCGACCGGCGCCATGAGCAGCTGGACACGCCCTACAAATTACTTTTTATACTTACCTTCTGAATGATTTCCTGGATTTTCCTATCTGTGTTTCTTGGATTCTTGGCATCCAATATCCGTGACCTGCCCGGAGTTAGGCTGCATTCACATGCTCAGGTTTTGGTCAGTTTTTTACATCAGATTTTGTAGCCAAAAGCAGGGGTGGATGAAAAATACAGATGTGGTGACGTCTGTCTATTAGGACACTTTCACACGTTGAGTATTTGGGGAGGTTTTTTTACCTCAATATTTACAAACCAAACCAAGGAGGGGAACAATCAGAGGAAGACACGTGGCACCACTTCTGCATTTTTCATCCACTCCTGCTTTTGGCTTACAAAAACTGATGTGAAAAACTGACCAAAACTTGAATATGTGAACGTAACCTTAATTGGAATGTACCTGGGACTTTGTAATTGTGAAATATGGGGTGAGCTGAATTTATTAGATTTTTTTTTCATTTATACGAGTGTGTGTATGTGCTCGGTGATATACATATGTGTGCGCTATGTGTCAGTATACATATATGTGTGTGTAACATGCAGTGTTTGTGTCACATTCTGTAGGTACCGTATTTTTCGGACTAAGGGTAGGGTCACATTGCAAACCTAAATTGCATTCACCGCATCCGGATCCGGATGCGGTGAACGCAATGCCGGGCACACACATTTTTTTACAAAAATGTGTGCTGAATACCGCACTGCGGTCACCGGATGGCTCAGGATGTGTAATCCTGAGCCATCCGGTAACTGCATAGGTTGCGGTTCCCGGCTCAGCAAACCTAGTAAAGAGTTAAATTGATTACTAAAGTACTGTTTGAGGTCTGTAGGGGGCTTAGACCCCCCTACAGACCGGCCGCCCACTTCGGTGGGCTCCTAATACAATATCCCCGCTGTCACGGGCTCCTCCGAGCCCGTGCAAGTCCCCACACCCCCAGCCCCCCGAATTACTATACAGGGGTGCCTGCACCCCTCTTGTATACTTATTCCTGTATGTGGGGGAAAATGATGTATTAAAGTATTGGTAGCAGGTCATATTTACGTGTCTTCGGCATTGTTGAGAATAATCCATGGGCGGGGCTGTTCGCGGCAGCCTCCGCCCCATCATTTCTTATGGCCGCCCCCTCTGTGCCTCAGCCATTGATATGAGGCCGGCCGCATCATGAAAGGGGCGGGGCGACACGTCACACCGTCGCCCCGCCCCTTTCATGACGCGGCCGGCCTCGGATCAGGATTTTGAAAACAAAACTGAAATGTGACCCTAGCCTAAGAGACGCATTTCCCACCCCAACTTTTGAAAATGGGGGGTGCGTCTTATAGTCCAAATATAATGAAGTGTGTGCTGTGGAGGGGTGGTTTAGGAGTGGTGTCCGGAGGCTTGAGGTGGCTGGCGCATTCTGCAGCTGTAGCCTGTGATCACTGCACTGCACTGAATGGCCCCTTTCACGTCTATGCGTTTGTGCTTTTGCCTGCATTTGCCTAGCCTGCGCTAGCGCAAATGCAAGTGCAGGTGCATTTTGAGGTAAACGCAGGCAAGCACATAAGCGCATAGATGCACAGCTCTTGCGCTTGTCAGCATTCCCGCCGCCATTACCTTCTATGGTGAGCGCAGGACACGAAATGCTGGGAGCGCAGGTGTGCAGAGGGGCTGAGTGTGAGCGCATGTGTCACTCAAGATGCACAGGAAATGCGTAATGCGATGTTTCCGGTGCGTCCTGAGTGACGCATGCGCTCACACTCAGCCCCTCTGCACACCTGCGCTCCTGGTATTTCGTGTCCTGCGCTCGCCACAGAAGGTAATGGTGGCAGGAATGCAGACAAGTGCAAGAGCTGTGCATCTATGCGCTTATGTGCTTGCCTGCGTTTGCCTGAAAATGCACCTAAGCTTGCAATTGTGCTTTCGCAGGCCAGGGAAAAGCACAAATGCATAGATGTAAAAGGGGCCAATATTACATTAGCTTAACTAGCGGGGACCGGGATCAGCTGCAGCAGCTGTGATTGTGTTTCAGCATATTGATATTCACTGTTCTCCAAGCATCATGGCATGGGGAACAGTGAATATACCGGATGATCATACTCACCCTTTTCATCGGTCCCTCCCGCAGCTGAGATTGTGTTTCTGCATATTCACTTTTCTCCAAGTATCATGGCAGGGGGAATAGTGAATGTACAGGACGATCACACTCACCCTCTCCATCGATCTCTCCTGCAGCACATCCTGCAATGTCCTTCTGTGATCATCAACAAAATGATCAGCGTGTAGAGTGGGCGCCGGACAGTGATGCCATCACTGTGCGCCCGCTTTACACACTGATCACTGCATTCAGCATTACACAGAAGGACATCGCCACCGTTGCTGCAGGTGTGATTGATGGAGAGGGTGAGCATAATCATCCTGTATATTCACTGTTCCCCATGCCATGATACTTGGAGAAAAATTAATATGCAAAAACACAATTGCAGCAGCTGGAGGGACCAACGCAGAGGGTGATTATGATCATTTTTTTTTTTTTATTTAAGTGATGGGGGCCCATGTACCAGGATGGAGGCATCATATATACCAGAATGGGGGATCATGTAAAGTATATATGTATATATACATATGTATATGAACCAGGATGGGGAGATCATGTATATTAACCAGGATGGGTGGGATCAGGTATATAAACCAGGATGGGGCGATCATATGTATAAACAATGATGGAGGGTGATCATGATTGTATATAAACCATGATGGGGGATCATATATATAAACCAGGATGGGGGAATCATATATATAAACCAGGATGATGTGGCGACATATATGTACAACATTATGGAGGGAATCATATATTACCAGGATAGGGAACAAATTTGGGGACATTACCCCATAACAGTGTCAGCAGCAGATGCCAACCCTATAACAATGCATTATGACCTTATTTTTTGCTTAAATGTTTTTCCCTATTTTCCTCCTCTAAAACCTGGATGTGTCTTACGGTGCAATGCATCTTATAGTTTGAACCAGGGCCGTATTTGCCATTAGGCACCCGTAGGCACGTGCCTAGGGCGGCGCCATTGTTACAAGGGCGGAGTCTTAGCATGGTTTCTTTTTTTTTTTTTTCGGCCCCGTCTCGGCCGATTGTGGTAAGCCCCGCCCCCTCATAACCTCGTCCCCCCCCCTTCATCATCAGGCCCGCCCACCTCACCCAGCCTGCAGCAGCCGGCTAACAGGCCTGGTGGAAGAGTGGAGGAGGGGCCCGCTGCGGAGGAGACCGTGTTTCCCTCCCCCGGTCATTGTGCCCACCCACCTCACCTCACTATCACTAGTAGCCATCGGGAAGAGGAGCCGGAGTGGTGGTGGTGCCGCCGCATGACGCTGCTGCAGCCTGCAGACAGCATGATTGATGGCAGGCGGCAGCCGGCAGCCGGCGGGGGTCATAGTGTACAGTTGCCTGCTGGAACAGCCAGGACCTGTGATGACGTCACGCTCATGTGACTCGGGTGGGCGGAGCCACATTTTGCCCGGCAAGAAGAATTGTCAACAGGAGCTGGGACTGACTATTCAAGGTACATGGAGGGGGGGCAGAGGACATGGAGGGGGGGGTGCAGAGGACATAGAGCATGGAGGGGGGGGTGCAGAGGACATAGAGCATGGAGGGGGGGTGCAGAGGGCATGGAGGGGGGTGCAGGGGACATGGAGGGGGGTGCAGAGGACATAGAGCATGGAGGGGGGGGTGCAGAGGACAGATCATGGAGGGGGGGTGCAGGGGACATGGAGGGGGGGCAGAGGACATGGAGGGGGGTGCAGAGGACATAGAGCATGGAGGGGGGTGCAGAGGACATGGAGGGGGGGCAGAGGACATGGAGGAGGGGGTGCAGAGGACATAGAGCATGGAGGGGGGGTGCAGGGGACATGGAGGGGGGGGGCAGAGGACATGGAGGGGGGGGGTGCAGAGGACATAGAGCATGGAGGGGGGGGCAGGGGACATGGAGGGGGTGTACAGAGGACATGGAGGGGGGTGCAGAGGACATGGAGGGGGGTGCAGAGGACATGCAGGGGACATGGAGGGGGGGCAGAGGACATGGAGGAGGGGGTGCAGAGGACATAGAGCATGGAGGGGGGGTGCAGAGAACATAGAGCATGGAGGGGGGGTGCAGAGGACATAGAGCATGGAGGGGGGGTGCAGAGGACATAGAGCATGGAGGGGGGGTACAGAGGACATGGAGGGGGGTGCAGGGGACATGGAGGGGGGGCAGAGGACATGGAGGGGGGGTGCAGAGGACATAGAGCATGGAGGGGGGGGCAGGGGACATGGAGGGGGGGTACAGAGGACATGGAGGGGGGTGCAGAGGACATGCAGAGGACATGGAGTGTGGTGCAGGGGACATGGAGTGTGGTGCAGGGGACATGGAGAGGGGTGCGCAGGGACATGGAGGGGTGCGCAGGGGACATGGAGGGGTGCGCAGGGGACATAGAGGGGGTGCGCAGGGGACATGGAGGGGGTGCGCAGAGGACATGGAGGGGGGGTGCAGAGCACATAGAGCATGGAGGGGGGGTGCAGAGGACATGGAGGGGGGGTGCAGGGGACATGGAGGGGGGGCAGAGGACATGGAGGAGGGGGTGCAGAGGACATAGAGCATGGAGGGGGTACAGAGGACATGGAGGGGGGGTGCAGGGGACATGGAGGGGGGGGCAGAGGACATGGAGGGGGGGTGCAGAGGACATAGAGCTTGGAGGGGGGGGCAGGGGACATGGAGGGGGGTACAGAGGACATGGAGGGGGTGCAGAGGACATGGAGGGGGGTGCAGAGGACATGCAGGGGACATGGAGGGGGGGCAGAGGACATGGAGGAGGGGGTGCAGAGGACATAGAGCATGGAGGGGGGGTGCAGAGGACATAGAGCATGGAGGGGGGGTGCAGAGGACATAGAGCATGGAGGGGGGGTACAGAGGACATAGAGCATGGAGGGGGGGTACAGAGGACATGGAGGGGGGTGCAGGGGACATGGAGGGGGGGGCAGAGGACATGGAGGGGGGTGCAGAGGACATAGAGCATGGAGGGGGGGCAGGGGACATGGAGGGGGGGTACAGAGGACATGGAGGGGGGTCAGAGGACATGGAAGGGGGTGCAGAGGACATGCAGAGGACATGGAGTGTGGTGCAGGGGACATGGAGTGTGGTGCAGGGGACATGGAGAGGGGTGCGCAGGGGACATGGAGGGGTGCGCAGGGGACATGGAGGGGTGCGCAGGGGACATGGAGGGGGTGCGCAGGGGACATGGAGGGGGTGCGCAGAGGACATGGAGGGGGGTGCAGAGGACATGCAGGGGACATGGAGGGGGTGCAGAGGACATGGGGGGTGCAGAGGACATGGGGGTGCAGAGGACATGGGGGGGTGCAGGGGACATGGAGGGGGGTGCAGAGGACATGGAGGGGGGTGCAGGGGACATGGAGAGGGGTGCGCAGGGGACATGGAGGGGTGCGCAGGGGACATGGAGGGGTGCGCAGGGGACATGGAGGGGGTGCGCAGAGGACATGGAGGGGGTGCGCAGAGGACATGGAGGGGGGTGCAGAGGACATGGTGTTACACTGTGCACAGAACGGAGTTGGGGACATGGTGGTACACTGTGCACAGCACGAAGCTGAGGACATGGTGGCACACTGTGCACAGCACGGAGCTGAGAACATGGTGGCACACTGTCTGTGCTCAGCACGGAGCTGAGGACATGGTGGCACACTGTCTGTGCTCAGCACGGAGCTGAGGACATGGTGGTACACTGTGCACAGCACGGAGCTGAGGACATGGTGGCACACTGTCTGTGCTCAGCACGGAGCTGAGGACATGGTGGTACACTGTGTACAGCACGGAGCTGAGGACATGGTGGTTCACTGTCTGTGCACAGCACGGAGCTGAGGACATGGTGGTACACTGTCTCCCGTCGCTTTAAAATTGGTCTGTTTTTCATCCAGAAGAGTTGGACGAGTGACATCTGTTTTTTGGTCTGTTTGGCATCCAACTGTTGTGCGAGTGTCCGACATTTCTCTCAGATCACATCCATGTGATGTCCGTGTGCAATCTGTTCTTTCTTCAGCAGCTATTACTGTATAATAATTTACAGGAACATTTTACAGTGTTCTCAGCTGCAGAACGATAATGTATCCGTGAAAAAAATGTGTCCGACTCAGATGGTTCGTGTGCGGTCCATGATTTTGTCAGACCCATAGACTTGCATTGGCGAGTCTTGTACATGAATCTCATACTGTCGCAGCATGTTGTGACTTTTTTCTCATCCTGAATCTGGCTGAGAAAAAGCGTCGGACACTCGTCATTGTGCTCTCAGAGATTGATTAACATTGGTCCGACTGCAATGCAATAAAATCACACATTGCACTCATCCGAGTTTCACGCCAGTGTGTCCGTACCCTAATACTAAAATCCATATAGTAATCCTACAATGTCTGCTGGACATGGTATGGGGGGGGTTATGGCTCAGTTAGTACACTCCATACTTCTTGTTATTAACCAGTTAATGCTCTCTTGTCCACCGCACTGTAGTGTCAAAAGACGACGACAGCGAGACAGACAGCAACATGGCATCAGAGAGCCTCTGACCTCAAAATAGAAGATCCTCAAATCCCGGTATTGTGACATCATATTAAGAACAATATTTTTTGCATTTATATTACACTATAAGCTCCACAGCACTTTACATACATCATCAACACTGTCCCCATAGGGGCTCATAATGTAAACATCCTGTCAGTAGGTCTCTATATTGTATAGGAGTAGCCCCGGCACACTGATATCATGAAAAATAGAGTCTTTGCAACAACAGTCTTTTTGTTGTGATTTTATTAAGGGTGGTGTTACAATCCAACGTTTCAGCTCTACATCTCGAGCTTTCATCAGGGATATGACTTGGTCCTTGGTTTCGGGGTATATGTATAGGTGGTATAGGTTTACTATTATGGTCCAGCTAGGGTGAGGTCATCCCTTACAAGGGTAGTCCTGCTGGTCAGGACTCAATTGAAGTCACAGATGTCACAGGAGAGAATGAGGGGTTATTGTGTTAGCACAGGTGGAGTACTTTATGCTAGAGGGATAAATGAGAAGGAGACCTCAGGTGTGCATCGCTGGAACGGTACCTATAGTGACCACGATGTGTAAGGTCAGCACGTGACTCCGTCCTTGTGTCCTAAGTCTGGTCAGGTGTAGAGGAGGCCTCCCCCTAGCTGGACCATAATAGTAAACCTATACCACCTATACATATATCCCGAAACCAAGGACCAAGTCATATCCCTGATGAAAGCTCGAGATGTAGAGCTGAAACGTTGGATTGTAACACCACCCTTAATAAAATCACAACAAAAAGACTGTCGTTGCAAAGACTCTATTTTTCATGATATTAGTGTGCCGGGGCTACTCCCATACTTTAGATTGTTTTTTTTTCCCCTGAGCACCTAAATTGGGGTCTGAGCCTGTCATATCTACTCTAGGTCTCTGTATTGTGGCTGGACAAACCTTTTATATGTACTACATGATGAAATGTGGGGGGAGAAGCTACATGAAGTTTGGGGGGATGGCCGCGACTAGCGGGAAGATTGTCAGTGACGGGGGGAGGGGCCGCAACATGGGAGGAGCCGCAATGTGGGAGGGGCCAAGATGGGGGAGGAGCCATGACAAGGGGGGGGCGGCGACCACTGACAGTGCCTAGGGCAGCAGGAACTCCAAATACGGCCCTGGTTTGAACAATACAGTATGTAGTATCCATTTATAAACCCCAGATGAACAGATGAGCATTTATAGGTGTATCTTCAATTGCCCATATAAACAAGCAAATTGCTGCTCATGGCTTGGGTGATTGGATTGTTTATGGAGGAAGAAAAATCATTGTTCTTGGCAGCACATTGCCCAGTATAAACTGCAGATATGCTGATGATAACATGGTGCTGATAACATGATCTATTTGTGATGATTCTGTTCACATTATTCTTGGTCAACCAGTGTAAAAAGGCTGATAAACAAGCATTGAACGACTTCAATATTGGTGATCCCACTTGTTTAACAGTCTGAACTCAGTGCATGTAAATGTAACTTAAATAGTTGAGTCAGGGGCGGACATATCATTGATGCAACTGTAACGACCAGACTGTCAGTCGTACGTGTATAAGGGATACGGCGCTGCTATGAATTACTCCGACCTCGGTATAGTGGCAAATCAACTTTCTTTATACTTGTCAAACAAATAACAGGGTCAAACTTTTCTACAAATTATGGGCCACAACAGTCACGAATACAAAATACAAGTTATGTAGCCCAAGAAAACCCAAGTGCCAATCTCACAGGAATGAACAAAACTACCCCTGGGCTACGCACTCCCACTCTTATTCACTACAGCGCCTATCCAGGATTTTACCGTGGACGTGGCACGTGGTCCTCTCAGGAATTATACCCTTACATCCCCCTACCACACTAATTACAATATGATCCGGGTACCCTTGTTTTCCCTTTGATAAACTATCATATATTTAGCCAACACATTGTCTACAGTATACACTCTCTCTTCCTACAAGAGCAAAGTGAAATCTCTCTGACTTAATATACACAAACAGTTAACAGACTGAACCTTTTATTAGACCCTGATCTCTGGTCACAGGGTTTGATCAGCTTCTCCTTCTCACCAAGCTCTCTAGCACATCCAGATGCAGGCATGAATTAGAATCGATCTCAGTCTCAATCTGTAGTTCACAACAGGGCTCTTTTGTAGTATCCAAGTGAGCAGAGTATTGATCTCTGGATCAAGCCTGATCAGTCCATCAGCAATGATATACACCGGACAGTTCTCAACACTACTAGAATTACTAACTAGCTTTCACTAACTAACTACACAGTTGGTGACTGGTCATATATCTCAGTTATGCACAAGGAGCAGCTTCTTCTTGGACACCCCATCTGGCTCATGTCTCTACAAGCTCCAAGCATCTCTGGGCATCAAACATGTCTTGTCTCCTCAGAGGTCTCCTTGGATCTGCCTTTCCTTAGCCTGCTTCACTTCCTGGACTCTCAGATTCCCGGGTTTTTCATAGATCCCCGGGCTTTTTCTTTACTTGTCTGTTGGTGACCCCTAATGGCCTGACTAAGTCATTGCAGGAAAAAATTACATTGTCAGTAATATGAACTCATTATTAAGAACACACACCTTCATTCACAACCTGTGCAGCCGCACAGGGGCCCAAAAGGTTAGAAGGCCCATCTCCACATCCAAAGCAAGTGGAATTATGTATTTTGATGAGCTATAGGACTGCAAACTATTCTTGCACAGGGGTTAAGTGTGTTCTTGCAATATGTTAATGCAAACTATGAGAGAGGACAGAAAGCACCATAGCATCTTATCCTTACAACACTGAGGTCATAAAGGATTTTTTGTCACTGCTCACCTGGGACAGTTGTGTGACCCACAACTGGTATAAAGGTGTAAATATGGCTGCCGCAGGATCCACACTCCACCCACACAGGGGTGCCAAAGACGAATACAGGGGAAAAGGACAGCACTTCCTGGATACAGAAAGCACTATCCTTTTTACCCTGTATTCATCTTGCAATAAGTTAGCATTGAGGGCTTTTGCCCAGGACCCCATTTTGCCTGAAACCAGCCCTGATAAGATGAGTTGTATAGTTTGGCTTTTGGCTGCTGCTATGCAGCCAGAATGTGAAGTTACTGCAGTATAGCCACACAGCCTGCATGTTCTGTTATGTAAGTATAGTGCCAATGTATAGACACTATGGCTGAACATATTATGCGCATTGCATTTAGTTTCTTATTCTACCCAAAATGATTATATAGACCACTACTGATCTGGAAGCAGGGGCTTATGCAGCTGTAAATCACTGCATACTTTTCTACCTGGCAGCAAACTTAGACCCCTTTCACATCAGCATTTTTTTCATATCGCGGCAGATGCGGTTTTTTTCACCGCATCTACCGCGATTTGAAAAAAACGCTGATGTGAAAGGGGCCTAAGTTCATCACTTTGAACTGCTACTACTGTCCATCAATGACGACACAAATCAGTGCCAAGTAGGGCAAGGGAGAACTGTTCTGTGAAACAATTTTCTCATTCAGGAGACAAAGTGATATACAAGTGCATATTCAAAACACGTCTTGCTCTCATGCCCTGTCTTTGTAACCTTTTACAATGCCCTGTTTTTACAATGGACGATTAATAAAGAAGATAGTTTTTACCAGAAGCGGGCACGTTATTTGTTTTTGCTAGTGCTATCAAAGCAACCTGGTCTTCCCTAACACCTCAGCAGCGCCACAGGCTGATCACATGGGCTGGCCACTCCAGCTGCCCACCTGCCGCAAGCCTGGCTCCGGGCCCAGGCCACAAACCGTGGCCTCTTCCTACGGGCTCCCAGAGCTAAATAAGCCCCGCCTCCCCACTGAAGCCGGCGTTGCAGCTCATCAACTGCTGCGCCTCTCACCATCCATAGCCGGTGCTGGAGGTACAGATAGGGCCAGAAATATTTGGACAGTGACACAATTTTCGCGAGTTGGGCTCTGCATGCCACCACATTGGATTTAAAATTAAACCTCTACAACAGAATTCAAGTGCAGATTGTAACGTTTAATTTGAAGGGTTGAACAAAAATATCTGATAGAAAATGTAGGAATTGTACACATTTCTTTACAAACACTCCACATTTTAGGAGGTCAAAAGTAATTGGACAAATAAACATAACCCAAACAAAATATTTTTATTATTTTTATTTTCAATATTTTGTTGCGAATCCTTTGGAGGCAATCACTGCCTTAAGTCTGGAACCCATGGACATCACCAAACGCTGGGTTTCCTCCTTCTTAATGCTTTGCCAGGCCTTTACAGCCGCAGCCTTCAGGTCTTGCTTGTTTGTGGGTATTTCTGTCTTAAGTCTGGATTTGAGCAAGTGAAATGCATGCTCAATTGGGTTAAGATCTGGTGATTGACTTGGCCATTGCAGAATGTTCCACTTTTTTGCACTCATGAACTCCTGGGTAGCTTTGGCTGTATGCTTGGGGTCATTGTCCATCTGTACTATGAAGCGCCGTCCAATCAACTTTGCAGCATTTGGCTGAATCTGGGCTGAAAGTATATCCCGGTACACTTCAGAATTGATCCGGCTACTCTTGTCTGCTGTTATGTCATCAATAAACACAAGTGACCCAGTGCCATTGAAAGCCATGCATGCCCATGCCATCACGTTGCCTCCACCATGTTTTACAGAGGATGTGGTGTGCCTTGGATCATGTGCCGTTCCCTTTCTTCTCCAAACTTTTTTCTTCCCATCATTCTGGTACAGGTTGATCTTTGTCTCATCTGTCCATAGAATACTTTTCCAGAACTGAGCTGGCTTCTTGAGGTGTTTTTCAGCAAATTTAACTCTGGCCTGTCTATT
This sequence comes from Allobates femoralis, assembly GCA_033576535.1. Classification (NCBI taxonomy): domain Eukaryota; kingdom Metazoa; phylum Chordata; class Amphibia; order Anura; family Aromobatidae; genus Allobates; species Allobates femoralis. The sequence goes on along the minus strand of JARQOC010000005.1, from coordinate 424,952,141 downwards.
TTTGGAATTGATGAATGGTTTGCATCTAGATGTGAACACTTTATATTTACTGTCATGGAGTCTTCTCTTTACTGTTGACTTAGAGACAGATACACCTACTTCACTGAGAGTGTTCTGGACTTCAGTTGATGTTGTGAACGGGTTCTTCTTCACCAAATAAAGTATGCGGCGATCATCCACCACTGTTGTCATCCGTGGACGCCCAGGCCTTTTAGAGTTCCCAAGCTCACCAGTCAATTCCTTTTTTCTCAGAATGTACCCAACTGTTGATTTTGCTACTCCAAGCATGTCTGCTATCTCTCTGATGGATTTTTTCTTTTTTTTCAGCCTCAGGATGTTCTGCTTCACCTCAATTGAGAGTTCCTTTGACCGCATGTTGTCTGGTCACAGCAACAGCTTCCAAATGCAAAACCACACACCTGGAATCCACCCCTGACCTTTTAACTACTTCATTGATTACAGGTTAACGAGGGAGACGCCTTCAGAGTTAATTGCAGCCCTTAGAGTCCATTGTCCAATTACTTTTGGTCCCTTGAAAAAGAGGAGGCTATGCATTACAGAGCTATGATTCCTAAACCCTTTCTCCGATTTGGATGTGGAAACTCTCATATTGCAGCTGGGAGTGTGCACTTTCAGCCCATATTATATATATAATTGTATTTCTGAACATGTTTTTGTAAACAGCTAAAATAACAAAACTTGTGTCACTGTCCAAATATTTCTGGTCTCGCTCTGGCCCCTCCATCTGGCCCCTCTGCCCGCATCTGGCCCCCCCTGGCCGCTCTGACCCCTCCATCTAGCTTCCCTGTCTGCATCTGGCCACATCTGACCCCCTGACTGCATCTGACCCCCCTGGCTGCACTTGACCGCATCTGAACCTCTGGCTGCTTCTGACTCCCATGGCTGCATCTGACCCCCCTGGCTGCATTTGACCCCCCTGGCTGCATCTGACCCCCTAGCTGCATCTGGCCCCACTGGCAGCATCTGACCCCCATGGCCGAATCTGACCCCCCGATCCCCGGCTGCATCTGACCCCCCGGCTGCATCTGACCCCCTGGCTGCTTCTGACACCCCTGGCTGCTTCTGACCCCCCTGGCTGCTTCTGATCCCCCCCTGGCTGCATCATCCCATTCCCGGCAGCATCTTCTTATCCCTGGCTGCATCATCTCATCCCCGGCTGCATCATCTCATCCCCGGCTGCATGCATCATCTCATCCCCGGCTGCTTGCATCAACTCATCCCCGGCTGCATGCATCATCTCGACTCTGGCTGCATCATCTCAACCTTGGCTGCATCACCTCATTCCCGGCTGCATCATCTCATCCCTGGATTGCATCTCATCTCTTGACTGCATCTCATCGCCGGACTGCACCTCATTTACGTCCATTTGTCCATCACTACAGCTCTCCCTCCCACTGCTTCTGATCCCTGGCTGCTTCTGACCCCCTGCTACTTCTCATCCCCTGCTCACCGTATACAATGTTTCCGCTTATTTACACTCTCACTCCCATCCTTCTCCACTTCCTACTACCCCCACTTACCCTTCACCTAGCAACAAAGTACTTCTTTCACCCTCCATCCTACCTAGCCACCTCAGCCACTCGTCTGAACTGTTCCTTCACTGTCAATCCTCTGTCTCCAAACAAACACGCCCGCCACGTAAACTCTCCTGCTCCCATCTCCCAACCCTCTCCCTGCTCCTCCTACTTGCTGGCGACATTTCTCCGAACCCTGGCACCCCCATCACATCCCCACAGTCACATCCACCCCACTCCCACGACCCATCACTAACCCTCGTAACCTCAACAACCTTAGACTCATTCCTCCAGCCCCTGTTCCCCAGTCCCTTTACCCGGCGCACGCTGGAACACCCGCCCAGTCTGCAATAAATTCATTCACGACCTCTTTATCTCTAACAAACTCTCATTCCTCGGCATCACGGAGACCTGGCTCACCCCCTCCGACACGGCCTCTCCCTGCTGCACTCTCTTATGGCGGACTCAGTCTGTCTCACACTCCCCGCCCCTCTGACAAACATGGGATGGTATTTGCATGCTCTTGTCAAATACTTGCTCCTTCACCCCTATTCCACTGCCTCCCTCTGTTACTCTACCCTCTTTCGAAGCCCACTCTGTCCGCATCTTCTCTCCCTGTAACCTTCAGCTGGCCATCATCTACCGCCCCCCTAGATCCATCAGCTCCTTCCTGAACCACTTAACCACCTTGTTACTTCACTTCCTTTCTGTAGACATCCCCACCATCATTATGGGTGATTTCAATATCCCCATTAACACTTCCCACCCAACTGCCTCCAAACTTCTTTCACTGACTACTTCCTTTGGGCTCTCCCAATGGTCCTCCTCCGCCAGCCACAAAGATGGCCACACGCTGGACCTCATCTTCACCCTCCTGTGCTCTCTCACTAACCTCACAAACTCACCCCTCACCTGTCTGACCAAAATCTACTGACTTTCTCCTCCCTCTCCTCCCCTACCACACTACCCCCACTCCGCAAACTCCATCACCCCTGCAGAAACCTAAAACACATTGATCTACACTCATTCTCAGAATCTCTTCCCCTTCTCGATGACATAACTTCGACACGCAACAGAGACGCTGCCACCACCCTATATAACACCACTATAACTTAGCCACCCCCTGACATGTAATGCTCCTCGTACAAACAGGCAACCCTGGCACACCACCCTCACTAAAGACCTGAGACGAGCTTCCAGGGTCGCTGAGAGGAGATGGAAGAAATCTCACTCCACTGAGCACTTCGCGTTATTCAAACAGTCCCTCAATTACTTCAAGGCCGCACTCACAACCGCCAAACAAGCCTTCTTCTCATCCCTAATAACCTCCCTGTCCCACAATCCCAAACAGCTTTTTAAAACTTTCAATTCCTTACTCCGCCAGCCCGCTCCTCCTCCTTCTCCCCTTATGAAGATTTTGCCTCCTTCTTCAAGCAGAAGATCGACCCACTATCCTCACAGATTCCCCTCTCACCTGCACTGCCCTCTCATTCCATCAGCTGCTTCTCCCCCGTAACTGAAGATCAGCTCTCCTCCCTTCTATCAAATTCACACCTTACCACCAGCGCCCATGACCTGCTCCCATCCTACCCAACCTCATCTCTGTCTTTATCCCAGCCCTAACCAATCTCTTCAACTTATCACTTACTACTGGTGTCTTCCTCTCAGCCTTCAAACATGCCTTGATCACACCCATCCTCAAGAAACCCTCCCTCGACCCATCATCTGTGTCTGACTATCACCCCCATATCTATTCTCCACTTCTCCTCAAAACTACTTGAACAGCACATCCATTCAGAACTGTCCTCCCATCTCTCTTCCTGCTCCCTCCTCAACCACCTACAATCCAGTTTCCGACCCCACCACTCCACCAAAACAGCCCTAACCAAAGTCACCAACGACCTACTGACCGCCAAATGCAAGCGACACTACTCTGTCCTCCTCCTACTCGACCTATCTGCTGCCTTCGACACTGTTGACAATTCCTTCTACTTCAGATCCTGGAATCTTTTAGCATCAATGACATAGCCCTCTCCTGGATCTCCTCAGACCTAACGGACTGGACTTTCAGCGTCACCCACTCCCACACCTCCTGTTTGCCCTACCCCTTATCTGTTGGTGTCCCCCAAAGCTCAATTCTGGGACTGCTACTTTTCTCCATCTACACTCTCAGCCTTGAGCAACTCATTGAGCTCCACGGCCTTCAGTAACATCTCTACACCGACGACACCCAGATCTACCTGTCTGGCCCTGACATGACGTCTCTACTTTCCAAAATTCCACTATGCCTGTCTGCCATCTCATCCTCTTTCTCTGCTCACTTCCCTAAGCTGAACAAGGACAAAACTGAGTTCATGAACTTCCCCCAAGCTGCTCTCCCCCACTAGCCGACCAATCCATCCTTATCCATCCTTATCAATGACTGCTCACTCTCTCCAGACCCCCACGCCAAGTGCAATTTGGTAATCCTCGACTCTTACCTCTCCTTCAAGCCCCACATCCAGGCTCTCGCTACCTCCTGCAGACTCCAACTCAAAAACATTTCCCGGATTCGCACTTTCCTTGACCACGACACTGTAAAAACACTCATTCACACTCTCATCATCTCCTGCCTTGACTACTGCAACCTCCTACTTACTGGCCTCCCCGCTACCTCCCTTGCTTCCAAATAATTCATCTGTCTTCCTGCTACTCCCCCATCTCCCCCCTCTGCCAAACCCTTGGCTCCGCACTTCTCAGAGATCCCGGTTTAAAACACTAGCCATGACATACAAAGCTATCCGCAACCTTTCCCCTCCAAAAATCTGACATGGTCTCCCGATACCTACCCTCACTCAACCTGCGATCCTCCCAAGAGCTCCTCCTCTACTCCCCTCTCATCACAACCGCATACAGGATTTCTCCCATGCTTTTGCTATACTCTGGAACTCTCTGCCCCAACACATTAGACACTCGCCTACCCTGGGAACTTTCAAAAGAAACCTGAAGACCCACCTCTTCCGTCAAGCCTAAACCCTACAATGAGACCCTGTCCACCACACTATCTCCCGATAGGCACCACCCCCTCCTACTGTATCCCCACCCGTTCCCTCATAGACTGTGAGTCCTCGCAGACAGGGCTCTCTCCCCTCCTGTATCTGTACGACTTGATTGTCCATATATATTGTACCTGTCATTGTCTACCCCTTTCCATATATAAAGCGCCATGGAATCTAATGGCACTATATAAAAATAAATAATAATAATCACCTCCATGCCACGCTGCATTGATGCAGTAATTCATGCAAAAGGAGCCCCGACCAAGACCATCATTTATGAATTAAAAATCATTTTTTTTTCAGTTGGTCTTATATAATATTCTAATTTTCTGAGATAATGACCTTTGGGTTTTCATTGGCTATAAGCCATAATCATCTACATTACCAGAAATAAGCACTTGAAATACAGCACTCTGTTTGTAATGACTCTATATAATATATGTGTTTCACTTTATATATTGAATTACTGAAATAAATTAACTGTTTGGTCATATTCTAATTTATTGAGATGCACTTGTAAGTGCTCTGCCCAATTATTAAAGAATCAGTCAAAGGGTCTGGAGCTGCTGCTCCTGCCTGCCTGCAGGCTGTGGCCGTGTACAAATGGAACTATATGTCCATGATTTCTCTGCAACCAGAGATCTGCGAACAATGTCTGCACAATTATCTGTGCGTGTAACTGGGCCTTTACAGCAACCAGCAAAGTAAGTGACATCGCTGGAGTCAGTGTCTCTGTCCATACATCATCCTGCTTTCAGATGGGTTTGCAAAAACCTGGTGACAGATTCACTTTAAAGAGCTTAATTTATTAATAACATTTGTAGCCCTCATGCCTCTTTTCTTTACATAAAAAGTCCTTTATTCTAATCTATTGGTAGGCTACATTTGGGTAGCATGGCCTGCACATGTTAAAGAAAACATTTACACATACAGTTTAAGAACTTAATTCTAATGAAAAATATTGAATAAAACATGATGCTTTCAAGGATGCACGTTGCCTATTTTTCCAGCAATAAAATTCTTTAACACACTTCAAATGATAGAAAAGATTCTCACCTGTAATATCTGTGCAGGTTCCTGTCTCCAATCGGTGCTTCCTGTATAAATTCTTCAATACTTTGGCACTGCCGAAACGTTTAAAGCGGCTTTTCACATTGTTGTAGTACCATTCCAATGATTGGGTCCGCAAAAGCCTGTAATAACAAGACCATAAGGAAGGTTCATATGCATAAACATTATAATTATAATACTAAATATTTTACATATTCATAATTAACAGTATTCAGCATGCTCGGATATAGTCAACTCTCTGTCAACTACTGTATTTTCCAGGTTATAAGGTGCATGTTTTCCCCGAAGTTTGGAAGGAAAATTGGGGTGCGTCGTAGAAAATGGATATAGCTAATCAGTGTCACGCAGCAGTGGTAGAGCAGCTCAGGAGGGTCACAGGAGGCTGGGTCGGTGATGCTGTGGGCCTGGAGGAGGTGGTTTCGTGGTAGCGGGATGCAGGCGCCATTGACCCGCCGGCGGAAAGCAGGCACAATTGATCTAGCAGTGATGGATGTGATGGACTACAAGAAAATGGCTGCATATGCGACACGTGTGTGCAGATTGAGATCTCAGGGAGACAACACACATTGAGCTTCCATAAGATCCTAAAAGACCTCTGGGGGAGTGCAGTATTCTGACACATAAATATATATATATATATATATATATATATACTAGATGGTGGCCTGATTCTAATGCATCGGGTATTCTAGAATATGTATGTAGTTGACATACTGTGACTGACAGAACTTATTCAGTTAACGTGAGTTACAGCACATGTATAGCAGCACTATAGTATATGGCGGTACATTACAGTACATGTATAGCAGCGCTATGGTATATGGTGGTACATTATAGTACATGTATAGCAGCACTATAGTATATGGTGGTACATTATAGTACATGTATAGCAGCACTATAGTATATGGCGGTACATTATAGTACATGTATAGCAGCACTATAGTATATGGCAGTACATTACAGTACATGTATAGCAGCACTATAGTATAGGGTGGTACATTACAGTAAATTATAGCAGCGGTATAGCATATAGCGGTACATTACAGTACATGCATAGCAGCACTATAGTAATGGCGGTACATTACAGCACATGTATAGCAGCGCTATGGTATATGGCGGTACATTACAGTACATGTATAACAGCACTATGGTATATGGCGATACTCCACTCCCCGTGGCCCCCCTGCTTTTGCTGGCTCCTCCACAGTAAAAATAAAAAAATCCTCAGTGAGGATACTCACCTGTCCTCTGGCTTGCTCCACCTCCGTCTTCTAGGTCCTACAGCCTACAGGCCTTTAGTACCTGTCGTTGCCTGGGAAACTGATGGATAGTGACGGGGGGGGGGTCAGGATGGTGGCGGGGGGCAGGATGGAGGGAGCCGGGCAGCATGGAGCGATCCGGGCAGCATGGAGCGAGCGGGGTAGCATGGAGCGAGCGAGGCAGGATGGAGCGAGCGGGGCAGGATGGAGCCGGGCGGGCAAGATGGAGCCAAGGGGGGGGGCAGAATGGAGCCAAGGGAGGGGGTAGGAGGATAGAGGTGGGGGGGCCAGGATGGAGCCGGGGGAGCAGTATGGAGCCAGGGGGGGCAGAATGGAGCGATCAGGGCAGGATGGTGACGGGGGGGGGGGGGGGGGGGGCAGGATGGTGATGGGGGGGGGGGGGCAGGATGGTGGCAGGGGGCAGGATGGAGGGAGCCGGGAAGCATGGAGCGAGCCGGGCAGCATGAAGTGAGCGGGGCAGCATGGAGGGAGCGGGGCAGCATGGAGTGAGCGGGGCAGCATGGAGCCAGGGGGGAGCAGGATGGAGCCGAGGGGCAGGATGGAGCCGGCGGGGGCAGGATGGAGCCAGGGGGCAGGATGGAGCCGGCGGGGGGGCAGGATGGAGCGATTAGGGCAGAATGGAGGCGGCGGGGCAGAATGGAGCCGGGGGGCAGGATGGAGCCGGGGGGGCAGGATGGAGCGATCAGGGCAGGATGAAGCCGGAGGGGGAACAGAATGGAGCCGGTGGGGGGCAGGACGGATCCGGCGGGGGAGCAGGATGGAGCCGGCGGGGGGCAAGATGGAGCCGGGGGGGGTGCAGGATGGAGCAATCAGGGCAGGATGGAGCCGGGGGGGGGCAGGATGGAGCTGGCAGGGCAAAATAGAGCTGGCGGGGGCGGGATGGAGCCGGGGGGTCAGGATGGAGCCGGCGGGGAGGCAGGATGGAGCCGGGGGTGGGGGGCAGGATGGAGCGATCAGGGCAAGATGGAGCCGGGGGGGGGGGGGGGAGCAGGATGGAGCCGGCAGGGGGGGCAGAATGGAGCAAGCGGGGTAGGATGGTGGCGGGGGGGCAGGGTGGAGTGCCCGGTGCCGGGAGTAGTAGCAGGCTCTGTCTTGCTAGGACCTTGCATAATGTCAGAATGACATCGACGTTCGGCACTGTGATTGGCCCGCTCGCGGTCATGTGATATGTGACGCGCATAGCACATGACCGCGAGCGGGCCAATCACAGTGCCGAACGCCGATGTCATTCTGACATCATGCAAGGACCTAGCAGGACAGAGCCTGCTACTACTCCCGGTTACTGGTCACTCGGCGGAGAGGTAAGTATAAGAATATTTATTATTTTCAATACATTTGCCTTTATTTTATATTTAATTTCGCAGTGTATAGTGCACTGCGAAATCAAATCACTAAGGAGCAGGGGAGTCACGGGGAGCGGGTGCGTGGGCAGGACAGGAGGAGCAGGGGGGGAAGCGCGGGCAGGGCATTGGTGCGGGGTACGGAGGTATGGAGCGTGGGCTGGACTGGAGAAGCGGGGGGGAGGAGGCGCGTGCAGGGCAGAGGAGCGGGGTATGGAGCGTTGGCAGGACACCATCGGCCGGGCTGCAAATTGGCGCGAGAATCGAACTTTGAATTCTCGCACCTATTTGCATAGTCTGCGCTCATTGGCGCTCGCCAGAGGCGGGCGCCAATAAGCGGCCTGTCTCTGGGGCGCGACTTCTGTGACAGAGGCAAAAAACCCTTAGACAATTATATAGTAGATATAGACATATATATATATATCCGGTATATATTTTTATTTTTTTGGCAAAAATAATAGTAGTTTGGTTATAAACTCAGCTACAATAGAATTTCATTACCCTGTAGATATAGCAGACCTCCCTGCGTTTCGTAGGATCTAGTATCTCATGCTCCCTCCCTGCGCTCAGCATTCACATGATCACTGGGTTTAGAACAATATAGACATCAAACACACAATACAGACAAAAAAAAACACAATACAGGCATTAAATGTGCAAATGATTTTGATGTAGTGCTGGAAGATGCTCCTCTAGGTCAGAAGGCACTGAACAAGCTACTCAAGAAGAGACAAAGGTTGACCTGAGCATGATCAATTCTCATGATGTGCCAGGATTAAAGCTACAAGGGAAGGGAAGATTAAAAGATGCAGCGATATCATAAAGTTCATGACTTGGAATGTAAGAACCATGAACCAAGGCAAACTTGATTTCGTCATGGCCAAATGGACAGAACAGGACTCAATTTAGTCGGAATTAGCAGACTAAGATAGACTTAATCCAGTCATTTCTAATCAAACGAATATTTGGCCTACTCTTCTGGCAATGATGCCTGAAGAAGAAATAGTGTTGCCTTTTCTCTTACTTGAAAAATGATCGGCACTGTCTTGTACAATGTAGTCAGTGATAGTCATCTTGATACAGTACAATTACAAGAAGAACCAATTCATCTCACAGTTATACAAATCTACTCACCAATTACAGATGTTGAGGAGAAGGATGCTGAACTATTCTGTGATCAAGTTCAAGAAGAAATTGACTAGATGCCAAAACAAGACTCACTCATTATCATGGGAAACTTGAATGCCAAATTGGGCCACAGCAAACATGGAACCGTTGCTGGAAAACTTTGTACTTGGTGAACAAAACAAGGCTGAATGAAGATTTATTGACTTTGTAAGACAAATTAACTGTCCATCATGAATACCTTCTTCCAAAATCACAGGGACTCTACACATGGACATCACTAAATTGGATCTATAAGAATCAGAATGACTACAAATGTGTTTGCCAAAGGAAAATTTTGACGATCAATACAATGAAAACAAGGCCGGGAGCTGACTATGGAACTAATCATTAACATTTGATAGCAAAGATTCAAACATTGAATACATTATATACCTGTTTTGGAATAGTTGCACAACCAATTTATAACACTGGACACAAATGAAAGATGGCCTGAGGAATTATGGACATAAGTAAGGACTACAACTACTGAAGAAGCTAGCTAGAAAGACAATGAACAAGAGATAGAAGAAACCCCCTCAGCAGTAGCTAAAAGATGGAACCCTAAAGATCATCATAGAAAAGTGAGTGACAAAAGCAAAAGGTAAAAAGCATGATACAGATAACATCAGTAAAAAACTAAAGAGCCATTGGAGCAGACAAAGTTTATTAACAAAAGATATGTACAGAGATAGAAAAATGGGTGGCAGAGATAGAAAAGGAAAATCTGAAGGACAAGACCAGGAAGGCATACCAAAAGATCAAAGAGATACAATGACAGTTTTAACCAAGTGTGGAAATGTTAAAAGATGCCAACTGGAACAAACTAAGCCGGAACAAATCAAGGACATATGGAAAAAGTAAATAGAACATCTCTACAGGAATTACACAGTGATACGAGAAGAAGCAAAGACTGAAAAGTATTGCGAACCGAACATCTTGAACGACAAAGTCGTGCTGCGATAAAGCTTCCGTCAACAAACAAAGCACCTAGATGTGACAATTCCAATAGAGCTAATAAATATTCTGAAGCAGCAGTTGATGTCAACACACTCCTGTGTCAACAGACATAGACAACTGGTAAGTGGCCAAAGGACAAGTGTTTATTCCTGTTCCGAAGAAGAGAGATAATACTGACTGTAGAAAGTTATCACACATGGACAAGGGAATGCTGGCGCATGGTGCAATGCAGAGGTTACAACAGGGGATTTAAAGGGTAGGAGCTAACAGTAGGAAGAGGGGAAACGGATGACAACCTGACACCTGTGTGTTCACACCAGAAAAAGCATCATGCGAAATGCGCATCGAGTGTCTCCTGACCTTAAGGTTGTTATCCATTATCCTCTTTGGTGCCCTGCTTGTATCAATTACTCTCCTTCCATAGGTTGGTTAAACTTTTCTGACCCTTTATCTGCTTTCTGGGTCTTTTTCTCCCTATGGGTTAGTGCTTTGCGCTATTGATACTGCCTTTTGATCATTCTTCTCCTTGTTATCTTTCATTTGTAAGCATACATTATGCAGTGTTGAATTTTCTATAGGAAATATTTATATAACTATCTAAGGGTACCTTTACGCGCGGCAACTTTACTAGGAATTTCACTGGCAACTTACTGGTTGCAGTGAAATCATGGACACATTGTTTTATCTTGTTGCTGTGTACAAATGGAACAATTTGTCCATGATTTCACTGCAACCAGTAAGTTGCCAGTGAAATTCCTAGAAAAGTTGCCACGTGTAAAGGTACCTTAATAGGTGACCTGCATCTCCTTAGAATTTTCTTGAGTATTTGCGAAATTTTATCAGCGGTGCATATTATTTTGTTTTTTTTTTGTCTTGTTAAAACTAGGAATTTTTTTCTACCTTCTAGTTTCTAGAGGACTATCTATTGAACTGCGCCGCTGAAACATGCTAGCAGAAGAATTATATGAGTTCCATACAGATATTATTTAAATATATAAATATATATATGTCTTTGTGTTCATATACCGTATATCCTCGTGTATAAGCCGAGTTTTTCAGCCTAAAAATTGGGCTGAAAAGTCACCCCCTCGGCTTATACACGGGTCAATACGTTAACTTCTCCATGGAGGAGGTGGGGGGAGGCTGCTGAATGAGCGGCCCATCACGTGGGGCCGCTCATTAGATATGCACGGCTCCCCCGCCCATCACAGCGGCAGGGGGAGCCGTGCATAAAGCCCCCCAGTGTATACAGCAGCCCCCCAGTGGCACTAGCCCCCCCATCATGAGAAGAGCCCCCCACAGTTTGCAGAGCCCCCCCGCTGCATTATCTTACCATCTGCGGGTCCTGCAGTCATCATCGCGCGCTGTGTTCCGGTCTCACGTGACCCGGCGCGATGACGTCATTCCACTGCGACCACCAGTCACAAGAGACCGGGAACACAGCGTGCGAGGATGGAATGCAGGACCCGCGGTGAAGAAGACCCTGGATGGTAAGATAATGCAGCGGGGGGGGGGGGCACTGCAAAGTGTGGGGGGCTCTTCTTATGATGGGGGGGCCTGCTGTATCTACTCCTGGGGGCCTGCTGTATCTACCCCTGGGGGCCTGCAGTATCTACCCCTGGGGGCCTGCTGTATATAACCCCTTTGGGCCTGCTGTATATAACACCTGGGGGCCTGCTGTATCTACCCCTGGGGGCCTGCTGTATCTACCCCTGGGGGCCTTCTGTATCTACCCCTGGGGGCCTGCTGTATCTACCCCTGGGGGCCTGCTGTATATACCCTTGGGGGCCTGCTGTATCTACCCTTGGGGGCCTGCTGTATATAACCCCTGGAGGCCTGCTGTATATAACCCCTGGGGGCCTGCTGTATATACCCCTGGGGGCCTGCTGTATATACCCCTGGGGGCCTGCTGTATATACCCCTGGGGGCCTGCTGTATATACCCCTGGGGGCCTGCTGTATATACCCCTGGGGGCCTGCTGTATACCATGCTGCTGGGGCCTTTATACCACTGGGGGGGCCTGTATACCTCACTGCTGGGGGCTGTATACCTGTCCTGGTGGCTGTATACCACACTGCTGGGGCCTGTATACCACTGGGAGGGCCTGTATACCACACTGCTGGGGGCTGTATACCTCACTGCTGGGGGTTGTATACCTGTGCTGGAGTCCACCCTCGGCTTATACGCGAGTCAATACGTTTTCCCAGTTTTTGGGAGCAAAAGTAGGGGGGTCGGCTTGTACACGGGTCGGCTTATACACGAGTATATACGGTATGTTCTTCTTTAAACATATCATATGTTTGTACATGCACAAATACAACTTTTTTATTTGGAGGCTGTGTTTGGCTGTATATATTATTTGAAGGCTGTGCTAAGAGATTATATATATATGTATATACAGTGCATTGGGAAAATATTTGGCCTTGAACTTTTCCACTTTTTGCCACATTTCAGGCTTCAAACATAAAGATATAGATTCTAATTTTTTTGTGAAGAATCAACAACAAGTGGGACACAATCGTGAAGTGGAAGGAAATTTATTGCATATTTTAAACTTTTTTAACAAAAAACTGAAAAGTGGGGCGTGCAATATTATTCGGCCCCCTTACTTTCAGTGCAGCAAACTCACTCCAGACGTTCAGTGAGGATCTCTGAATGATCCAATGTTGTCCTAAATGACTGGTAATGATAAATAGAATCCACCTGTGTAACAAAATCTCCGTATAAATGCACCTGCTCTGTGATAGTCTCATGGTTTTGTTTCAAATGCAGAGAGCGTCATGAAGACCAAGGAACACACCAGGCAGGTCCGAGATACTGTTGTGGTGAAGTTTAAAGCCGGATTTGGATACAAAAAGATTTCACAAGTTTTAAACATGTCAAGGAGCACTGTGCAAGTGATCATATTGAAATAGGAGAATCAGACCTCTGCAAATCTACCAAGACCCGGCCATCCCTCTAAACTTTCATCTCGAACAAGGAGAAGACTGATCAGAGATGCAGCCAAAAGGCCCATGATCACTCTGGATGAACTGCAGAGATCTACAGCTGAGGTGAGAGAGTCTGTCCATAGGACAACAATCAGTCGTATACTGCACAAATCTGCCCTTTATGGAAGAGTGGCAAGAAGAAAGACATTTCTCAAAGATATCCATAAAAGTCTCATTTGAAGTGTGCCACAAGCCACCTGGGACACACACCAAACATGTGGAATCTGGTGCTCTGGTCAGATGAAACCAAAATCGAACTTTTTGGCCACAATGCAAAATTATATGTTTGGCGTAAAAGCAACACAGCTCATCACCCTCAAAACACCATCCCCACTGTCAAACATGGTGGTGGAAACATCATGGTTTGGGCCTGCTTTTCTTCAGCAGGGACAGGGAAGATGGTTAAAATTGATGGGAAGATGGACGGAGTCAAATACAGGACCATTCTGGAAGAAAACGTGTTGGAATCTGCAAAAGACCTGAGACTGGGACGGAGATTTATTTTCCAACAAGACAATGATCCCAAACATAAAGCAAAATCTACAATAGAATGGTTCAAAAATGAACATATCCAGGTGTTAGAATGGCCAAGTCAAAGTCCAGACCTGAATCCAATCGAGAATCTGTGGAAAGAGCTGAAAACTGCTGTTCACAAACGCTCTCCATCCAACCTCACTGAGCTCGAGCTGTTTTGCAAGGAAGAATAAGCAAGAATTTCTGTCTCTCGATGTGCAAAACTGATAGACATACACTAAGCGACTTGCAGCTGTAATCGCAGCAAAAGGTGGCGCTACAAAGTATTAACTCTAGGAGGCTGATTAATATTGCACGCCCCAATTTTCAGTTTTTATTTGTTAAAAAAGTTTAAAATATCCAATAAATTTCGTTCCACTTCATGATTGTGTCCCACTTGTTGTTGATTCTTCACAAAAAAATTAGAATGTATATCTTCATGTGTGAAGCTTGAAATGTGGCAAAAGGTTGAAAAGTTCAAGGGGGCCAAATACTTTCACAAGGCACTGTATATATATATATATATATATATATATATATATATATATATATACACACATTTATATATATATATATACATATATATATACAGTATATATATATATGTATATATATATATATATATATATATACAGTACAGACCAAATGTTTGGACACACCTTCTCATTCAAAGAGCTTTCTTTATTTTCATGACTATGAAAATTGTAGATTCACACTGTAGGCATCAAACGTATGAATTAACACATGTGGAGTTATTTACTTAACAAAACAGTGTGAAACAACTGAAAATATTTCTTATATTCTAGGTTCTTCAAAGTAGCTATCTTTTGCTTTGATTACTGCTTTGCACACTCTTGGCATTCTCTTGATGAGCTTCAGTCACTGGAAATGGTCTTCCAACAGTCTTGAAGGAGATCTTAGAGATACTTAGCACTTGGCTCTTTTGCCTTCACTCTGCAGTCAAGCTCACCCCAAACCATCTCAATTAGGTTCATCACTCTTCTTCTTGGACAAATAGCCCTTACACAGCCTGGAGGTGTGTTTGGGGTCATTGTTAGTGTTGAGCCACTACCCTAGTGTTCTAGTTCGATTCGATTTGTCGAATTGACGGTGTGTTCGTCGAATGTTCGTCGAACACCCTCGAACACACTAGAACACTAGTGTGGTGGGTCAATTTCAGTTCTGAAATGTATATACATACATTGAGGAGCTGAAATGAAGTAAAATCAAGGGTTAAAAATAAAAAAAATCAATACTCACCTCTCTAATCCATCCAGAGACGCTTCCAGCACTGCCTACCTGTCAGAGATGTGATACCGGTAGCGTTTCCCGGTGAAATGACGAGTTATCGCGATACCTCGTCATGTGACCGGAAACCGCTGCCGGGAGGGATTATGACGTCACCGCAGGTCCTACAGGTCCTCACTACTATTCACTACTAGTGAGGGCCTGTCGGACCTGCGGTGACATCATAATCTTAGCATGACGAGTTATCGCGAGAACTCGTCATTTCACCAGGAAACGCTGCTGGGATCACATCTCCGACAGGTAGATAGTGCTGGAAGCATCGCTGGATGGATTAGAGAGATGAGTATCGATTCTTTTTATTTTTAACCCTTGATTTTACTTCATTTCAGTTCTGCAATGTATGTATATACATTGCGGAACTGAAATCAAACTAAAATCGAACATGACCTCGAACTGCCGAATTTAGAGCAAATTGTTCTAATTCGACGAACGACTGGAGCATCGCCAAAAACAGCTCGAATTTGAGATTGGCGAACAATTGGAGTCGAACACCGCTCATCTCTAGTCATTGTTCTGTTGAAAAATAAATGATGGTCCAACTAAACGCAATACAGATGGAATAGCATGTCGCTGCAAGATGCTATGGTAGCCATGCTGGTTCAGTATGCCTTCAATTTGGAATAAATCCCCAACAGTGTCACCAGCAAAGCACCCCCACACCATCACACCTCCTCCTTCATGCTTCATAGTGGGAACCAGGCATGTAGAGTCCATCCGTTAACCTTTTCTACGTCACACAAAGACACGGTGGTTGGAACCAAAGATCTCAAATTTGGACTCATCAGTCCAAGGCACAGATTTCCACTGGTCTAATGTCCATTCCTTGTGTTCTTTAGCCCAAACAAGTTTGCTAGTTGCCTGTCCTTAGCAGTGGTTTCCTAGCAAGCTATTTTACCATGAAGGCCTGATGCACATAGTCTCCTCTTAACAGTTGTAGAGATGTGTCTGCTGTTAGAACTCTGTGTGGCATTGACCTGGTCTCTAATCTGAGCTGCTGTTAAACTTTGATTTCTGAGGCTGGTGACTCAGATAAACTTATCCTCTGCAGCAGAGGTGACTGTTGGACTTCCTTTCCCGTGGTGGTCCTCATGTCAGCCAGTTTCTTTGTAGCGCTTGATGGTTTTTGCAACTGCACTTGGGGACACTTTCAAAGTTTTTCCAATTTTTCGGACTGACTGACCTTCATTTCTGAAAGTAATGATGGCCACTCATTTTTCTTTACTAAGCTGCTTTTTTCTTGCCATAATACAAATTCTAACAGTCTATTCAGTAGGACTATCAGCTGTGTATCCACCAGACTTCTGCACAACACAACTGATGGTCCCAACCCCATTTATAAAGCAAGAAATCCCACTTCTTAAACCTGACAGGGCACACCTTTGAAGTGAAAACCATTTACAGTGACTACGTCTTGAAGCTCATCAAGAGAATGGCAAGAGTGTGCAAAGCAGTAATCAAAGCAAAAGGTGGCTACTTTGAAGAACCTAGAATATAAGACATATTTTCAGTTGATTAACACTTTTTTGTTAAGTATATAATTCCACATGTGTTAATTCATAGTTTTGATGCCTTCAGTGTGAATCGATTTTCATAGTCAAGAAAATACAGAAAACTCTTTGAATGAGAAGGTGTGTCCAAACTTTTGGTCTGTACTGTATATATATATACGGTATATATATATATATATATATATATATGATTAGTATATTGGTGCAGCACAGCTCCCCTTGGTGCTCAGCAGTCACAGCTCCTCTCCTCCTTGCTGTATAAGTATACAAGATAAAGAACTGCAGTACTCTTCTTTTTGAAACAACCGCCTTTATTCGGCATCAAGGAGGAGAACTGTATACTGCATAGGAGAGGGCGGACCAGGTGGAAGCCATAGCTGTGCAAGGTGTTGAACATCGACATGTAAAGCAATCAAATAAGTATCAATATGGAACAGATAATGTAAAATATATGATGTGGAAAATAAGGGCTAAATATAATGATATAAAAGGTGAATAAGTGTGCACTAGCACTGTTTTTGCACTAGAGGGCAATATACAGATAAAAAAAAAAAAAAAAAAAAACTGAATGTGATAATTGGCAATTATGTGAGCATATGGAAATCAAGGGTATAAGAAACCTAGCCTTGTCATTGTATAGCTGCTAGAGAAAGGGACAGGATCCCGAAACGTTGTCACCCCCCACCTGATGGCCGAATAAAGGCGGTTGTTTCAAAAAGAAGAGTGCTGCAGTTCTTTATCTTGTATATATATATATATATATATATATATTTATATATATATATATATATATCATTAATCCACTTATAAGATTCCAGCACTCGAGTCTTTATGCTTCTGATAATTTATTTACAAATTCAATACCATCACATCAAAGGACAACCAGTGTGTATATATATATATATATATATATATATATATCACCTGTAGGATATGCTGGGCTGTATATATTATTTGGAGGCTGAGCTGGGCTATATATATTACGTAGAGGCTGTGCTGGAATATCTATGATACTTGGAGGCTGTGCTGGGCTATATATATTTTATTTTCAGCCTGAAACTGGACTGGCATAGCTTCCTAATAATATATGCAGCCCAGCACAGCCTCCAAATAATATATACAGTCCAGCAGCAGCCTTCATATAATATATAGAGCCCACAGCCTCTATATTATATATATGTATACACAGCCCAGTAGCCTCTATATTATATATACAGCCCAGCTGCCTCTATATTTTATATACAGCCCTGCACAGCCTCAATATTATATATACAGCCCACCCTTGAGCATCTATATTATATATACACAGCCTGAAGCTTCTATATCATATTATATTTATGAATCGTGGTATGTGTTAAAGGGGCCCACTGAGACAATTTCACCCAGGGCCCACAAAAACCTGGAGCCGGCCTTGCTGCAGTTATATAGAGGAGGGCGGAGGTGGTGATGCTCAGGACCCAGAGATAGGTAGCTGAGTAACAGAAGAAGTAGAAGCGGGAAATGTTTCAGGGAGCCTAGTCCCTGGCAAAACCTAGTAAATATGCCTGTTTGGCTGATATTATTGATGCATGCCAAAGCCTTGGATCATTGCAGCAGGACGTTGCTCCTAGCAACTAGGAAAATGACTGCTGTAGGAAGGAGGGAAACAGGACTGCAGCGAAGGCCAGACAGATGTTGGTGGTAGGGGACTTTATAATTAGGGGTAAAAAAAGGATCTTATGTCGCCGAGACCGTGAATACCGAATAGTGTGTTGTCTGTTGGGTGCTCAGGATTAACATATTACGAATCAGATAGACAGATTGTTGGGTGGGGGTGAAGACAATACAGCGGTCATAGTACACATTGGTAGCAATGATAAAGATAGAGGTAGGTGGAAAGTCCTTAAAGGGAACCTGTCACCTCCTAAAACCCACCTAACCTATTAATACATGTCCCTGCACCTTCCTATTACCATTATAACCATCCCTCTCTGTGCTAAATGCTTCCTTTCAAAGTTGAAATAAACACTTTGATACTTACTCATTAGGATGATAATGAAGTAGGGGCTATATGCAATAGCCCTCTGTGCGTGTTGTTTTGCAGCCTGAATGATTCAGCCTCTCTCTCTCTGTGCTGCTTCTGCTGTGCAGGCTTTGCCCTCCCCCTCTCTGTCACTCACACAATGCAAATCATTTGTCCTGCCTTCAGCTCCACATCACAGCAGAAGCTGCACAGAGAGGCTGGATCATTCAGGCTGCAAAACAAAACGCCCAGAGGGCTATTGCATATAGCCCCTACTTCATTATCATCCTAATGAGTAAGTATCAAAGTGTTTATTTCAACTTTGAAAGGAAGCATTTAGCACAGAGATGGATGGTTATAATACTAATAGGAAGGTGCAGGAACATGTATTAATAGGTTAGATGGGTTTTAGGAGGTGACAGGTTCCCTTTAAAAATGATTACAGGGAGGTAGGAGACAAGCTGAAGTCCAGGACCTCCAAGGTGGTGTTGAAGGCTGAAAATACAGAAATAGCATTTCAGGAGTATAAAGATCTCAATAGAAAATGTAAAAAAGAAATCAAGCTGGCAAGATTAGCTACTAAAAGACAAATCACCAACGACGTTAAAATAAATTCCTAAAAAATGTATTAATACAACAATGCAAAAAAGAAAACAAAGGATGGTATCGACCCCTGAAAATGTAATAACAGGATAATTATACAGGACAAAGAATAGGCTGAGATAATAAACATGCACTTTTCATCTGTGTTCACCAAGAAACTGACTTCCAAGGATTATTCAACAAAGCAAAAATCAAAATTCGACATTTGTCAATAAAACTAGTACACATGCAGGTAAAATCCACAAAGCATATGAGTAGACCAGAATACAATGCAAGAGTTGTCACATCTGATACACTCAGGGGTTAATACCCTCAGCAAACATTCAGCAGTATACACATAAACACCTCTAAATAGCAAGTGCTGCTTAAGTGGACCAATATTACCTGCAGTGACCAGGAGACACCCCTAACGCGCGTATCGCATTAGCTTTGTCAGAGGTCACCTGGTCACTGCAGGTAACATTGCTTCACTTAAGCAGCACTTGCTATTTATAGGTGTTTATGTGTTTGCTGTATGTTTGCTGAGGGTATTAACATCTTAGGCTGCTTTTACATAGAAATTTTTTGCAATCCGTGGCTGTCCGTTGTAAAACGGACAGCTACGGATACGATTTCACCCCAATGTATCCCTATGGGGATCGGATTGGATTTGGCCTTGCTGCGATACAATTTATGTCAGATCCGATTCTGTCCGATTTTTTGCTGTGCTCAAAATTGGAGACTGCTCCTATTTTGGTCACAGCGGACCAAATCAGACCGAATCGGATCTGACTCGATCCACGGCCTTTAACATGGGGGCCTATGGAGCACCAGTCCGAGAATACACAGGATCGTCTCTCAGACCTGATTTTAGTGTACTGAGCATGCTCAGTACACTAAAACTGCTCTGTTCCCCTTTAATTTCATTTCCGCAATGTATTGCATTTACATTGCATTGCGGAACTGAAATTAACTATACAAAGGGTTAAAAATAAAAAAAAACATGCTCACCTCTCCGGTGGTGTCCCGCGCTGTCTCGCTAATGGGGCTGAATGACGTGGCGTTGGCTGGCAACCCGATCAGTTGAGCAGTCATGTGACCGATCAGCTGATCGGGTTGACACATGACTGCGTTTTTTAAATCACCCGCCGATCAATTTTGGCGGGCACGGGATTTAAACCACTCAGCTGATGCCAGTCATGTGACCAGCTGAGCGGTTTAAATCCCGCGCCCGCCAAAACTGATTGGTGGGCGGGAGATTTAAACCGCGTCGTCATGTGACAACCCGATCAGCTGATCGGTTACATGACTGCTCAGCTGATCAGGTTGCCAGGCAATGCCAGGTCCTTCAGCCCCTGGAGCGAGACAGCCAGAGAGGTGAGGATGTTTTTGTTTTTTTTTATAACCCTTTGTTCACTCCCGCAATGTATATATATACATTGTGGGAGTGAAAGTGCACAGTTTGCCTGCACTTTGCAGGCTCGGGCTTTCTGTGTCCGGACCCGTGAAAATCAAGGACCCAGACACAGAAATAACATCTGGAAGTCACCTTCGATGCTGTCCTTTCCTGTCTGTGGGGTCCTGCAAAAAGTAGGATCCCACAGACAGGAAAAGAAACGCGATGTGAAAGCAGACTTAGGGTTTGAGTATAATTGTATATCAGATGTGGCAACTCTTGCATTGTTTTCTTGTTCTCTCATATGCTTTGTGGATTTTACCTGCATGTGTACCAGTTTTATTGACTTCTCTTTTTACCACTGTATTTTGCTTAATAAAATGTTGCATTGAAGTGAAGTGGCCTGACTCCTAGATTATTAAAAGGGATGGAAGCCCTCCCAATTATACATTGAAAAAGTTGGGTTTAGCCTAAAAAAAATTGATGTTTCAGAGGAGATCTCATTTTTATGTACAAATGCATTTGTGGTCAACACAAAGGACAGCACATGACTTATTCCTTCCAAGGACAGTACTAAGGACCTGGGGGTACTCACTGCAGGTGGAAGAAAGGCAATTTTGACAGCTAAATAAGAATTCAGTAGAGCAGTCAGAATGTGGAATGCCGCCCACAAGAGGCAGTAATGGCAGACACTGTAACAGCTTATAAAAAAGTACTGAATTATTTCATCAGTGCATATAACATTGTTGGTTATAAATGATTTAGTGACAAAAATGTATAATTGATGGAGGAAGGTTGAACTTGATGGGCCTAGGTCTTTTTTCAACCTATGTAACTATGCAACTAGGTGCAGATGGAATGAAAGTCTTATTACAAAGTGTCAAGATTGAAAGCTCAAACATGGGACTCCTATTGAATAAACAGAAGACAAAGATATTGACTACAGCCAGGTATGACCTGGACACATTTGATATGAATGACAATGAACTGTAAGTTGTACAGGACTTCAAACTACTCAGATCAATGATCACTCAAGATGCACTTGACACTGGAAGTCAATAGAATAGCTAGAGGCAAATCAACATTGAAGTCACTGAAGAAGGTCTTGAAAGCGAAGAACATTTCCCTCGTGATGAAAACAC
This sequence comes from Allobates femoralis, assembly GCA_033576535.1. Taxonomy (NCBI): domain Eukaryota; kingdom Metazoa; phylum Chordata; class Amphibia; order Anura; family Aromobatidae; genus Allobates; species Allobates femoralis. The sequence goes on along the minus strand of JARQOC010000005.1, from coordinate 424,930,312 downwards.
GGCTTGTACATAGTCTGGTCTTTTCTGTAGTAACATATGGAACTGAAACCTGGACAGTAAAGGAACAAGACAGATGAATCAATGCCTTTGAAATGTGGTGCTAAAGTAGAATGTTATCAATACCATGGATGGCAAGAACAACAAACAAGTGAAATTTGGATCAAATCAAGCCAGATATGTCACTCAAAGCAAGGATCGCTAAGCTACAACTTACATACTTTGGACACATCATACAAAGAGAGCAATTACTGGAGAATGACATAATGGTCAGAAAAATACCGTAGATGGAACAAGGTGAAGAGGAAGAACAGCAGCCCAATGGCTTGTTATAATTAGGATAATGGAGGAAAAGACCCTGCTGGACCTATCTAGGTTTGCACAAGATCAATCGTCCTACAGAGCAATTATCCATCAAGTTGCCATGCCTTGAGATCAAGCTGAAGTGCTGGTTCATGTTTATCTTTTCTGTGTGGTTGAGTGGAGTGTGACAGCCAACTCCATGCCCCACAGATTCATTAAATTGTGAAAGCTGATTACACTGCTTTGTATAATTAGTACAGTAATAAGGGAAGACTGGCAAATGTTTAAGTCTATGGGCACTCCTGATGTAGTTAAAATCACTGCTGATTTAATGTAAATATCATGTTACTGCTTGCTGAATTCTATCTTGGCGACCCACGAGAAATCAGTAATGCAGACATTTGTTTGTGCAGCCCTTAGGAGATCAATAAGACAGAAAGTTAACACTGTGATGTTTATTAGGATTTGATACTTTCAGTAAGTTACATTATAACTTTAAAAAATAGAATAGCTCTTCCCTTCACATTATATTTACCGCAAAAACTGTCAATGCAAGCTGTTGATCGCACTCAGAAGACTAAAATCTCATTAATTGATACAAATATGTGCATCAATTCTAAAACAAAATCCTTCAATGAGGTATCAGGACGGTAGTGATCTGGCTCCGGAAGGCCGTGGCCATTGACATCACTTAATTGCTTCATTTGGTCATCAATTTGCGGTACTGATGAATTCTCTACACTACAGAATATTGTTATTCTTCCATAATCAGACATTACATAGTGAGAATCATTATTGAATTCAAGCGTATAATAGATTCAGAAAGTTAAAGGCCATTTGGGCCATCAGTCACAGCGAATATTGTCATGTTTTGTCTCAAATATAACTCATCCAATTAGCCAGAACATTTGTGCTGAAATGAAATTGCAATTAAATTGCTACTTTAGAATTTGTCAGCACAGTTCACACATAATAATAACAATGTTGACCCAAAGGCCAAGGACAGTGATTTTCTACAAACTACCACTTATTAATTGTACAATATTTATTGTGTCTTTCAATTGTAAACATCCGGAAATTTTTTTATATTTAGTAAAACAAACATATCAAAGCCAATGACTCTGGAATCTTAAATGGTCCCTTTGTCATAGCAGACAGTTTTAATTTTAGATTTTATCTTTCAAGAGCTATAACTAATATTCATTTTTAGGTCAAGGAAGTCATAGAAGGGTTTGTTGCTTATAGGACAATTTGGTTTTTTTTCTCAAGACCATTCTTTAGTTCACAGCTTCTCAGCCTCCCGATTTCCTATGTATTGATCTAACTATTGGCAGTTTGGATTAGTGGCATGGTTGTGTTGTGGGAATCAATGTATATGATGAAGATATTCAAAAACGTGCTGCTATAGTAATCATGATTTTAGCTATCTCTTAGGATTCAATACACATTATTATGATTACAAGATATTCAACAGGAAGATAAGCATCTCTTAATCAGCCTGTCATATATGATACAGTCTATACAGAGTCTAATGCATGGGTATAATGAGACACATGAGACATACGCTTCTTAAGCAGCTCTTGTATTGCTTCATACAAGTTAGTGCATCAACAGGATAACAAATGTAGTTGCAGAGTGCAAGGCAAACAACCAAGGACATCAGAGCATTAAAGCATAGCACAAGTCATTCAGAGTCTATTACGTTCCTGTCAGATGTTGCTGGCAAACAGGAGGATTCTATGTCCACAAATAATTCCAGGCAGAGTGAATCCAGGCTTCAGAGAGCAAGTTACAAACTGGTTGCAGACCTGATTCAGGAGCACAGGTAAATCAGCTGAAACTGATTAAAAGGGCAATTGGCAAGAAACAGGGCAGGGACATCAAAGCTGAGGAGTCCATGTTGTTTGAGGGCAAAAGTCAATGCACAGGACAGGAAACAAGATGGCCAACGACAAGCTGAGGACTCCATATTGGTTGAGGGCCAAAGTCAATGCACATGACAGGAAACAAGATGGCTGACAAAATACACTAAATGCAAAGATAACAACGGATATAGCAAAAAAGACTGAAAACCTTACATTAGTCCCCCCTTAGGGACAGCCTCCGGATGGCCCCAGTCCAGGCTTTCCCGGGTACCTCCGATGGAACTGGCGGAGTAAACGAGGAGCATGATGATTGGAGGCTGGCTCCTACGAGTTGTCCTCAGAAGAATAGCCCTGCCACTTTACCAAGTACTGCACCCCGTTTCTACGCAACCTTGAGTCCAGGATCCTTTCCACGACAAACTCCTCCTGGCCATCGATGAGTACCGGAGCAGGAGGGGAAGAAGAACGACCAGGGAATGAATTGGGAGTCGCAGCCTTTATTCGTGAAACGTGAAACACGGGGTGAATCCTCATAGATCTTGGAAGTTGAAGGCGACAGGCAACATTACTGACAAGCTTATTTATCTTATAGGGCCCAACGTACTTATGACCCAATTTGGATGATGGTACTCTCAATTTAAGGTTCTTAGTTGACAGCCAGATAAAATCTCCTACCTTGAAGGTTGGTGCAGGTTTACGAAACCTATCTGCCGCTTTTTTATACCTGTCCTGAGCGGATTCCAGATTCTCTCTAAGCAGATCAAGGTTCCGTTGTAGAGAGGTGATTCCGGCGGCTACAGCTGGGAGAGGTGTATCTATGGGAAATCGAGGAAGGATGTTAGGATGATAACCCAAATTGGCATAAAAGGGTGACTGCTTAGTGGAAGCGCTCTGCAAGTTGTTATAAGAGAATTCAGCCAGTGGGAGCAGATCCACCCAGTCATCTTGTAGGTGGCAGATAAAACAGCGGAGATACTGTTCTAGGGTCTGGTTAGTCCGCTCAGTTTGTCCATTCGTCTGCGGATGAAAGGCAGAAGACAGGTTAACTTTGATGTCCAACGCAGCACAGAAGTGCTGCCAAAACTTTGAAGTGAATTGCACCCCTCGATCAGATACAACCTCATCCGGTACGCCATGCAGGCGAAACACATTTTGAATGATTAAGTCCGATGTGTGTTTCGCAGTGGGTAGACCCACACACGGAATAAAATGGGCTGCCTTTGTTAACCGATCCACCACCACCAGAACTGTGTTCTTCCCTTGAGAGGTTGGCAACTCCACAATGAAGTCCATAGATATGGATCCCCATGGACGGGATGGAATGGGTATAAGCCCGTAGGCGAAGATCGTGGAGTCTTGCATCTAGCACAGACTTCGCAAGAAGTGACGTAATCTAGAACGTCTCTTCTGTGTGTGGGGCCACCAAAAGAAGCGAGATCGGAATCCTTGAGTCTTCAGAACTCCTCTATGCCCTGCTATCTTAGAATCGTGGACGAGTTGCAGTACTCTCACTCTGACTGCTTCAGGAATATACAGGGGTTGCCCCTGAATCCACACACCGTTCTTATATACAAGACTTACTTCACAAGAAGGTTGTGCCAGCCAGGGATCTGTATGGTATGCTTCCTTGATGTCGTTAAGAAAATCTTGATTATGAATCACTCCCATGAACCTGGAATCAGAGATAACAGTCTTACAAGGTGTGAGTGGAATAGTTTCAGTTGAGTATAGCCTAGACAATGCATCGGCCTTTCCATTACGCGATCCTGGCCTATAAGAGATAACAAAACTGAATTGGTTTAAGAAAAGACTCCAACGAGCCTGGCGAGGAGTCAAGCACTTAGCCGATCTGATAAACTCAAGATTGCGATGGTCAGTCAACACGATTATCTGCTGTGCAGCTCCCTGAAGGTGGTGTCTCCATTCCTTGAAGGCTGCGATGATGGCCAACAATTCTCTATTACCCACGTCATAGTTACGTTCTGCAGGAGACAACCGCCGGGAAAAGAAAGCACAGGGATGTAAGACTTCTTTCTCACCTGTCCTCTGGGAGAGGATAGCTCCGATGGCACTGTCTGAGGCATCCACCTCTATTATGAAGGCAAGTTCAGGGTTAGGATGCGCCAGAATAGGTGCCATGATGAATTTCTTTTTCAAACGGGAAAATGCTTCTTGAGCATGGGGGTCCAGGTAAAAGCAGAGTTCTTGCGGGTTAGCCGCGTGATGGGAGCCACGACCTCAGAAAAGTTCCTGATAAAACGCCTGTAGAAATTTGCAAACCCTATAAAGCGCTGGACCTCCTTCACATTCTTGGGGACTGGCCAGTCTTTAATGACTTGGATCTTACTCTCATCCATACTAATTCCTCGTGACGACATTACATACCCCAGAAATTGGATCTCTGTCTGATGGAATTCGCACTTTTCCAGTTTGATATACAGATGGTTTTGTCGAAGGCGTTCTAAGACCATCTTCACATGTCTGTGATGCTCCTCTGTGGAATTAGAAAAAATCAAAATATCATCCAAATAAATGACAATGAATGTATCCAGGAGGTCCCTAAAAATGTCATTCACCAAATGTTGGAAAGTTGCTGGAGCATTACATAAACCGAATGGCATTACTAGGTATTCAAAGTGTCCGTAGCATGACCTGAAAGCTGTCTTCCATTCATCCCCAGGTCTAATGCGGACCAAGTTATAGGCCCCACGGAGATCCAACTTAGTAAAGAGTTTTGCATGCCGTACTCTCTCCAATAATTCAGGGATCAACGGTAGTGGGTAACGGTTTCTGATCATGATTTTATTGAGCTCCCGATAGTCTATACAGGGCCTAAGAGATCCATCTTTCTTCTTCACAAAGAAGATTGGTGCACCAGCAGGAGATGAAGAGTGGAGTATGAAGCCCTTGGCTAGATGTTTGTCTAAATAGTCTTTTAGAGCCTTTAGCTCAGGCCCTGCCAAAGAGTAAATCTTGCCAAAAGGTATTCCTGCACCTGGTAATAGGTCTATTGGACAGTCATATGGACAGTTAGGGGGTAGCAGGTCTGCGTTCCTTTTGTCACACACATCAGCATACTCACGGTAGCTCAGAGACTGATGTTGGTCCTTTAGGAATGGAGCAGATTGAAGCTTCTGGACTTATCTGTTTCTCCGGAAAGTGCAGTTCTTTAGTTTCCCAGTTAATCGTAGGATTCTGAGCCTGCAGCCACGGCAGTCCTAGAATAATAGGGAAATGAGGAGAAGAGATGAGCATAAATGACAGACTCTCTTGATGGTCATTACCCATGAGGACCTTCAAGGGCTCCGTCTGCTGATCCACTGGTCCAGAGTTTAACAGTGAGCCATCCACGGTCTCCATCTGTACAGGAGTAGCCTTCTTTACTGAACGTACTCCAAGTTTCTCAGCGAAGGAGATGTCCATGAAATTGCCGCTTGCCCCTGAATCAATCATAGCGGAGGTAGATACCCAGACAGAGTGAACCCTGAGCTTGAGGGGAATAAAGCAATGAGAATTGTTGTTCTTACAGCTCAGCTGGGAAACCGCTGAAGAAACCTGAAAAACTGCTGCAGTAACACGTGCATCGGGCTCAGAGATAACGGAGTTCAAGTCTGAGTAGTCAATGTCTGTATCCTCTACTCTCTCTGAGGTCTGTGGTTCAGACCTGACAGAACCCCTCTCACAGCACTCGCAGTGTATGATGGCTGCAGTTGTCTTACGAGAACGACTGGGGCAGTTTATAATGAAATGTCCTGACTTACCGCAATAGAAACACATATTTTCCTTTACTCTATGTTCCTTACGTGCATCACTGACCCGTCTTTGTAAAGAGTCCACCTGCATAGGCTTAGGTTCCGGTTCTCGTATAATCCTGCTCAAGGACTCCTTAGCTGGAGAGGGAGGAAATAAATGATTAGTGCGCTTTATCTCCGACCATCTCTCCTGTCTGCGTTCAGTAAGCCGAGCATCGATCCGAATACAGTAGTTGATAAAATCTCCTAATGCTGTAGGTGGGTCGGCACGAGTGAGTTCGTCCTTAAATCACAGAGGATAATCCTTTCCGGAAAACCGACTTTTTAGCGGAGCTATCCCAAGTGGTGTCGAGGGCCCATCTCCGGAATTCCAAAGCATACTCCGCTACCGAGCGCTTACCTTGGCTTAAAGTTAACATGGCTGATTCCGTTAATAACAAAATTAGTGAGAGGCGTACCGGACCTCATAAGTAATTGGTGCTACGTAAAACCTATTAGAACAACAACGAAAAAGACGTATAATGCACCTAAATAATGGGTATGGAAAATTGTTTGGTTGCAGGTAAAAATCTTCAGTTTATTACATTTAAAAAACAAGCAGACAATATCCAAACCAGTAAATACATAAAAGGAGGGTGCAGACAAGTTGGGGAGACAGAATGCACTATGTGCCTCAAAATTCAGCAAACCACCATGGGTATATTAGACAGCCGAAGTACAATGCACACCAGGAGTAACATGGGTTCAAAAAAATACAGTCCACACAAACACAATCAATGTAATCAAGAAGTAACTTCACATTGTTAGGAAAGTATAGTAAATAACCCAAATGAATCTTACATAGTGCTGCGGCTAATGGTACAGGTATACCCACAGAAGGTGGATGGAGAGGCACACAGTGTCAGAACCCCGACACATGTGTTTCAGTGTTTTCTTCAGGGGGCTGATTCTGTTGTAGCACCGCGGTTTGGATCATCGAATACCTGCCCCATAGCTGAAATGAAAGCATCAAGATTATTTAGACAGTCATCGTCAGTCTCAATTAGGGGGTTTGCCCATGTGAGAGCTTTGTTGGAGAGCAGCATAATTATTGTTAATACTTTAGATCGCTCAGTAAGGAACTGTGGCGCATGAGCCGCAAAGAACAGTTTGCATTGATTAATGAATCCCCTGAATTTTTCCTGTTCACCGCCAAAGCGGAATGGTGGTAGCTTGGGGATTCCAATAACCGGGGTTGAAGTTGGGGTGTGGACTCGTCCCTCCAGAACTTCAATCCGGGTTCATAAGTCCTGCGTGGTTTGTCCAAACACCTGCAGATTATGATCACCGCGATCCCGCAGGCTTGCAAAGCTGGTCTTCAATGCCTGTAGGTCAGCATTGATTGAATCCGTCTCTTCGCACAGATGTTTAACGGGGTCCTCCATATTCCCAGAAGCTGTACGGCAGAGAGGCTGGAAAGGAAGAAAAGGAGCACAATAGTGTTTACCTGTGGTAACACTCTTGGCTTAAAAGAAGGGAATGTGCTCACCTGGAAAGGTTGTGAGAAGCCACAACCACTATCATCACATATATCGATATCTCGGATCCACGGCCTGCAGCGGCTCCCCAATGGCAAAGATCCAGAAATCTCTATGCAGGTGGCAGCAGATGCAGCACTGTCCCAGACCCAGCAGACTCTATTATGGCTCCTGAATCTGTCATATATGATACAGCCTATATAGAGTCTAATGCATGGGTATAATGAGACACATGAGACATACGCTTCTTAAGCAGCTCTTGTATTGCTTCATACAAGTTAGTGCATGAACAGGATAACAAATGTAGTTGCAGAGTGCAAGGCAAACAACCAAGGACATCAGAGCATTAAAGCATAGCACAAGTCATTCAGAGTCTATTACGTTCCTGTCAGATGTTGCTGGCAAACAGGAGGATTCTATGTCCACAAATAATTCCAGGCAGAGTGAATCCAGGCTTCAGAGAGCAAGTCACAAACTGGTTGCAGACCTGATTCAGGAGCACAGGTAAATCAGCTGAAACTGATTAACAGGGCAGGGACATCAAAGCTGAGGACTCCATGTTGTTTGAGGGCAAAAGTCAATGCACAGGACAGGAAACAAGATGGCCGACGACAAGCTGAGGACTCCATATTGGTTGAGGGCCAAAGTCAATGCACATGACAGGAAACAAGATGGCTGACAAAATACACTAAATGCAAAGATAACAACTGATATAGCAAAAAAGACTGAAAACCTTACACAGCCATTGTCAGTTGGAAAAGAGGAATTTAGCTTACCATTGTTCCTAGGCATATACAGGAGAATAACATACATGTGTGTAGCAATATGGGAATATAAAGAGGACCTGTAACCTCCCCATGGACAATAGGAGGCGCTATGACGTCCTCTCATTTCCCCGCCCTGCTCAGTGTTGCTATAGAGCAGGGCGGTGAAATGAGAGGACGTCATAGCAGGAGGCGGGGCATGCATCTCAACCTCGCTCTATGCTTACATCACCCGCACAAGGACGCGCAGAGCGAGGATTTCAGAATTGCACGAGTGGAGGCGGCGAGGACATGGTCGGCACAGAGGTGCAGAGGGTGTGAAATGCCCCCGTGGACGAGCTGTCTCAAGGACAAAGGCCCATCTCCATGGAAAATTACTGTAAGTTTTTATAAGCCTATATATCGGGGTAGCAGCCCCACAGAGCCATGGGGGAATCTTTGCCTGAAGACATGCTGCATTCAGTGCTGGACTTATATTCTTATCCTTGGGGGGGTGACAGGTCTTCTTTAACAGAATATAATATACAGTATATAATTATGTTTCGAGCTATGTGTAAACCAATCAGATATGATTCTTAGACCTTGTATCCAATCATGAGTGACTTTGGGGACAGGAAATCTTTCCAAATATATGTCTAGAAAAAACAATGTAATAAGGAAATAAACCAGAATTCTGCTTTGATCAAATCTCTCAAATTTCTCAATACACGTAAGATTCTAAGACTTATTAGTTTGGGAAGCAGACAGAGAAGGTGGAGGCATGTTTGTTGCCAACTCAAATTGACGGCATTAACAGTTGCATCACTGGCCCAACCTGTGCTCTCTACGATGCTGCAGTAGAGGCAGTTCTGCCGCAAAGGAGTATATTCAAAATGCACCTGTCCGGATCCAGCAATCTTTCCTACATCAGAACAGAGCTTGCAAGCTCTTAAGTAGAGGTCCCCAACTTTTCTTACCTTTAGATCCACTATTAGCTCTGATAGACTATAGTAAGCCAAATCCAGACCTACCCAAGTAGTGACATAGAGCTCCTGTTCTCCATCATCCCTGTAGTAGTTACACCCCGAGCTTCCACTACTGATATAATGACAGCTAAAGCTTCTGCACAGAAATTACTGAGGCAATATACCTGGTTCCGGGGTTGCCACCTCACCTACCTTCAGTAGTCTTGCATCGAGCATTCCCAACACACCATTGTATCTCACTTTGGGCACCAACTCTAAATGGCAGTATCATCCTTTACCAAGGGCTGCATATGCTTATTCAAATCTGACCTGCCATATATAATGGGTCCTCGAGCCACAGATTGGGGGCCCCTACTCTAAAGCAAAATGCGTACAAGAACTGTGCACCTTCCCTTGTAACCCATCCCCCTCTGATAACGTGTAGAGGTGGCCCATAACATAGGCGAAGAGACTATAGAATTAAAAATACATCCTTTTTTGAGAATGAAGGAGATTTTTAATAAGACGTAAATTGCTTATTTTTACAAGCACTTTGGAATTTTACTCATCTATAATGTGGAGAACACACCTTCACTTTTACTCTCTAATGCATTGAAAAACATTAAATAAATTCTTTGATGGATGAAATGTAAGAAAGCAGCAATTCCACTACTGTTTTTTTTTAGCATTTTTACATTGTTAACATTATCTGTAGTTTTTAGATCAATTAGATTTGGTGTTCTACCATGTCTACAAAATACATAAAAAGGTTTGTGTCACCAGAATAACCATAACTCCATATTTTTTCTATCAATGGAGTTGCATGAGGTTATTTTTTAATATTCAGAATTCATCAGTTTTTTTTTGTCCCATTTACACTTATCTTCAACTATTTGAACTAATATGACCAGCAAGTCTGGCATTTTATATAAAAATGTTTATTACATTCTTTATTGTTTACATTTTTCCTGTAATTAATGG
>JARQOC010000005.1:424879441-424920089 GCA_033576535.1 Allobates femoralis | reverse complement strand
AGCCGGTTTCTGATGGGCACAAATCAATCCTGGGAATGAAAACCACATTTCCTCCAGCAGACCCAGTAATGACTCTTGCTCGAATCATGTTGGCAAACAAACCGGTGACAATTAAGCGAGTCCCATTGCAAAGACCTTTTCTGCTGTTGAAGTTCCTCAAAAGCATTACAATGGTGCCAATTTTTAATTTCAGACGATGAGATGGCATCCCCGTGGGTGTAAGTGAATTTAAAAATTCAACAGGGTATTGCTCTGGGTCCTCTGTCTCGTCCGGATCAATGGAATCATCACTAATGTATTCTGTATACTCTCCAGCAATGCAATCCATGATCTTAGAGTTGACCTGATCCACATCATCATTTTTGGGGCAAAGAATGGCATGTGATGCTGCTGTATGAATGCTTTCATTGTCATTGACATCAATTACAATGTTTTCACCAAAAATGTCAAATATTAGTGAACCTGTGCAAATCATATCTTCAGGGATTTCTATAACATCATCTCCAAGGTTATAAGAATTGGTCAATTGTCCATTTCCCAGCTGAAGTATCCAATTGCTGTATTCTGGATCAACAGAGCGCATGTTGTCAAGTAGTGGCAATTGAGTGAAAATCTGCCATTGTCTGGAATATTTAATGCAGCTCTCTACGATATCAGTTCGTGTTCCATGAGGAATAATAGGAAGACACTGACGAAAGTCTCCTCCCAGAACAATGACTTTCCCTCCAAAGGGTGTTTTATTTTTCTTCGAGATATCTTTGGTCATAACATCCTTTAATAGTTGGTCAATGACATGCAGTGAAAATTTGGATAGCATAGTGGATTCATCAATAATGAAAAGTTTAGTACTCTTCAAATGGTGTGCAGCATCAGTATCATTTTTGATTCTTGACACAGACGTTTCATTAATTGGAATAGGTATCCCGTAAAGTGAATGGATGGTTCTTCCTCCTTCCAATAAGTTGGCTGCAATCCCAGTACTGGCAGCAGGTGACACAGTTTCTCCTTCTCCTCTTATTTGACGAATTAACAAATCATACAAATATGTTTTCCCACTGCCACCTGGGCCATCAATGAAAAAGCACTTAGCTTGCTGACTTGTATCCTGTAATGCTTCATTTATGGCATTATAGGCCAGAAGTTGTTGTTGATTTAAAGTTTCTTTCATTTCTTGGGCTCTTCTAAACTCCTCCTCTTTGTCGTATTGTGGTTGTAGTTGTTGTTTTCTTTTGGGGCGTGGTAGATTAAAATCCGTAAAGCTTTTGCCATGAAATGTTAACACATTTTGAACATCTGTCATTGCATAGCCTTCACAATGCTCACAGTCCTCATTGTTAGGGTGATATGCACGGCAGTAGTCTTCAATAAAATCTTTTTTAAATTCTTGCCACAACTCCAATGGATGAGCAGGAGGACCAAAGATACATATGTAAGCAAACATATCCCGAAGCTGTGCAGGCATGTTTAGAACACAGCCATCCAGTAAGGTATTTCGCCAAACACTGTCATCCAAAAGTAATCCAAGGGCTATTGCTGCCTGTTTAAAAGTTGGGTACTCGACTTCATTAACGGTCTTAATGTGCTCAAAACTTGTTGCTCCTTTTACATGTAGTAACAACAACCGTAAATAGTAGCGTTCTTCATCTTTCATACTGACCGTATACATTCTTCCAATGACTGTTGTTCCACGTTTCTGCCTAATTTCCCATGCACCAGCTTTCCAGACATAGTGCTCAGGAATTTGGCGGTAGAAGTATTCATGAGCACGTGGGTCATTCTCATTCAGTTCAAAGTAGGCCATAAGAGTTGATTTTTTATGTGTCATGGCAGCAATGTTCTCAACAGAAGCATCTTCATGAAAATAAAGGGGTTGTGACTGTGGCAGATGTACGGCAAGGCGAACAATGCTGTGTGATTGTTTATGCATTGGATAGGCAAAAATTCTCCAAGCTGCCTCCGGTGCACTGACGTATCTTGAGTCCATAAATTGGTGAGGTTCATCATGTTGTATGTTTGTTTGAGAAATTTCCAGATTGGCTTTATCATGCCCTTGTAAACATATTTGAATAGATACTTGACACTTTGAATGGATGCACAGATTTCCACATTTATATGACACTTATACTTTAATAGTAAGAAAGGGTTATAGGGAACAACCCAAGAATTATCAACCATGTGAGAACGTTGTGTAAATGAAGGTCCTGCATTGCGTTGATAAGTTGGGTAGGCATCGTGTGGTATTACAGTTTTTGGTTGGAAATCTTTTGGGAATCCTTTTTTACACTTTCCAATATCCATACATGGAGAATTGGGGTTCAATTGTCCACAGGGTCCATGAATCATATGTTGCATCACAATTTGATGGAGCACAGGATACTCGGATGGGTCAGGAATTTCTGCCCAAACAGTACGATCGACATCTACCTCAGTGCGTAATTTGGAATTGCTATCCAGAATAACCAAAATGTGAGCATGTGGTAGTCCTCGCTTTTGGAATTCTATTACATGAATCATTGCACAAATCTTGCCAAATAATCCACTGTTTATATCTTTTAATAGGGCTTCTAATTTTATTTTGAAGACACGGGCGACTAAATCCGGTCTGTGTTCCACCCTCTGCCATGGTTCTAAATTATGGATAATCTCGCTCCATTTGGGATTACAGGTCATTGTTATAAAAAGATCTGGCCGTCCAAATTTTGTAACAATAGCCATGGCATCTTGATACCTCTGCTGCATGTTTCTGGGACTGCCTTCAAATGACGATGGTAAAATGACCGTCTTGCCAATAGGAATTCCTTTTTCAAAAGATTTTCTTTGCAGATGTTCCTGTAGTACGCAATAGTCTTCCACTTTTAAGTCTTTTTGATGTTGACGTATAAAATTTAAGCGATTAGCCTCAATTTTTATATACGCATCTACTAAATACTGTTGCGTTAGTTTTCCACCATTTAAAATAGGATTGAACCCAGGACGTACAGATAGCAAATAACAGTAATACTGCAATTGTGTAATTCTCCGTGGATTTTCACCTTGATGCTTCAGTCCCTCATGCCAGCCTTGTTCACCATGCGGAAAAAATAACGGATACAGTAAAGCATCCAAATTACTGTGGAGAATACTAACTTGCTGTGTTTTTGGAGCTAAAGGATTGTTTGGGTCAGGTTTCAGATGAATTAAAATGTCTCTATTGAAAGGCGGCTCTCCATCAGCATTTTCAAAGACCACAGCAACTTCATTAACAATTGGCTTATTATAACGTCTTGGGTCTTGTTCTCGATCCTGTTTAAGAGCCATGATGATATTAGGCATGACAGTACCATTTTCAATTGCCTTCTCCTGTTCCTCTTGTTCAACAAAACGTAACATTTTGTATGCAGAAACAAAAGGATTAATGCGATCTAATAAGTTAGCAATGAGCCGCATCAATTTAGGATGACATTTCTTATTTTCATCACACTGTAAACGTTGGTCATTAGCAGTGGCAGTATCTAAAATGTAGAGTTGGGCATAAGCAGGAGCTTGATCTGGAGCAGGATGTAGTGTTCCAGTACGGTGATAAATTTGGCCATGAATCCGGAAGCAATAAGGGCCATGTCCAGGTGGGGGAGCAATACTTGCACCCATAGAAGCAAAACCAAATGAACTATTAATACTTCTGATGTTATCCATCATATTCCGACTGTATGGACTCTGACCTTTAAGAATACATTCCAACATCTCTGGATACTGAGGTAACGGAACCTTGACCTTCCCCTTGTGACAACAGAGAGTATACTGTTTATCCGATGGCATCTCATCCATGAAATGTCGAGCTTCACAATGCTTACATATGAATATCATAGAGCCACAGGTATGTTCCACAATGCCAAAATCACTATCTGTAAATCCAGGTGGATATGAAGAGGGAGGTGTAGGTAGGTAAATACGATTTTCTTTCTGCAAACCGACATAGATGAGACGTTGAAGTAATAAAGCAGAAAAAGAGTCAGGATCCACTTGTGTAACAGTAGAAGATGTCTTTTTGCGGTGTTGACGACGGGAGGCACCACTTTTACGTAAGCGGCTCTGTTTGGATAGTGAAGACTCCTGAGCAATTTGTGCCTCCAAAGGAGTTTGTTGTTGTTCAAGGCGAAAACGTTTTGTGCGTGACGTCTCCTCAGCACAATGTTTACGCTTTGCTGTTGCTTTACGCGGTGATGAAACTTGAGGAATTGTGCTCCTTTCATCCGGTGAACTGCTAGAAAGAGCTAGAGCAAACTGTAGTACTGGTGAGCTTACAGTTGGATCAGCAGACTGTAGTACTGATGAGGTTACTGTTTGATCAGCACACTGAGTTACATCAGCAGAGTATTGTACAGGTGAGCTTGTAGTTTGATCAGCAGACTGTTGTACTTAGGAAGTTACTGTCTGATCAGCAGAGTGATGTACTGGTGGTGTCGCTTTTTTTTTTTGACGCCGTTGATGTAGCTTCTGAGCATTTTTGGCCAACCGTAGTTGTTTTTGTTCCAGCAACTCCGTTGCAATGCGTTGCTTATACTCAGCTTTAGACTTATCCAAACGACATTGTCGCTCTTCTTCAGTTTCTTTAGCACGTGTCTTACGCATCCATGCGGCTTTGTACCCGCCAACATCCTTGCTAGTATCCTTTGAAGTCATGTTAGAACATACAAAAAGTTGAATACAAGCTTTAAAAATTTTTGGTAGCAAAGATTTTAAAAATATATTTTGGAAAAAATAATTCATGAAAATATAGAATAATTTTAAGATAAATTAAACTAAGATTACAGATATATCAATAACATATTTACATTCATTTATATATGTAAATTCTACAAACTTAAGATATATAAATGTTGCATACATATATACCAATACATATAATATCAAAAATACTTAAGACATCTAATGCATAATGCATACATAATAGCACATAATACATATAATATCAAAAATATTACAATAGCAAATTATATATAGCAATACCATAATAGCATAATTATCAATAGCATATCAATAGCATATCAATATACATTATATTAGCAATAGCATTATTATTAGCATTAATAGCATAATTATAAGCATTAATAGCATAAATATTACCATTAATAGCATAATTATTAGCATTAATAGCATAATTATTGCATTAATAGCATAATATTACCATTAATAGCATAATTATTAGCATTAATAGCATAATTATTAGCATTAATAGCATAATTATTACATTAATAGTATAATTATTTGCATTAATACATAATTATTAGCATTAATAGCATATTATAGCATTAATAGCATAATTATTATCATATACATAATTATTAGCATTAATACATAATTACATTAATAGCATAATTATTGCATTAATGCTAATTTAACATTATAGCATAATATTATGCATCATATACAATACCATATATATCAAACATCATCAATGCATCATCAATACAATATAGCAATAGCATATTATTGGCATTAAAGCATAATTATAAGCATTAATAGCATAATTATTAGCATTAATACCATAATTATTTGCATTAATACCATAAATATTAGCATTAATACCATAATTATTAGCATTAATACCATAATTATTAGCATTAATAGCATAATTATTGCATTAATACCATAATTATTAGCATTAATAGCATAATTATTAGCATTAATACCATAATTATTACCATTAATAGCATAATTATTAGCATTAATACCATAATTATTAGCATTAATAGCATAATTAGCATTAATACCATAATTATTAGCATTAATAGCATAATTATTAGCATTAATACCATAATTATTAGCATTAATAGCATAATTATTAACATTAATAACATAATTATTATGTGCATACATAATACCAATACCATAAATATCAAAACCATCATCAAAACCATCATCAAAACCATCATCAAAACCATCATCAATAGCATCATCAAAACCATCATCAAAACCATCATCAATATCATCAATAGCATCATCAATAGCATCATCAATAGCATCATCAATAACAATAATATTAGCAATAGCATTATTATTAGCATTAATAGCATAATTATTACCATTAATACCATAATTAGCATTAATACCATAATTATTAGCATTAATACCATAATTATTAGCATTAATACCATAATTATTGGCATTATTAGCATAATTATTACCATTAATAGCATAATTATTACCATTAATAGCATAATTATTAGCATTAATAGCATAAATATTACCATTAATAGCATAATTATCAGCATTAATACCATAATTATTAGCATTAATACCATAATTATTAACATTAATAGCATAAATACCATTAATAGCATAATTATTAGCATTAATAGCATAATTATTAACATTAATAGCATAATTATTAACATTAATAGCATAATTATTATGTGCATACATAATACCAATACCATAAATATCAAAACCATCATCAAAACCATCATCATATAGCATCATCAAAACCATCATCAATAACATCATCAATAGCATCATCAATACCATCATCAATAACAATAATATTAGCAATAGCATTATTATTAGCATTAATAGCATAATTATTAGCATTAATACCATAATTATTATCATTAATAGCATAATTATTAGCATTAATAGCATAATTATTAGAATTAATACCATAATTATTGGCATTAATAGCATAATTATTGGCATTAATAGCATAATTATTACCATTAATAGCATAATTATTACCATTAATAGCATAATTATTAACATTAATAGCATAAATATTACCGTTAATAGCATAATTATTAGCATTAATACCATAATTATTAGCATTAATACCATAATTATTAGCATTAATAGCATAATTACCATTAATAGCATAATTATTAGCATTAATAGCATAATTATTAACATTAATAGCATAATTTTATGTGCATACATAATACCAATACCATAAATATCAAAACCATCATCAAAACCATCATCAAAACCATCATCAAAACCATCATCAAAACCATCATCAATAGCATCATCAATAGCATCATCAAAACCATCATCAAAACCATCATCAAAACCATCATCAATAGCATCATCAATAGCATCATCAATAGCATCATCAATAACAATAATATTAGCAATAGCATTATTATTAGCATTAATAGCATAATTATTAGCATTAATACCATAATTATTAGCATTAATAGCATAATTATTAGCATTAATAGCATAATTATTAGCATTAATACCATAATTATTACCATAAATACCATAATTATTACCATTAATAGCATAATTACCATTAATAGCATAATTAGCATTAATACCATAATTAGCATTAATACCATAATTATTAGCATTAATACCATAATTATTAGCATTAATACCATAATTATTGGCATTAATAGCATAATTATTACCATTAATAGCATAATTATTACCATTAATAGCATAATTATTAGCATTAATACCATAATTATTAGCATTAATACCATAATTATTAGCATTAATAGCATAATTACCATTAATAGCATAATTATTAACATTAATAGCATAATTATTAACATTAATAGCATAATTATTATGTGCATACATAATACCAATACCATAAATATCAAAACCATCATCAAAACCATCAATCAAAACCATCATCAAAACCATCATCAATAGCATCATCAATAGCATCATCAAAACCATCATCAAACCATCATCAATTGCATCATCAATAACAATAATAGTAGCATTAATAGCATAATTATTACCATTAATAGCATAAATATTACCATTAATAGAATAATTATTACCATTAATAGAATAATTATTAGCATTAATAGCATAATTATTACCATTAATACCATAATTATTACCATTAATAGCATAATTACCATTAATACCATAATTAGCATTAATAGCATAATTAGCATTAATACCATAATTAGCATTAATACCATAATTAGCATTAATACCATAATTATTAGCGTTAATAGCATAATTATTAGCATTAATAGCATAAATATTAGCATTAATAGAATAATTATTACCATTAATAGAATAATTATTAGCATTAATAGCATAATTATTACCATTAATACCATAATTATTACCATTAATAGCATAATTATTACCATTAATACCATAATTATTACCATTAATACCATAATTATTACCATTAATAGCATAATTAGCATTAATAGCATAATTAGCATTAATACCATAATTATTAGCATTAATACCATAATTATTGGCATTAATACCATAATTATTGGCATTAATAGCATAATTATTACCATTAATAGCATAATTATTACCATTAATAGCATAATTATTAGCATTAATAGCATAAATATTACCATTAATAGCATAATTATTTAGCATTAATACATAATTATTAGCATTAATAGCTATAATTACCATTAATAGCATAATTATTAACATTAATAGCATAATTATTAACATTAATAGCATAATTATTATGTGCATACATAATACCAATACCATAAATATCAAAACCATCATCAAAACCATCATCAATAGCATCATCAATAGCATCATCAAAACCATCATCAAAACCATCATCAATAGCATCATCAATAACAATAATAGTAGCATTAATAGCATAAATTATTACCATTAATAGCATAATATCATTACCATTAATAGAATAATTATTACCATTAATAGAATATTAATTATTAGCATTAATAGCATTAATTATTACCATTAATACCATAATTATTACCATTAATAGCATAATTACCATTAATACCATAATTAGCATTAATAGCATAATTAGCATTAATACATAATTAGCATTAATTATCATAATTATTAGCATTAATAGCATAATTATTAGCATTAATAGCATAATTATTACATTAATAGCATAAATATTACCATTAATAGAATAATTATTACCTATTAATAGAATAATTATTAGCATTAATAGCATAATTATTACCATTAATACCATAATTATTACCATTAATAGCATAATTATTACCATTAATACCATAATTATTACCATTAATACCATAATTATTACCATTAATAGCATAATTAGCATTAATAGCATAATTAGCATTAATACCATAATTATTAGCATTAATACCATAATTATTGGCATTAATACCATAATTATTGGCATTAATACCATAATTATTACCATTAATAGCATAATTATTACCATTAATAGCATAATTATTAGCATTAATACCATAATTATTAGCATTAATACCATAATTATTAGCATTAATAGCATAATTACCATTAATAGCATAATTATTACCATTAATAGCATAATTATTAACATTAATAGCATAATTATTATGTGCATACATAATACCAATACCATAAATATCAAAACCATCATCAAAACCATCATCAAAACCATCATCAAAACCATCAATAGCATCATCAATAGCATCATCAAAACCATCATCAAAACCATCATCAATAGCATCATCAATAACAATAATAGTAGCATTAATAGCATAATTATTACCATTAATAGCATAAATATTACCATTAATAGAATAATTATTACTATTAATAGAATAATTATTAGCATTAATAGCATAATTATTACCATTAATACCATAATTATTACCATTAATAGCATAATTACCATTAATACCATAATTAGCATTAATAGCATAATTAGCATTAATACCATAATTAGCATTAATATCATAATTATTAGCATTAATAGCATAATTATTAGCATTAATAGCATAAATATTACCATTAATAGAATAATTATTACCATTAATAGAATAATTATTAGCATTAATAGCATAATTATTACCATTAATACCATAATTATTACCATTAATAGCATAATTATTACCATTAATAGCATAATTATTACCATTAATACCATAATTATTACCATTAATACCATAATTATTAGCATTAATAGCATAATTAGCATTAATACCATAATTATTAGCATTAATACCATAATTATTGGCATTAATACCATAATTATTGGCATTAATAGCATAATTATTACCATTAATAGCATAATTATTACCATTAATAGCATAATTATTAGCATTAATAGCATAAATATTACCATTAATAGCATAATTATTAGCATTAATACCATAATTATTAGCATTAATACCATAATTATTAGCATTAATAGCATAATTACCATTAATAGCATAATTATTAGCATTAATAGCATAATTATTAACATTAATAGCATAATTATTATGTGCATACATAATACCAATACCATAAATATCAAAACCATCATCAAAACCATCATCAAAACCATCATCAATAGCATCATCAATAGCATCAATACCATCATCAATAACAATAATAGTAGCATTAATAGCATAATTATTACCATTAATAGCATAAATATTACCATTAATACCATAATTAGCATTAATAGCATAATTAGCATTAATAGCATAATTAGCATTAATACCATAATTATTAGTATCTACTTATATAATCGGGAGTTGGGAATTCGGGCACTGTAGCCGAATCCCAAGCTCCTTTGCGCGACTGCGAGTGATGACGCGTAGCGTCATCACGAGCCGCAGCCGCACTACCTCACACCATCCTGCCAACCCTCGCTTGCTGGGAGACACTCACGTCGTCCTGTGGCCGGTGGCGGGGGCTGCGATCAGACATTAGAGCCTGCCAGCAGCAGAGGAGGCGCCACCACTGCCAGCTTCCCCTCCCCGCTACCCCCTGCTCCATCTGCATCGCTCATAGGCCGCTCGCAAAGGATGACGGGAATCGTAGTCCGGGAGGGTGAGGCGCACAGTTTCTGCGCCCTGCCCACAACTACAATACCCATCATGCATTGCGCCGGTCGATCCATAAACACACCTCTGGAGGGAACGAGGAGAAGGACAGGTGCACCAGCAGAGTTGTCATGGCCTCTTCCTGTGCTGCTGACACACTCACGTCCTCCTGTGCCCGGTGCTAGGGGCTGCGATCAGAGGCTGCCACTACCCCCTGCTCCATGTGCTGCTCGCTCATAGGCCGCTCGCAAAGTATCATGGGAATCGTAGTCCGGGAGGGTGAGGCGCACAGTTTCCGCACCCTGCCCACAACTACAAGACCCATGATGCATTGCGCCGGTCTTCATCCATACAGAGACCCCTGGAGGGGAGGAGGAGAAGGACAGGTGCACCAACACAGTTGTCGTGGGGTTATTCTGTTCTGCTGCTGTGGGAATTACATTCTACAGGTATAGGTGATTGTGACCACTTTTACCTTTTCTTGGATTAGAGCCCCCTGTGGATCCTGCCGCCCACACAGCCGCCTGTGGATCCTGCGGCCCACACACGCCCCCTGTGGACCCTGCCGCCCAAAGAGCCCCCTGTGGACCCTGCCGCCCACAGAGCCGCCTGTGGATCCTGCGGCCCACACAGCCCCCTGTGGACCCTGCCGCCCAAAGAGCCCCCTGTGGATCCTGCGGCCCACACAGCCGCCTGTGGATCCTGCGGCCCACACAGCCCCTGTGGACCCTGCCGCCCAAAGAGCCCCCTGTGGACCCTGCCGCCCACAGAGCCGCCTGTGGACCCTGCCACCCACACAGCCCCCTGTGGACCCTGCCGCCCACAGAGCCGCCTGTGGACCCTGCCGCCCACAGAGCCGCCTGTGGACCCTGCCGCCCACAGAGCCGCCTGTGGACCCTGCCGCCCACAGAGCCGCCTGTGGACCCGGCCGCCCACAGAGCCGCCTGTGGACCCGGCCGCCCACAGAGCCCCCTGTGGACCCTGCCGCCCAAAGAGTCCCCTGTGGACCCTGCCGCCCATAGAGCCCCCTGTGGACCCTGCCGCCCAAAGAGCCCCCTGTGGACCCTGCCGCCCACACAGCCCCCTGTGGACCCTGCCGCCCACACAGCCCCCTGTGGACCCTGCCGCCCACACAGCCCCCTGTGGACCCTGCCGCCCACACAGCCCCCTGTGGACCCTGCCGCCCACACAGCCCCTGTGGACCCTGCCGCCCACACAGCCCCCTGTGGACCCTGCCGCCCACACAGCCCCCTGTGGACCCTGCCGCCCACAGAGCCGCCTGTGGACCCTGCGGCCCACAGAGCCGCCTGTGGACCCTGCGGCCCACAGAGCCGCCTGTGGACCCTGCGGCCCACAGAGCCGCCTGTGGACCCTGCGGCCCACAGAGCCGCCTGTGGACCCTGCGGCCCACAGAGCCGCCTGTGGACCCTGCGGCCCACAGAGCCGCCTGTGGACCCTGCGGCCCACAGAGCCGCCTGTGGACCCTGCGGCCCACAGAGCCGCCTGTGGACCCTGCGGCCCACAGAGCCGCCTGTGGACCCTGCGGCCCACAGAGCCGCCTGTGGACCCTGCGGCCCACAGAGCCGCCTGTGGACCCTGCGGCCCACAGAGCCGCCTGTGGACCCTGCGGCCCACAGAGCCGCCTGTGGACCCTGCGGCCCACAGAGCCGCCTGTGGACCCTGCGGCCCACACAGCCGCCTGTGGACCCTGCCGCCCACACAGCCGCCTGTGGACCCTGCCGCCCACACAGCCGCCTCTGTACTCTGCTACCCACACAGCGGCCTGTATACACACAATTCATTTCACCGCGCTCCCGATGCAATTGCATCGGGCCTTTTTACTAGTTAATACCATAATTATTAGTATTAATACCATAATTATTAGCATTAATAGCATAATTATTACCATTAATAGCATAATTATTAGCATTATTAGCATAATTATTAGCATTAATAGCATAAATATTACCATTAATAGAATAATTATTACCATTAATAGAATAATTATTACCATTAATAGCATAATTATTAGCATTAATACCATAATTATTACCATTAATAGCATAATTATTACCATTAATAGCATAATTATTAGCATTAATAGCATAATTATTACCATTAATAGCATAATTATTACCATTAATAGCATAATTATTATTAATAGCATAATTATTACCATTAATAGCATAATTATTACCATTAATAGCATAAATATTACCATTAATAGCATTATTATTAACAGTAATATTAGTATTATTTTTTTTTTTTTAATTATTTTTGTATTTTTTTTTTTTTAATTTTTAAATTTTTTTTGTATTATTAAATTATTTTTTTATTTTAAATTTTTTTTTTTTTTAATTATTATTTTTATTTAATTATTTATTATTTTTTATTTATTTATTTTATTATTTTTTAATTATTTTTAAATCATTATTTTTATTATTTAATTTATTTATTTTTTTACTTGCGACAGTGAGACAGTTCTCATTGCGGTCCGCCTTTTTTTTCCCATTGACATACATTACCGGTGTGTCGGCGATTTTATGGCCGGCCACCTGGTTCTATTCGTCGGCCCTAAAATCGCGGACACACCGCTAATGCATCTCTATGGGCAGTCAGCTCGAATTCTGATTGGTCGGCGTTCAATCCGAAATCGGGCTGACTGCCCATAGAGATGCATTAGCGGTGTGTCCGCGATGTTAAGGCCGAGAAATAGAACCAGGTGGGCGGCCATAAAATCGCCGACACACCGCTAATGTATGTCAATGGGAAAAAAAAGGCGGACCGCAATGAGAACTGTGTCTCACTCGCAGTAAAAAAATAAATAAATTAAATAATAAAAATAATGATTTAAAAATAATTAAAAAAATAAAAAAAATTAATAAAAAATAATAAATAATTAAATAAAAATAATAATTAAAAAAAAAAAAAAAGGCGGACCGGAATGAGAACTGTGTCGCAGTCTGACTTTAAAAAAATAAATAAATTAAATAATAAAAAAAATGATTTAAAAATAATTTAAAAATAATAAAAAAAGAGGGGCTCTTCTGATTGGCTGAGGGCAGTATACAGCGACCAATCAGAAGAGGAAGAGGACGTCGGAGGTGAAAGTTAGCGAAAAGAAGACAGAAGATCCCCGGGGCCGGACGAAGAGGCGGAGATGGCGGAAAGAAGAGAGAAGACCCCCGGGGCCGGAGGAAGAGGACGCCTGGCCGGACGGACGATCAGATGACTTGAAGGCATGTAAGTGATCGACGGGGACGTTAGGTTAGGGGACGGCGGGGGCTTCGGGTGTAGGGCCTTAGGTGACAGCGACGTTAGGTTAGGGGACGGCGGGGGCTTCGGGTATAGGGCCTTAGGTGACAGCGGCGTTAGGTTAGGGGACGGCGGGGGCTTCGGGTGTAGGGCCTTAGGTGACAGCGGCGTTAGGTTAGGGGACGGCGGGGGCTTCGAGTGTAGGGCCTTAGGTGACAGCGGCGTTAGGTTAGGGGACGGCGGGGGGTTAGGGTTTAGGGCTTTAGCGAGAGGGGCAGGGGACAGCGGCGGGAGCGGTGTGCGGACATGGCGGCGGCGGCGGGTGTGCGGACATGGCGGCGGCGGCGGGTGTGCGGACATGGCGGCGGCGGCGGGTGTGCGGACATGGCGGCGGCGGGTGTGCGGACATGGCGGCGGCGGGGTGTGCGGACATGGCGGCGGGTGTGCGGACATGGCGGCGGGTGTGCGGACATGGCGGCGGGTGTGCGGACATGGCGGCGGCGTGTGCGGACATGGCGGCGGGGCGACGGCGGCGGGTGTGGCGGACATGGCGGCGGGTGTGCGGACATGGCGGCGGGTGTGCGGACATGGCGGCGGGTGTGCGGACATGGCGGCGGGTGTGCAGACATGGCGGCGGGTGTGCGGACATGGCGGCGGGTGTGCGGACATGGCGGCGGGTGTGCGGACATGGCGGCGGGTGTGCGGACATGGCGGCGGGTGTGCGGACATGGCGGCGACGGCGGCGGGTGTGCGGACATGGCGGCGGCGGGTGTGAGGACATGGCGGCGGCGGGTGTGGCGGACATGGCGGCGGCGGCGGGTGTGCGGACATGGCGGCGGCGGGTGTGCGGACATGGTGGCGGCGGGTGTGCGGACATGGCGGCGGCGGGTGTGTGCGGACATGGCGGCGGCGGGTGTGCGGACATGGCGGCGGCGGCGGCGGGTGTGCGGACATGGCGGCGGGTGTGCGGACATGGCGGCGGCGGCGGGTGTGCGGACATGGGGGAGCGAGTTGCGGCTCAGGCAGCGACTCGCTCCATGGTCCCGGAGTAGGTATTGGCGGGGGGCTGGGGAGCGGCGGCGGCGGCGGTGCTGTGAGGGCTGGGGAGCGGCGGCGGTAGTGGTAGTGAGTGGGCTGGGGAGCGGTAGAAAAGGTAAAAGAAAAGAAAATAAAGAAAGGTTTTAGCTCTGAAAGGATATCTTAGCTGTAGGGTAGTAGCGGTCGTCTTGAAGCTTGCTTCGGTAAATCCAGAAGAGAGTCTTCTTGCGGCCTCGGTATCCGGCAGTCCGTCTTCGAGGTAGCGGGTAGGCGAAATGATTTGTGATTTCAAATTTCGCGCCTTATAAACTGGGCTGTGAAATTTGAAACCACAAAATGGCGGGGGGGGCGTAAAGTGAGTGCTGATTGGGCGTTTGAAAGCACAAAATGGCGGGGGGGCGTAACGTAAGTGCTGATTGGGCGTTGAATGGACACTCTTTCCAAAGAGTCTCCATTCAGGTCCGCCTTTTTTTTTTTTTTTAAATTATTATTTTTATTTAATTATTTATTATTGTTTTTTTTT
Source organism: Allobates femoralis (assembly GCA_033576535.1). Lineage (NCBI taxonomy): Eukaryota > Metazoa > Chordata > Amphibia > Anura > Aromobatidae > Allobates > Allobates femoralis. The sequence goes on along the minus strand of JARQOC010000005.1, from coordinate 424,904,546 downwards.
GTTGTTTATTATTTTTTAATTATTTTTAAATAATTTTTTTTATTATTTAATTTTTTTTTTTTTTTTAACTCAGACTGAGACGCAGTTCTCATTCTGGTCCGCCTTTTTTTTTTTTTTAATTATTATTTTTATTTAATTATTTATTATTTTTTATTAATTTTTTTTATTAATTTTTAATTATTTTTAAATCATTATTTTTATTATTTAATTTATTTATTTTTTTTAAGTCAGACTGAGACGCAGTTCTCATTCCGGTCCGCCTTTTTTTTTTTTTTTAATTATTATTTTTATTTAATTATTTATTTTTTTTTATTAATTTTTTTTATTAATTTTTAATTATTTTTAAATCATTATTTTTATTATTTAATTTATTTTTTTTTTTAAGTCAGACTGAGACGCAGTTCTCATTCCGGTCCGCCTTTTTTTTTTTTTTAATTATTATTTTTATTTAATTATTTATTATTTTTTATTAATTTTTTTTATTAATTTTTAATTATTTTTAAATCATTATTTTTATTATTTAATTTATTTATTTTTTTTAAGTCAGACTGAGACGCAGTTCTCATTCCGGTCCGCCTTTTTTTTTTTTTTAATTATTATTTTTATTTAATTATTTATTATTTTTTATTATTTTTTTTTATTATTTTTTAATTATTTTTAAATCATTATTTTTATTATTTAATTTATTTATTTTTTTACTTGCGACAGTGAGACACAGTTCTCATTGCGGTCCGCCTTTTTTTTCCCATTGACATACATTAGCGGTGTGTCGGCGATTTTATGGCCGGCCACCTGGTTCTATGTGTCGGCCCTAAAATCGCGGACACACCGCTAATGCATCTCTATGGGCAGTCACAGCTCGAATTCTGATTGGTCGGCGTTCAATCCGAAATCGAGCTGACTGCCCATAGAGATGCATTAGCGGTGTGTCCGCGATTTTAGGGCCGACACATAGAACCAGGTGGACGGCCATAAAATCGCCGACACACCGCTAATGTATGTCAATGGGAAAAAAAAGGCGGACCGCAATGAGAACTGTGTCTCACTGTCGCAAGTAAAAAAATAAATAAATTAAATAATAAAAATAATGATTTAAAAATAATTAAAAAATAATAAAAAAAATAATAAAAAATAATAAATAATTAAATAAAAATAATAATTTAAAAAAAAAAAAGGCGGACCGGAATGAGAACTGCGTCTCAGTCTGACTTAAAAAAAAAAAATAAATTAAATAATAAAAATAATGATTTAAAAATAATTAAAAATTAATAAAAAAAATTAATAAAAAATAATAAATAATTAAATAAAAATAATAATTAAAAAAAAAAAAAAGGCGGACCGGAATGAGAACTGTGCCTCAGTCTGACTTTAAAAAAATTAATTTTATTTAATTATTTATTATTTTTTATTTATTTTTTTTATTAATTTTTAATTATTTTTAAATCATTATTTTTATTATTTAATTAATTTATTTTTTTTAAGTCAGACTGAGACAAAGTTCTCATTCAGGTCCGCCTTTTTTTTTTTTTTTAAATTATTATTTTTATTTAATTATTTATTATTTTTTATTTATTTATTTTATTCTTTTTTAATTATTTTTAAATCATTATTTTTATTATTTAATTTATTTATTTTTTTTAAGTCAGACTGAGACGCAGTTCTCATTCCGGTCCGCCTTTTTTTTTTTTTAATTATTATTTTTATTTAATTATTTATTATTTTTTATTATTTTTTTTTATTATTTTTTAATTATTTTTAAATCATTATTTTTATTATTTAATTTATTTATTTTTTTACTTGCGACAGTGAGACACAGTTCTCATTGCGGTCCGCCTTTTTTTTCCCATTGACATACATTAGCGGTGTGTCGGCGATTTTATGGCCGGCCACCTGGTTCTATGTGTCGGCCCTAAAATTGCGGACACACCGCTAATGCATCTCTATGGGCAGTCACAGCTCGAATTCTGATTGGTCGGCGTTCAATCCGAAATCGAGCTGACTGCCCATAGAGATGCATTAGCGGTGTGTCCGCGATTTTAGGGCCGACACATAGAACCAGGTGGACGGCCATAAAATCGCCGACACACCGCTAATGTATGTCAATGGGAAAAAAAAAGGCGGACCGCAATGAGAACTGTGTCTCACTGTCGCAAGTAAAAAAATAAATAAATTAAATAATAAAAATAATGATTTAAAAATAATTAAAAAATAATAAAAAAAAATAATAAAAAATAATAAATAATTAAATAAAAAATAATAATTTAAAAAAAAAAAAAGGCGGACCGGAATGAGAACTGCGTCTCAGTCTGACTTAAAAAAAATAAATAAATAAATTAAATAATAAAAATAATGATTTAAAAATAATTAAAAAAGAATAAAATAAATAAATAAAAAATAATAAATAATTAAATAAAAATAATAATTTAAAAAAAAAAAAAAAGGTGGACCTGAATGAGAACTGCGTCTCAGTTTTGAGGGGCTCTTCTGATTGGCTGAGGGGAGTATACCGCGACCAATCAGAAGAGGGCCTCAGATGTCATTGAGGTAGAATGGCGGATTTTTCGTCCATTCTATCTTAATGAGAAGGAAGAGGACGTCGGAGCTGGAAGTTGGCGAAAAGAAGACAGAAGATCCCCGGGGCCGGACGAAGAGGCGGAGATGGCGGAAGGAAGAGAGAAGACCCCCGGGGCAGGAGGAAGAGGACGCCTGGCCGGACGGACGATCAGATGACTTGAAGGCATGTAAGTGAAAGACGGGGACGTTAGGTTAGGCGACGGCGGGGGCTTCCGGTATAGGGCCTTAGGTGACAGCGGCGTTAGGTTAGGGGACGGCGGGGGCTTCGGGTGTAGGGCCTTAGGTGACAGCGGCGTTAGGTTAGGGGACTGCGGGGGCTTAGGGTGTAGGGCGGACATAGGGCGGCGGGCTGTGCGGACATAGGGCGGCGGGCTGTGCGGACATAGGGCGGCGGGCTGTGCGGACATAGGGCGGCGGGCTGTGCGGACATAGGGCGGCGGGCTGTGCGGACATAGGGCGGCGGGCTGTGCGGACATAGGGCGGCGGGCTGTGCGGACATAGGGCGGCGGGCTGTGCGGACATAGGGCGGCGGGCTGTGCGGACATAGGGCGGCGGGCTGTGCGGACATAGGGCGGCGGGCTGTGCGGACATAGGGCGGCGGGCTGTGCGGACATACGGCGGCGGGCTGTGCGGACATAGGGCGGCGGGCTGTGCGGACATAGGGCGGCGGGCTGTGCGGACATAGGGCGGCGGGCTGTGCGGACATAGGGCGGCGGGCTGTGCGGACATAGGGCGGCGGGCTGTGCGGACATAGGGCGGCGGGCTGTGCGGACATAGGGCGGCGGGCTGTGCGGACATACGGCGGCGGGCTGTGCGGACATAGGGCGGCGGGCTGTGCGGACATAGGGCGGCGGGCTGTGCGGACATAGGGCGGCGGGCTGTGCGGACATAGGGCGGCGGGCTGTGCGGACATAGGGCGGCGGGCTGTGCGGACATGGGGGGGGGTGGCGAATTGTGGGTAGCGGGGAGCGGAGGCGGCAGTGCCGCCTCCGCTCCATGGTCCCCGGGTAGGGATTTGCGGCTCAGGCAGCGACTCGCAATGGCCTCGCGGCCATTGCTCGCGCTACCTGAGCGGTAAATGGCAAAGGTTGTAGCCGGGCCTGTGGATCGATTTTGGGCCAGCGGCTCGCAATGGCCGCTTCGCGGCCATTGCTCGCCCTGGGCCAGCGACTCGCAATGGCCTGGCGGCCATTGCTCGCGCAGCATTGGGCGCTTCGCGCCCAATGTTAAATTCGTATCCACATGACGACATCGGAAAGTGCGCGTGAAGGGGCGCTTTTCCGATTCGCGATTATATAATAGATATATATATATAAAAATTAATTTCTCCTTACCTATGTGGGTCTCCCTCTCTGCTGGTATGGCACCAATCCAGACGTAGATATTTGCCACCATAATTGAATTTACTGGTTGTTCTTTGTTACAGTATATGTATTTGCAATGCAGTTCAACAGCACCTTCAACTTCCTATTTTGGAATATTAACACAGATAGGTAAGCCTATCTTTTTTAAAGTCAGGCATATTCCTCAGGGTTCCTCAGGGTTCAGTCCTAGGTCCCCTTCTCTTTTCTCTGTACACTGCCCCTATTGGACAAACCATCAGCAGATTTGGTTTTCAGTACCATCTCTATGCTGACGACACCCAATTTTACACATCTTCTCCTGACATCACCTCCACATTACTACAAAATACCAGTGATTGTCTGTCTGCTGTCTCTAACATCATGTCTTCTCTCTACCTTAAATTGAATTTGTCAAAAACTGAACTTCTCGTGTTTCCTCCCTCTCCTAATCTTCTGAAACCTAATATTGCCATTTCTGTATGTGGTTCTACCATTACTCCTCAGCAGCACGCTCACTGTCTTGGAGTTGTATTTGACTCGAATCTCTCCTTTTCTCCCCACATCTGGTCACTCGCTGGCTCATGTCACCTACACCTCAAAAACATCTCTAGAATTCAACCGTTTCTTACTGTTGATTCTGCAAAAACTCTAACTGTTGCCTTTATTCATTCTCGCCTGGACTACTGCAGTTCTCTACCAATTGGTCTCCCTCTTACTAAACTCTCTCCTCTCCAATCCTTCCTCAATGCAGCATCCAGGATCATATTCCTCTCCAACCACTTCACCTATGCCACTATCCTGTGCCAGTCATTGCACTGGGTGCCAATCCGCTACAGAGTAAAATATAAAATTATTACTCTGACCCACAAAGCCCTCCACAGTTCTGAACCACCCTACATCTCCTCCCTCATCTCTGTCTATCGCCCTACACATGCCCTCCATTCTGCAAGTAACCTAAGACTGACATCAGCTACAATCCGAACCTGCCACTCCCGTCTCCAAAACTTCTCACAAGCTGCACCTATTCTCTGGAACGGGTTACCAAAAACAATTAAATTCCCAATACCAATAGTTTTAAGCGAGCCTTAAAAACGCATCACTTTAGACTGGCCTATCACCTCACCTCACTTGTCTAACTATCTTCCCTTTTCCAAATCTGGCCTCTTGTGTCATCTGTCTGCACCTGCAGACTGTCTGTCTGTCTGTCCCCCATGCATAATATAGCACTTTATCTGTACTTGTACAGATCCTGTCTGGTAACTGGTTCATGCAGCGTTACGTGAATCCCCTATTTATTATATTGATAGCTGGACCGTATATGACGGCACTTTTTACCATTTACCTTTTGTGCCTCCCCTATTTCCTCATAGATTGTAAGCTTGCGAGCAGGGACCTCACTCCTCATGGCTTTTAAATTTTTGTTACTCTGTACTGTCTCATATTGATTGTATATGTCCCTTCTGAATTGTAAAGTGCTGCATAATATGTTGGTGCTATATAAATATTATTATTATTATTATTATTATTTATTATTATTATTCCTTATTATGTGTAATAGCAGACAATTTCACTAGTTCATATTTTTATGAACTATGTGCATGACGTTTTTTTCTTAATTTACATTGCTTTTGGCACTAAATAGTGTTAAGTAAGTGAAGTAGAAACAATATTTTGTTGTTTCTTCTGTTTTAGAAAGACATGCATTGTCGTCAAGTCTTGTAGTTTAATTATCCAGGTATTTAGGCTCCCTAAAATAATATATGATGAAATATATGAGAGATTGACCTAATGGAGGAGAAAATAATACAAATCAGAAAAGGAACAAAGAAGCTACTTGACATCTGTAGAATCAATTCCACATGGTGCCAAGAAGGCAAAACAAAAAAGAATGAATCCATAATTCCTAAATGCCCCAATCCCATTGGACACTTGAAATAAAATGCATGTTGTAAAAGATCTGGTTTTAAGAAAACATGCAAATCAACTTCCATTGCAGGGTGTGCACCTTCAGAATTATGGAAATTGTGGATGTTTAATGAATGAATGCACAATCTGGAGGAGTTACCCGCAAATGATTCAAATTACTGCAGCAATAATTCTTATACCATCTGGAATACTAACGTGAGGACCTAGCTTTCAATATTGTAAATAATTACAGTTGTGGCCAAAAGTATTGACACCCCTGCAATTCTTTCAGATAATACTCAGTTTCTTCCTGAAAATGATTGCAATCACAAATCTTTGGTATTATCTTCATTTAACCCCTTCACCCCCGAGCCCATTTTTGCTTATTTTAGCCTTAATGCCCGAGCCATTTTTTGCAATTCTGACCAGTGTCCCTTTATGAGGTTATAACTCTGGAACGCTTCAACCGATCCTAGCGATTCTGAGATTGTTTTTTCGTGACATATTGGGCTTCATGTTAGTATTAAATTTAGGTCAATAATTTTTGCGTTTATTTGTGAAAAAATCAAAAATATGGCAAAAATTTTGAAAATTTCGAAATTTTCAAATTTTGAATTTTTTTTCTGCTAAACCAGAGAGTTATGTGACACAAAATTGTTGATAAATAATATTTCCCACATGTCTACTTTATATCAGCACAATTTTGGAAAAAAAATTTTTTTGGGGTAGGAAGTTATAAGGGTTCAAAGTTCATCAGCAATTTTTCATTTTTCCACCAAAATTTACAAAACCATTTTTTTTAGTGACCACATCACATTTGAAGTCCGTTTGAGGGGTGTACATGACAGAAAACACCCACAAGTTATACCATTCTAAAAACTGCACCCCTCAAGCTACTCAAAACTACATTCAAGAAGATTATTAACCCTTCAGGTGCTTCACAGGAACTAAAGCAAAGTGGAAACAAAAAATGGATATTTAAATTTTTCCAACAAAAATGTTCTTTTAGCCTCAAATCTTTCATTTTCACATGGGCAACAGCATAAAATGGATCCTAAAGTTTGTTGGGCAATTTCTCCTGAGTATATCGATACCTCATATGTGGTAATAAACAACTGTTTGGGCGCACGGCAGGGCTCAGAAGGGAAGGAGCGCAATTTGACTTTTGGAGCTAATTTTCCATTCAAAAAGTGAAATTGCGCTCCTTCCCTTCTGAGCCCTGCCGTGCGCCCAAAGAGTGGTTTATGACCACATATGAGGTATCGATGTACTCAGGAGAAATTGCCCAACAAATTTTAGGATGAACTTTATGCTGTTGGCCATTTGAAAATTTAAAAAATTAGGCTAAAACAAAATTTTTGTGAAAAAAAAAAGTACTTTTTAATTTTTACAGATCAATTTGTGAAGCACCTGGGGGTTCAATATGCCCACTACCCATCTAGATAAGTTCCCTGGGGTGTCTAGTTTCCAAAATGGGGTCACTTGTGGGGGAACTCCAATGTGTAGGCACACAGGGGCTCTCCAAACGCAACATGGTGTCCACTAACAATTTGAATGGAAAATCAGGTCAACTTGTTAGCGGACACATGTCACGTTTGGAGAGCCCCTGTGTGCCTACACATTGGAGCTCCCCCACAAGTGACCCCATTTTGGAAACTAGACACCCCAGGGAACTTATCCTGATGGGTTGTGAGCATATTGAACCCCTAGGTGCTTCACAAATTAATCCGTAAAAACGAAAAAGTACTTTTTTTCCACTTTTTTTTTTTTTTCCCATTTATTTGTGAAGCACCTGGGGGTTCAATATGCCCACTACCCCTCTAGATAAGTTCCCTGGGGTGTCTAGTTTCCAAAATGGGGTCACTTGTGGGGAACTCCAATGTGTAGGCACACAGGGGCTCTCCAAACGCAACATGGTGTCCGCTAACAATTTGAATGGAAAATCAGGTCAACTTGTTAGCGGACACATGTCACGTTTGGAGAGCCCCTGTGTGCCTACACATTGGAGCTCCCCCACAAGTGACCCCATTTTGGAAACTAGACACCCCAGGGAACTTATCCTGATGGGTTGTGAGCATATTGAACCCCCAGGTGCTTCACAAATTAATCCGTAAAAACGAAAAAGTACTTTTTTTCCACTTTTTTTTTTTTTTCCCATTTATTTGTGAAGCACCTGGGGTTCAATATGCCCACTACCCCTCTAGATAAGTTCCCTGGGGTGTCTAGTTTCCAAAATGGAGTCACTTGTGGGGGAGCTCCAATGTTAAGGCACACAGGGGCTCTCCAAACGCGACATGGTGTCCGCTAACAATTCCAATTGTTAGCAAACACCAGGTTGCGTATGGAGAGCCCCTGTTTGCCTACACATTGGAGTTCCCCCACAAGTGACCCCATACACATATAATCATATATAATCACACATATAATATAATTACACATATAATTACACAACTGTACCCAGCCTTTCAGAAGGACAGGTCACCGTGAGGCGAGGCCTGGCCTTTCTGCAGGAAGGGATTTGTTCTAGCACCGGAATAAGACCCCCAAAGCCATGGTAAAGACTAAGGGGGCACTTATCGTAGTGCATGTCAGGTTGGTGTGTTGTAGTGTACATCAGGGTGTGTGTCAGGTTGGTGTGTTGTAGTGTACATCAGGGTGTGTATGTCAGGTTGGTGTGTTGTAGTGTACATCAGGGTGTGTGTGTGTTTGTGTATGATGTTGTGGGTGCATGTCAGTCTGGGGTCGTGTGATAGATTTCGAAACATCCAAAGATACACAAACCTGGTTTGTCAGGGCACGTTTTACATTGGGTTTGGACGGTCGTTCTGTTCCCCCTTTGATGGCAGACCCGGCACCTTTTTCTTGGCCCCTTCTCTGCAAAATGTTGCCCTGGTACCACGCGGGAATATCGAGTTCCAGGAGTGCTGGGGCCCCCTTCATCTTCTACTCTTCGTCTTCCTCTTTCTTCTCTTGGTCTTCGTTCTCGTCCTCCTTCTTCTCTTGGTCTTCGTTCTCCTCCATTCAACAGGGCCTTGATCACCTTCACCTGGAACTCAAGAAAGGTGTTAGTGGTGTGACCTGCACATCGTGACAGCAAGTATGCATTATACATTGCCATTTGGACAATGTACACGGCCAGTTTTTTGTACCACTTCCTCGTTTTCCGCGTGGCCCTGTAGGGCTTGAGGACTTGATCAGAACGATCAACTCCTCCCATGTTCTTATTGTACCCCAGGACACATTCCGGTTTGTGGACCTGTCCTGGGGTACCTCTGGTGGTGGTGGCCCTGGTGCCGGGACCATGGATCGTGGTCAAGATAAAGACATCCCTTCGGTCTTTGAACTTGACCAGTACCATGTTGCCGCTACATTGAGCTCGGCTCTCACCTCTTGGGAGAGGCTGCTCAATTAGCGGCATAGGGAGATCCCTCTTGTTTCTGCGCACAGTACCGCAAGCGGCGGTAGTTCTGGCAGAGAGGGATCTGAAGAGCGGGACACTTGTATAAAAGTTATCAACGTATAGATGATAACCTTTATCAAGTAGTGGGTGGATCAAATCCCACACTATTTTCCCGCATACCCCCAGAGCAGGGGGACACTCTGGGGGCTCGATCCTCGAATCCTTCCCCTCATACACTCTAAAGTTGTGAGTGTACCCTGAGGTACTCTCACAAAGCTTGTAGAGCTTTATCCCATACCTGGCCCTCTTGCTGGGAATGTATTGGCGGAAACTAAGCCTACCTTTGTAAAGGACGAGGGATTCGTCCACACAAATTTCCCGTTTGGGAACGTACACTTCAGCAAACTTGCTGCTGAAGTGGTCGATGACCGGTCGAATTTTGAACAATCTGTCAAAATTCGGGTCATTACGGGGAAGGCTGTCAGTGTTGTCCCTAAAGTGGAGAAATTTATGGATGGCGTCGAATCTGTTTCGGGCCATCACTTCGCCGTACACTGGAGTTAGAAAAAACTTATCTGTACTCCAGCATTGGCGCATTTCTGGTCTGTTCACAATCCCCATATGAAGTATCAAACCCCAGTATTTCATAATTTCTCCAGAGTCCACAGGAGTCCAAGAAGAAAAGATGGAATCTGGGTTTTGGACCAGAAACTGTTGGGCGTACAGGTTCGTCTGCTCCACCATGAGCCTCACAAAGTCCTCAGAGAAAAAGACTTTGAAAAAGTCAATTTCCCTGAAGTTTGTGGCCTCAAACAGGATTCCTGATTGGGGAATAAAATCAGGAATCTGTGGAGTGTACCGATCAGGGACGGGGATCCACACAGGGGCCCTGGTGCTAGGTTGGGCATGCCTAGCACCAGGTGGAGGGTTACTCACTGACGGCTGTGGGTCTTCCTCCGACTCCTCTTCTCCAGGCTCAGACTCCTCTTCCTCGGACTCCTCTTCCTCTTCCTCTGGCTCCGGACGATCTCTTGTCCTCCGCCGTCTTCGTGGTGGTGGCGAGTCGGTGTCACTGCTGCAGATTTCACTGTCGGAGGAAGAATGTGAGGAATAGTGGAACGTGGGGTCCACTTCCTCACTGTCAGCATCGGAGGCAAGTATAGCATATGCCTCCTCAGCCGAGTACACCCTTTGTGACGTTGATGAGCGGGACGGGCGGGACGGGCGTGACATGTTGTATGTGCTGTGTGCGTGTGTAAAAAAAAAAAAAAAAGTAAACTTATTAGTGTGCGTGTATGTGAACGTTAACTGGTGTAACTTTCGGGACGACGGTCAGTCAGGGGCGGCGGACGACGACAGTCAGTCAGGGGCGGCGGACGACGACGGTCTGTCAGGGGCGGCGGACGACGACAGTCAGGGGCGGCGGACGACGACGGTCAGTCAGGGGCGGCGGACGACGACGACAGTCAGGGGCGGCGGACGACGACGGTCAGTCAGGGGCGGCGGACGACGACGGTCAGTCAGGGGCGGCGGACGACGGTCAGTCAGGGGCGGCGGACGACGACGACAGTCAGGGGCGGCGGACGACGGTCAGTCAGGGGCGGCGGACGACGACGACAGTCAGGGGCGGCGGACGACGGTCAGTCAGGGGCGGCGGACGACGACGACAGTCAGGGGCGGCGGACGACGGTCAGTCAGGGGCGGCGGACGACGACGGTCTGTCAGGGGCGGCGGACGACGACAGTCAGGGGCGGCGGACGACGACGGTCAGTCAGGGGCGGCGGACGACGACGACAGTCAGGGGCGGCGGACGACGGTCAGTCAGGGGCGGCGGACGACGACGACAGTCAGGGGCGGCGGACGACGGTCAGTCAGGGGCGGCGGACGACGACGACAGTCAGGGGCGGCGGACGACGGTCAGTCAGGGGCGGCGGACGACGACGGTCTGTCAGGGGCGGCGGACGACGACAGTCAGGGGCGGCGGACGACGACGGTCAGTCAGGGGCGGCGGACGACGACAGTCAGTCAGGGGCGGCGGACGACGACAGTCAGTCACGTCAGGGGCGGCGGACGACGACAGTCAGTCAGGGGCGGCGACGACGACGACGGTCAGTCAGGGGCGGCGGACGACGACGGTCTGTCAGGGGCGGCGGACGACGACAGTCAGGGGCGGCGGACGACGACGGTCAGTCAGGGGCGGCGGACGACGACGGACAGTCAGGGGCGGCGGACGACGACGACAGTCAGGGGCGGCGGACGACGACGGTCAGTCAGGGGCGGCGGACGACGACGGTCAGTCAGGGGCGGCGGACGACGACGGTCAGTCAGGGGCGGCGGACGACGACGGTCAGTCAGGGGCGGCGGACGACGACTCGGCCACGAGGGCAGCGGGCGGCGGACGACGACAGTCAGTCAGGGGCGGCGGACGACGACAGTCAGTCAGGGGCGGCGGACGACGACAGTCAGTCAGGGGCGGCGGACGACGACAGTCAGTCAGGGGCGGCGGACGACGACAGTCAGTCAGGGGCGGCGGACGACGACGGTCAGTCAGGGGCGGCGGACGACGACGGTCGTCAGGGGCGGCGGACGACGACAGTCAGGGGCGGCGGACGACGACGGTCAGTCAGGGGCGGCGGACGACGACGACAGTCAGGGGCGGCGGACGACGACGACAGTCAGGGGCGGCGGACGACGGTCAGTCAGGGGCGGCGGACGACGACGGTCAGTCAGGGGCGGCGGACGACGACGGTCAGTCAGGGGCGGCGGACGACGACGGTCAGTCAGGGGCGGCGGACGACGACGGTCAGTCAGGGGCGGCGGACGACGACGGTCAGTCAGGGGCGGCGGACGACGACAGTCAGTCAGGGGCGGCGGACGACGACAGTCAGTCAGGGGCGGCGGACGACGACAGGTCAGTCAGGGGCGGCGGACGACGACGGTCAGTCAGGGGCGGCGGACGACGACGTCTAGGGCGGCGGCGGACGAGGGACAGTCAGGGGCGGCGGACGACGACGTCAGTCAGGGGCGGCGGACGACGGACAGTCAGGGGGCGGCGACGACGGTCAGTCAGGGGCGGCGGACGACGACGGTCAGTCAGGGGCGGCGGACGACGACGGTCAGTCAGGGGCGGCGGACGACGACGGTCAGTCAGGGGCGGCGGACGACGACGGTCAGTCAGGGGCGGCGGACGACGACGGTCAGTCAGGGGCGGCGGACGACGACGGTCAGTCAGGGGCGGCGGACGACGACGGTCAGTCAGGGGCGGCGGACGACGACGGTCAGGGTCATGGGCGGCGGACGACGTCGGTCAGGGGGTCACTCGGGCCAGGCAGCGGTCGGTCAGGGGGTCACTCGGGCCAGGCAGCGGTCGGTCAGGGGGTCACTCGGGCCAGGCAGCGGTCGGTCAGGGGGTCACTCGGGCCAGGCAGCGGTCGGTCAGGGGGTCACTCGGGCCAGGCAGCGGTCGGTCAGGGGGTCACTCGGGCCAGGCAGCGGTCGGTCAGGGGGTCACTCGGGCCAGGCAGCGGTCGGTCAGGGGGTCACTCGGGCCAGGCAGCGGTCGGTCAGGGGGTCACTCGGGCCAGGCAGCGGTCGGTCAGGGGGTCACTCGGGCCAGGCAGCGGTCGGTCAGGGGGTCACTCGGGCCAGGCAGCGGTCGGTCAGGGGGTCACTCGGGCCAGGCAGCGGTCGGTAGGGGTCATGGGCAGCACGGCGGTCAGGGTCACTCGGGCCAGGCAGCGGTCGGTCAGGGGGTCAACACCGAGCAGACCGGACCGGTGAGAACGAGCTCTGGGGAGGGGGGAGAGAGCAAACTCAGGGGAGGGGGGGAGAGAGCAAACTCAGGGGAGGGGGGGAGAGCAAACTCAGGGAAGGGGGGGGGGGGGAGAAGACAAAAGGGGAGGGGGGGGGGAGAGAGGACAATGGGGAAGGGGGAGGGGGAGAGGACACCAGGGGAGGAGGAGAGGGGTACTTACAATCAACAGCAGCAGCGGCGGTGGCAGCAGCGGCGGCGGCGATCGGCGGTGGCAGCAGCGGCGGCGGCGGCGGCGGCGATCGGCGGCGGCGATCGGCGGCGATCGGCGGCGGGGGGGCTCACACCACGTGGGCACGGTCGGTGGCAGCGGAGGGCTGCAGGGGTGCACGCTCATCAGCGTCCACCGACAGAGTGGAGCTGATGAGCTCGGTGGCCATATTGTGAACATCCCCCTGCACATCTGATTGGAGGGCTTGCATCACATGGATGCTAGCCCCCAATCAGATCGGGGGGGGGGGCACACACACCTCACAGTGCCCCAGCCAATGCCTGATGCTTTGAGCATCAGGCTATGGCCATAATGAAAACATTACACCAATTTCTATTGGTGTAATGTTTCAATCATCACTATTGACTAGTTGTCACTTAACTAGCCAATCGGAGGGCTCCTAGCCACGGGGGGGGGAAATCCCCTCCCGTGGGGTCATCTAGAGGTTGTCCCCTATCTGCGGCTCTATTAACCCTTTCGTGAACCCGGTTAATAGAGCCGCAGCAAGGGGGAAACCGCGATGACGCAGCGTATGCGCCATCGGGCGGGAACGGTGATGTTTCCATGGCGCATACGCTGCGCGCCCGGGCGGGAAGGGGTTAATTTGTCTTCAATGAAAAAACACAAAAAAAATTATCCTAAAGCCAAATTGGATCTAATTCCACACCAAACATAAAAAAGGGGTGGAAAAAAGTATTGGCACTGTTAGAAAAATCATCTAATTTATGTAATTAACAGCACCTGTAACTTACCTGTGGCACCTAACAGGTGTTGGCAATAACTAAATCACACTTGTCGCCAGTTGACATGGATTAAAGTTGACTCAACCTCTGTCCTGTGTCCCTGTGTGTACCACATTGAGCATGGAGAAAAGAAAGAAGACCAAAGAACTGTCTGAGGACTTGAGAAACCAAATTGTGAGGAAGCGTGAGCAATCTCAAGGCTACAAGTCTACCGTGCGCAGTGTCATCAAGAGGTTTAAAGCCCATGGCACTGTGGCCAACCTCCCTAGACGTGGACGGAAAAGAAAAATTGACGAGAGATTTCAACGCAAGATTGTGCGGATGGTGGATAGAGAACCTCGACTAACATCCAAACAAGTTCAGGCTGCCCTGCAGTCCGAGGGTACAACAGTGTCTACCCGTACTATCCGTCGGCGTCTGAATGAAAAGGGACTGTATGGTAGGATATCCAGGAAGACCCCACTTCTTACCCAGAGACATAAAAAAGTCAGTCTGGAGTTTGCCAAAACTTACCTGAGAAAGCCTAAAACGTTTTGGAAGAATGTTCTCTGGTCAGATGAGACAAAAGTAGAGCTTTTTGGGCAAAGGCATCAACATGGAGTTTACAGGAGAAAAAAAGAGGCATTCAAAGAAAAGAACACGGTCCCTACAGTCAAACATGGTGGAGGTTCCCTGATGTTTTGGGGTTGCTTTGCTGCCTCTGGCACTGGACTGCTTGACCATGTGCATGGCATTATGAAGTCTGAAGACTACCAACAAATTTTGCAGCATAATGTAGGGCCCAGTGTGAGAAAGCTGGGTCTCCTTCAGAGGTCATGGGTCTTCCAGCAGGACAATGACCCAAAACACACTAGAAAATGGTTTGAGAGAAAGCACTGGAGACTTCTAAGGTGGCCAGCAATAAGTCCAGACCTGAATCCCATAGAACACCTGTGGAGAGATCTAAAAATGACAGTTTGGAGAAGGCATCCTTCAAATATCAGGGACCTGGAGCAGTTTGCCAAAGAAGAATAGTCTAAAATTCCAGCAGAGCATTGTAAGAAACTCAATGATGGTTACCGGAAGCGGTTGATTGCAGTTATTTTGGCTAAAGGTTGTGCAACCAAGTATTAGGCAGAGGGTGCCAATACTTTTGTCTGGCCCATTTTTGGAGTTTTGTGTGAAATGATCAATGTTTTGCTTTTTGCTTCATTCTCTTTTGTGTTTTTTCATTGAAGACAAATTAAATGAAGATAATACCAAAGAATTTGTGATTGCAATCATTTTCAGGAAGAAACTGAGTATTATCTGACAGAATTGCAGGGGTGTCAATACTTTTGTCCACAACTGTATACCGTATATACTCAAGTATAAGCCGAGTTTTTTAGCACAATTTTTGTGCTGAAAAATGCCTCCTCGGCTTATACTCGAGTCAGTGTTGAGGGCCAGTGAGGTGGGGGCATTGACAAGGTGCTGGGGGAAGCTACAGAGAGAGCGGTCACGCCCGACCGCGCCGGTATGCTTATTATGTCTTACCGGCGCAGTATGGTGCTTATATTTTATTACTTTCGGCCCTCGCTCCGCTGTCACTTACTGGCCGTCAGTTCCGCTGTCTGTGTGCGCTCCACACTGTGGAACGTATAGAAGAGGGTCCCCGCTCCGCCCCCTCACTTAATCTTCCTGCGGTCCACAGTGTGTAACGCACACAGACACAGAAGAGAGTGAGACACATTACAGCCATGCTGAACATCAGTGGTCGGAGAGCTGAGAGGGAGGAAAAGCCTGTGTACACAGACTGCAAACTGCCTGGGGAATAATGCTGGAAAGTAAGTGAGCCGGCTGTCTGTCTGCTCTAACTCACACAGCATAGAGAAAAGAGCAGAAAATCAAGGATCTCATTACAGCACTGAGCTGACTAACAGCATGAATGAGCCAAGCATTGTACCCACCTTCCTAGGCAATTAACAAAACAGGAGAGAGGTGCCAGGGTGCAGCACCAGTCTGGGTATGTACAGCTGGGTATCTTATGTGGCACTAGCTGCTTTTCTGCTGTTCTACATCTCTTTGCTGTATGTGGATGGAGGAGGGGCTGCGGGGTCACACATCAACTTTCCTTTCTTTACTTTGCACAATTTGCATTCATTTGTATTAATAATGGCATGTAATTAATGAGACAGCAGCCAGTAAACCTCCCTGGACGTCCCTTACATTACCCTGGGTGGGAACTGAGGAGGCATCAGTCTTATTAGTGTGACTGTCATGAGAGATAATGGGCATGGAAGGTTAGCTCATCAGTGTTGGTCAGAGTGACTTAACTATTTGTGTCAGGGAGGGTCTCCTTAATAACTGGGCATCCATGATAATGGCAGGCAAATGTATCAGGAAGAGTCTTTTACTGTATTTCACTGGCATAGCTGCAAAGTGTGTATGTCATACACATAGAGATATATACCTCTGGGGCTGCTGCTGTATATACCACTGGGGCTGCTGCTATATATACCACTGGGGCTTCTGCTGTATATACCACTGGGGCTGCTGCTATATATACCTCTGGGGCTGCTGCTGTATATACCACTTGGGCTGCTGCTGTATATACCTCTGGGGCTGCTGCTGTAACACTGCTGGGGCCTGTATATACCACTGGGGCTGCTGCTGTATATACCACTGGGGCTGCTGCTATATATACCTCTGGGGCTGCTGCTGTAACACTGCTGGGGCCTGTATATACCACTGGGGAGGCTGCTGTATACCACACTGCTGGGGGCTGTATACCTGTGCTGGGTCCACCCTCGGCTTATACACGAGTCAATAGGTTTTCCCAGGTTTTGGGGGCAAAAGTAGGGGGGTCGGTTTATACACGGGTCGGCTTATACACGAGTATATACGGTATATATATATATATATATATATATATATATATATATATACACGCAAAAAAATTCCAATACACTAACCAGAGAGTCAATGTAAAAAGTACAATAAATAAAGCAGAGAAACAATGTAAAAAATACAGTACATTAATTAGATACAATATAATAAGCATAGAATCAGTGTAAAAGGTACAATACAATAATTAAAGGAAAAATAAAGGTGAACCTACTCAAAAGATATTACAATCTACAATGAGATGGGGGTTACACAAAGTACAGGGGCTTATTACAGTGATGGTCCAGGCGTCTTGAGGAAGTGAGGGATAGAAATAAAGTTACATGAATGGTTACCAGAAAATCTGTGTAGAGCTTTTTGGTTTGGTGGAGTTTGAAGAAGAGTTATGACCAGAGAGATAGTGAATGTGCTATATACAGTACTAAGGACTTCTATTAAGGAGCATGATAGGCTGCTTAAAAAGATGTGTTTTTAGGGAGCGTCTAAAGTTTTGCAAGTTGTGGATAGTACTGATTTCTTGGGGTAGAGCATTCTAGAGAATTAGTGCAGCTCAGGAGAAGTCTTGGAGCCAGGAGTGGGAGGATCAGATTAGTGCAGATGTTAGTCGAAGGTCATTTGTAAAACGTAGAGAGCGGGTAGGGTGGTAGACAAGAGATGAGTGAGGAGATGTAGGGAGGTGCTGCATTGTGAAGAGCTTTGTGTGTGAGAACAAGCAGTTTGAAATGGATCCTATAGTGTATGGGCAGCCAATGCAATGAGTGGCACAGTGCAGCGGCATCTAAGTAACGATTGGCCAGGTAGGTGATCCTGGCTGCTGTATTAAGGATAGACTGGAGAGGGGAAAGTTTAGAGAGGGGGAGGCCAATTAATAGAGAATTGCAGTAGTCAAGGCAGGAATGGATTAGTGCCATGGTGAGGGTTTTTGTTGTTTCCATGGTGAGAAAAGGGCAAACTCTAGAAATGTTCTTCCGATGCAGGTGACAAGAGCGAACGGGAGATTGTATATAGGAGGTGATGGAGAGACTAGTGTCAAACATAACACCCAGAAAGCGAGCCTGCTGCCTAGGTGATATCATGATGCCACACACTGATAGAGAGATATCAGATTTAGGGAGGTTAATGGAGGGCGGGAGCAGAAGAAGTTCAGTTTTGGAAAGGTTGAGTTTCAGGTAGAGAGCGGACATGATGTTGGAAACTGCAGCTAGACAGTCATTGGGGTTCTGTAATACAGCAGGGGTAATGTCAGGGGCTGAAGTGTATAATTGTGTGTCATCAGCATAGAGATGGTACTGGAAGCCACATGTGCTGATGGTGTGTCCAATCGGGGCTGTGTAGAGAAAGAAGAGAAGAGGGCCAAGAACTGAACCCTGAGGGACCCCAATAGTGAGGGGAAGAGGGGAGGAAGTGGAGCCAGCGAATGATACACTGAAAGAGCGGTCAGAGAGATAGGAAGAAAACCAGGAGAGAGCAGTGTCCTTTATGCCAATGGAGTGCAGCATAGAGAGTAGTAGATGGAGGTCAACAGTGTAAAAAGCTGCAGAGAGGTCCAGAAGAATAAGCAGAGAGTGTTCACCATTACGTTTTGCTGTCAGAAAGTCTTTGGTCACTTTGATGAGGGCAGTTTCTGTAGAATGTAGGGGGCAGAAACCAGACTGTAATGGATCTAGAAGAGAGTGAGTGGAGAGGTAACAGGTGAGGCAGGTGTAGACCAGGCACTCCAGGAGTTTAGAGATTAAGGGGAGATTGGAGACTACTCTATAGTTATTTGTGCAGGATGGGTCAAGAGAAGTTTTCTTTAATAATGGAATAATAATAGAATGTTTGAAGGAGGAGGGGAATATGCCAGAAGAGAAGGAGAGATTGAAGATTTTGGTTAAGTGAGTAGTGACGACCAGAGAGAGGGACTGGAGTAGGTGTGAGGGAATGGGGTCAGTGGTGCATGTAGTGGGACGAGAGGAAGAGAGGAGCTTGGTGACTTCTTCTTCTAAAACTGGGTCAAATATGGTCAAATATGGTCAAATATGGAGAGTGAGCTGGAGGAAATGTGGGGAAGAATGGGAGTAACAGCGCACGGAGGCTGGGAACTGACTTCCTGGCGGATGTTGTCTATTTTCTCCATAAAGTAAGAAGCCAAATCATCAGCACAGAGGTCAGTGATAGGGGCCTGCAATTTAGGACTAGGAGGAGAGCGTGAAAGGTGTCAAAGAATTTTTGGGATTGTTGGATAGTGAGGATATCAGGGTGATGAAGTAGGTCTGTTTGGCGAAGGGCAGAGTTGTAGGTTTTTAGCATGAATTTATAATGGATAAAGTTTTCTGGTGAGCGAGATTTCCTCAATAGACGTTCAGCACTCCTAGGGCATCAGTGGAGGAATTGAGTTTGTGACGTGAGTCAAGGCTGTTTAACGCTGTGTAACGGTGTGTGGAGTTTCTGAGGGTGAGGGGTGCTACTTGGTCCAGGGAGCTGTGCAAAGCCAAGAGAAGTGGTTAGAGACAGGAGCCGGGATGCAGATGGGAAATGGGACTGTTTATGGGGATGTTAAAGTCTCCCATAATAAGGGTTGGTAAATCTGAGGACATGAAGTGCGGCAGTCACGCGGAGAAATGATCAAGGAACAGGGTGGGTGAACTGGGGGGGAAAGGGGCGGTATACCACCGCTATTCTGAGGGAGAGGGGTTGTAAGAGCCTAATCGTGTGGACCTCAAAAGAAGGGAAAGAGAGTCATGGGACTGTAGGGTTGACCTGGAAAGTACATCGTGGGGACAGGAGTAAGCTGACTCCACCACCATGTCTGTTCCCAGGTCTCGAGGAATGGGAGAAATGTAAGCCTCCATGAGAAATAGCAGCAAGGGAAGCAGTGTCTGAATCCTGGATCCAGGTTTCAGTGAGGGCCAGAAGGTTAAGAGAGTTAGTGAGAAAGTAGTTGTGGATAAAGGGAAGCTTGTTGCATACAGACCGTGGATTCCAGAGTGCTCAATTAAAAGAGAGAGATGAAAGTGTGCACGCAATGGTAATAAGGTTAGTAGGGTTTCTATGTGACGTGGGGAATGGGTTGGAGTTGGCAGAGGGTGGACCAGGGTGGGAGAGATATCACCTGACAGGAACAGCAGCAAAAAGAAAAAGAGCAAATACTTTTTGGATGTAGGACATAGTTATTATGGAAAACTTTGGAATATGACGGGCTGAGATTCTTTAGTAAACTGAAGATAGCATGGGAGCTGTACATAGTGTAGGGAAGGAGAGAGGGGCTGATGTGAATGAGTGGTGATGGAGGGGGGATGGGGTGGGGAAAGTGGGTGGCAAGAGAATATAGGAAAACAAACAATGAAATAAAAGGCATGGTAAAGATTGATAGTAACAATAGTTATATACATTGTTTTCCAGTGGCCCTCTATGTGATTACCTTCCAGTCTATGCCAGTCAATTCAGATCAATTCCGGTCAATTTCTGGGCTATTTCAATTCTTGACACTTTTAGGAGACACTTCTGTGAGACACGTCTGAGAGACACTTCTGAAGCAGACACGTCTGAGCAGACATGTAAGCTTGTATGATATACTCAAAGAAGTGAATTCAGGTGTGGAAGAAGGGGGAGGGTACTGGATTTCATTATCACATTATTAATCAGGCCAGAGACACATGGTGACTCTCAGGCAGCTAACACAAAGGATCATAAAACAGAGGTATATAAGGGGACAGTGGAATAAAGTGGTACATTCATAATGGAATGGGATATATTTCAGCAGGAAAAACACATCAGAATAGCAGCAAAGATGGGTGCAGATGCATACAGTCAAACGTACCCTAGATAATTTCAGCAGGAAAAACACATCAGAACAGTAGCAAAGTTGGGTGGAGATGGATATAGTCAAACATACCTGGAGGGAGACACAGAATCAACATGATGATTAGGTGATGATCAGAGCGGTGCAGATGAATTATGATACATCACAGATGATAGAGCCCATTTGCTTCATATCATTTGTGGTCTATTTTAAATTTTGGCACTTTTATGAGACACTTTTGAGCAGACGTGTAAGCTTGTATGATATACTCCAAGCAGAAGGAAATATATAACCCTGATGAGTGTGGACCTACTAAGTCACGGGCTGGGCTGTTGGTAGTCTTCAGGTACCACTCCAGAACAGACCTTGGGACAGCAGCAACTGACCAGGAGATGAGAGACACAGGTGCAAGGTACAAGCGAAAAAAAGACATGAGACATAGTCAGACTCTCTCATAAAATCAGTGAATAGTAGACTTGAGAGTACAGGTTTTTCTAAATCATCCCAGCTAGATATTTATCCAGCTTCTGATTGAAGATTTCCATTGATGGAGAGCTCACAATCTCCCATGGCAGCCTATTCCACTCTCTGACTGCTCTCACTATCTGAACGTTTTTTCCTAATGTCTACTCTGTCCTTTTGGTTTCATCCCATTACTTCTTGTACTTCCTTGTGCCAATGAGAATACGGTAGCTCCCTCTGCACTGTAACTACCTTTCAGACATTTGTAGACCGCTATTAAGTCTCTTCTCTGCCTTCTCTTTTAAAAACTAAACATTCCTAGTTCTTTTAGCTGGTATTCAAAGGACATGGTTTGGAGACCTTCTACCATCTTGATTGCTCTTCTCTGGATTTGTTCCAATATATCAATGTCTTTCTTGAATTGGGGCTCCAAGAACTATACACAGCATTCTAGGTGAGGTCTGACCAGAGGTGTAATTAACGCTCTTGATCTACTAGTGCATCTCAATAAATTACAATATCATCAAAAATCAATGTAATATTGCCATGTTTCAGGGCGTTTCTGGGATCCCCAAAACACTTTGACTAATAAATCAATATTATATTCACCCTTTGATGTGGAATACGGCAGCATGGTTTTTAACCCTTCATCCTTCTTACTTTCATTTTCTGAAATAATGACCTCGACATTAAGAAAAAAAAAGATACCTAAAATAGATCGCTCTGTTTGTAATGACTCTATATAATATATGCATTTCACTTTTTGTATTGTCTTAGTGAAATAAGTTAACTTTTTGATGACATTCTAATTCATTGAGATGCACTAGTAGATTACTAGTAGATTAAATGATTGTCTTGATTTCTACCAGAATTTGAATTTTGTTAGCTGTAGCACTATATTGTTGGCTCATGTTGAATCTGTGTACAAGTCTTTCCTGTGTGCTATCACTTAGTTCTATTTCTCCCATACTATATATGCTATTTACATTTCTTTTACCCAGATGTAGGACTTTGCATTTGTCCCTGCTAAACACCATTCTGTTCACTTCGGCTCATTGTTGGAGTGTCTAGATCCTTTGAAATATGCTTGCTCTCCTCTCCAGTGTTGTCTATTTCTCCTATTTTCATATCATATGCAAATTATTTGATTTTCCCAATAATTCAGTTGTCCAGATCATTTATAAAGATATTAAACAATACTGGGCCCAGGACAGAGCCTTGTGGCACCACACTTTCGACTTTCCTCCACTTCGATGTACAACTATTGAGCATTACTTGTGCTCGATCATTAAGCCTGTGGTCAATCGATCCAACTGATTTGTTGTTGATTCCATATTTGATCATTTTTTCAATGAGAATGTTATGCAATACTTTATCGAATGCCTTACTAAAGTCAAGGTATACTATAACCACAGCACTTCCCTGGTCCTACCATTCAGGGACTTCTAGAAAAAAATTAGAATGATCTGACAAGATTTATTGGTCATAAAGCCATGCTGACTCTTGTTTCATAGTTTTTAAGGTTTATATTAGATTTTAATTCCATCTAGTTGAACACATATTCTAACATGTTGATCCAGAAAAAAAGCAAATAAAACCCATGTGGCAAACAATAAGCTCCACAGTAGTGGAAAAAGTTCCTTCCTGATTCCTGAAGCCAGGTCGATATCGGAAGAAGCAGAGCGGAACACAGCCAAAGAGAGACAAAACTAAGTCAGATTAAGCCTATATTCAAGCAAGGTGTGGACGGAGGGGCTGTTTAATGTCCCCACTACTAGCAGGTGAGTAGTCAGAACAATAACCCTCCCAGGAGACAGCTGATTAAACTCTTGCAAAGTCTAGCCACATCTCACTACAGCTGGATGGAGACCCTCCAACCACAGGAGGATGTAACATAGTTGGATGTATTGCATGAAGCAGCTCATTAGACGATCTGATTCTGAGAGGAGCAGAGCATTGCCCCCACTGGGTAGGGAGGTGCTTACCAGCCGCATAAGTCAAAAGCATGACAGTACTCCACCTTAAGGCCCCTCCTTTTCTGCTAGGCCAATGAAGAAACCCCTACAGAATAGTAGGGGTGCAGATGTTCGCAGTAGGCACCTGAGAGACCAATTTAGATGCAGGAAGTCCTTTCTTCTTGTGTGCATTGGACTTCATCTGGGACACGGCTAAGTTCCCTTAGATGCACTCTGACACAGTATGGGTCTCTGGCAGAGACTGTGATCAAATTCAATCCTTTTGGCAAGGTGCCAGGCAAAAGATCTATGGGATGCACCCTTGTTTATAGAAGACATCTGTGAAGGCACAGAAAATAATAGGTAGATTTGAATGGACAATAGGCGGGATCTTGGGTGTGACCTTGGTGAAACAGTTGGTAGGACAACATGGAATCCAGTGAAGCCCATTATGGTCAACCAGTCAATAAATGGTGTGTGAACAGGCAGCCAAGAAAGACAAAAAAAGAACAGAATTCATTAATCTGGGTAGCACAAACAACAAATTTTTTTTGGAATGCCAACCTGCTTCATTACTGGCAGTGTGATATCCTGGATAGGCTTTGAAAGAAGCAGCTCATCCATTAAGCCAATAGCCAGGGTTGATCTAGCTGTTGAGTAGGTTGCAGAGGTTGATGAACCAAATCTTCATGGATGATTTTGTGGATCCACAGTCTAAATATGCTTCTGCACAAAGAGGGCACTTTCCCAGGGGCATGGTACCCTCAATTGATAGATTTGGAGAACAAGCATTCCCACTTAGTGTCACCTCTCCAACTAATCCAAAGTGCTAGCATTCTCCCGGTCTCACAGGACACTAATGGACATAATGGCCTTTTGTCTCCAAAGTATATGAACACATTCTTTCTAAACCTTTGCTGTCGCTCTTGTACGCTAAGTTGGACCTGCTTGACTTGTATTGGCTCAAACTCAGGAAGTGCAGTCGGTGGCAGCTAGAGATGAGCGAACCTTTTAAAGTTCGGGTTCAGTTCGCCAAATTACCAAATGTTTAGTAAATATTTCGACAAACAGTTCCAAAAAATTCCAAACCCTATCGAAATCAATGGGAGGCAAAACGAAGGGCTTAGAAAACACCTTCAAAAGAGCCCAAAAACTACTAAACACAGCTGAAACCATTTTTCAGTGGAGCCCCGCTGTTTTGGCACCGACATTATCTTCCTACACTATTACTTACCAATCTTAAGTGCCACTGTCACCATGCTTACGGGCTCGTTCATGAACCTCAGACATATTGACTGTTCCCTTTCCCCCTTAATTGGTTAAAGACAGACTTATCCACACCCACCCTCTCTGCTGGTGTCTCTGGTTGGTTGCCAGTATGATAACCAAACTGACATCAGATTATTGTAAAAGTAAAAATTTTAATGTCAGCAAAGATAAAGGCACCAGCTGTGTTCTACAGGCACAAGCTGTCTGCTGTACCCCAGTGGGCGAAGAAAAATAGTGGGTACCTCATGCCTTTTTTTCATTACAATTTTTTAAAGCTAAATGCAAGGTTAAAATACCCTTTAGTGCAACAGGAAAGGCACTAATGGGTGCAAGCTTACAATACATAGGGAGGTGGGACATTATACAGCTGTTTGATATGTATCTAATTATGAGTACCGTATATACTCGTGTATAAGCCGACCCGTGTATAAGCCGACCCCCCTACTTTTGCCCCAAGACCTGGGAAAGCTATTGACTCGTGTATAAGCTGAGGGTGGACCCCAGCACAGGTATACAGCCCCCAGCAGTGTGGTATACAGCAGCCTCCCCAGTGGTAGAATACAGCAGCAGCCCCAGTGGTATATACAGCAGCAGCCCCAGTGGTAGTATACAGCAGCCCCAGAGGTGTATATAGCAGCCCCAGAGGTATATACAGCAGCCCCAGTGGTAGTATACAGCAGCCCCAGTGGTATATACAGCAGCAGCCCCAGTGGTAGT
Organism: Allobates femoralis; assembly: GCA_033576535.1. Lineage (NCBI taxonomy): Eukaryota > Metazoa > Chordata > Amphibia > Anura > Aromobatidae > Allobates > Allobates femoralis. The sequence continues at coordinate 424,879,507 of JARQOC010000005.1, read as the reverse complement.
ATGCAGCAGCCCCAGAGGTATATATAGCAGCCCCAGAGGTATTGACGGGGCAATTTAACTCTTCCA
>JARQOC010000005.1:424821941-424874441 GCA_033576535.1 Allobates femoralis | reverse complement strand
CCGTTTGCTTAAGCTCAAGGAGGATTTCAATAAAAGAATTGCAAAGGAGTCTGCTGAAGAAAGAAGCAGTCGGTTGGCCAAAAAAGCTGAGGTGGAATGCAAAAGACGCAAAAAACAACAGGTGAAGGTGCAAGGAGAAGCATCTACTTCTGTTATGGCATCTACATCTGTGTCTTCAACACCTTTGAAACTCAAGTGTCTACAACATCTGGCCGCAAAAAAAAAAAGGTGAAGGTACAAGGAAAATCATCTACCTCTGATATGGCTCCTATATCTGGGTCTCCAACAGTTTCTGAAACTCTACTGCCTACAACATCTGGCTGCAAACAACAAAAGGTGAAGGTGCAAGGAGAACCATCTACCTCTGACATGGCGTCCATAGCTGTGTCTCCAACACTTTTGGAAACTCAACTGCCTACAACATCTGGCACGGGTAAAGTGAAGTGCAAAGGTTCTTCTAAAACAAGAACAGAGAAGAATGCTTCTGCCATCACAAGACACAAATTGGCTAAAGTCAAGCGTTTACAAATTATGTCACCTACCTCAAAACAACGCCATTTGGCCCATTTGGCTGCCTCACAGCGTCAACTACGCCAAAAAAAAAACCTCAGGAAGAAGTCTTCAGTCACTACTTCTTTTCTTGAATGTGTTGAAACTTCTACACAGCTACGCCTTATTTATGTAGGCATCTACAAAAAAGGTCATCGGTTGCTCACTTCACCAACATCATCAATCCCTATTGGCTTTACTGATGACGATACCGGTATTTTAGAACATACCTGTGGGCCCATGAATGTGTTATGTCAACATTGTGAAGCACAACATTTTGAGGGTGAAAGGCCATTTGAGGGACAGTTCTCCCTTTGTTGTCACAAGGGCAAAGTTAAGGTACCATTACCTCAGTACCCTGAGCTCTTCACTACTTTACTGAAAGGAGACAGCCCATATAGTAAAAATCTTATGGAGAATATCAGGAGCATTAATAGTTCCTTTGCATTTGCTTCGATGGGTGCAAGTGTTTCTCAACCACCTGGACACGGTCCTTATTGTTTCAGGATTCACGGCCAAATTTACCATAGAACTGGAACTCTCCACCCCGCTGAAGGTCAAGTTCCAGCATATGCACAGCTCTATATTTTGGATAGTGCTACTGCTACTGAACAACGCCTACAGTCTCCAGAAAATCAAAAGTGTAATCCAGCCTTGATGACAATTATTGCTGAGCAATTGGAAGGTATTAATCCCTTTGTTTCAGCCTACAAAATGTTACGGCAAGTGGAGGAAGAGGAAGAACAGAAAGCATTTGAACATGGCACAAAAATGCCTAATATCATCATGGCAATAAAACAAGACAGAGAGCAAGACCCAAGACGGTATAACAACCCTACTGTCCATGAAGTTGCAGTCATCTTTGAAAATGCTGATGGAGAGCCACCATTTAATAGAGACATTTTAATACATCTAAAACCAGACACAAATAATCCGTTGGCCCCCAAAACACAGCAAATAAGTATTTTACACAGTAATTTGGATGCATTACTGTATCCATTGTTTTTCCCTCATGGAGAGCAAGGGTGGCATGAATCACTCATGCAGCAAGGCCAAAATCCTCGCAGGGTGACACAGCTGCAGTATTACTGTTATTTGCTGTCAGTACGGACAGAATTCAATCCTGTTCTTAATGGAGGAAAACTGACACAGCAGTACTTGGTGGATGCCTATGTTAAGATCGAGGCCAATCGTTTAAATTTTATACGACAACACCAGAAGGATTTGAAGGTGGAAGATTATTGTCTCCTTCAAGAACATTTACTTAGAAAATCTGTAGAAAAAGGAATCCCCATTGGCAAAACCGTAATTTTACCATCTTCCTTTGAGGGAAGTCCCCGAAACATGCAGCAGAGGTATCAAGATGCCATGGCGATTGTAACTAAATTTGGAAGACCAGATCTTTTTATAACGATGACCTGCAATCCGAAATGGAGTGAAATTGTAACCAATTTACAGCCATGGCAGCGTGCTGAACATCGCCCGGATTTAGTGGCCCGTGTATTCAGGATTAAACTTGAAGCCCTTTTGAAAGATATTAATTCTGGATTATTTGGCAAGGTTTGTGCTATGGTTCATGTGATAGAATTTCAAAAGCGAGGCCTACCACATGCTCACATTCTAATTATTCTGGATGCCAACTCAAAACTAAGAACTGAGGTAGAAGTCGATAATACTGTTTGGGCTGAAATTCCTGATCCATCACATTACCCTGTGCTCCATCAAATTGTCATGCAACACATGATCCATGGCCCCTGTGGACAACACAATCCCAATTCTCCATGTATGGAGAATGGAAAGTGTAAAAAAAATTTTCCAAAACAGTTTCAAACAAAAACTGTTATCCCTGAGGATGCATATCCAAGTTATCAAAGAAACGAAGGACCTTCTTTTCCACACCATTCCAAGATGATTGATAATTCTTGGGTGGTTCCATATAACCCTTTCCTTCTATTAAAATATAAGTGCCATATCAATGTGGAAATATGTGCTTCCATTCAGAGTGTAAAATACCTCTTTAAATATGTGTACAAAGGTCATGACAAAGCCAATGTGGAAATTTGTGAAACCAACATCAGACACGATGAAACTCATAAATTCATGGATTCCAGATATGTCAGTGCACCAGAGGCAGCTTGGCGAATCTTTGCTTTTCAAATGCATAGACAATCTCACAGCATTATTCGTCTTGCAGTACATCTGCCTCATTCACAATCACTTTTTTTTCACGAGGGTGATTCTGCGGACAACATCAGTTATTCAATGGACAGACAATCAACACTCATGGCCTACTTTACCCTCAATGAGAATGATCCCAAAGCTCGGGAGTACTTATATCGTCAAATTCCTGAGCATTATGTTTGGAAAGAAGGTGCATGGGAAGTTAGAAGAAGAGGAGGTGCTTCAGTCATTGGTAGACTCTACACTGTTAGTATTCAAGAACAAGAACGTTATTTTTTAAGGCTGTTGTTACTCCATGTTAAAGGAGCTACAAGTTTTGATAACCTTAAGACTGTTAAGGAAGTCACATACCCAACGTTTAAAGAGGCGGCATTAGCCCTTGGATTGCTCTTCGATGACAGTGTTTGGAGAAAAACTTTATTGGATGCCTGTGTTCTCAATATGCCTGCACAGCTCCGTGAAATGTTTGCGTATATTTGTGTCTTTGGTCCTCCTAATCATCCCCTGGAGTTGTGGCAAGAATTTAAACAACACTTCGTTCAAGATTACTGCCATGCCTACCACCCTGACACTGATGATTGTGAGCATTGTGAAGGATATGCCATGACTGATGTTGAGCATGTTTTAAAATTTCATGCTAAACATTTTATTGATTTTAATCTGCCACGCCCAAAAAGAAAACCACACATTCGTCCTCAATACAATAAAGAAGAAGAGTTAGTAAGAGCACATGAAATGAAAGCCACCTTAAATGATCAACAACGTTTGGCCTATAATGCAATCCATAAAGCTTTAGAGGATACAAGTGATAAGCCAAAGTGCTTTTTCCTTGACGGTCCCGGTGGAAGTGGGAAAACATATCTCTATCATCTATTGATTCATGAACTCAGAGGAGAAGGAGAAGTTGTCTCACCTGCAGCCAGTACAGGGATTGCTGCTAATCTATTGCAAGGAGGAAGAACTATCCATTCACTGTATGGCATACCAATACCAATTAATGAGACATCTGTTTCAAGAATCAAAAATGATACTGATGCGGCCCAACATTTGAAGACTACCAAACTCTTCATCATCGATGAGTCTACTATGTTGTCAAAATACGCTTTGCATGTAATTGATCAATTATTACGGGATGTCATGACAACTGATGTCTCCAAGAAAAATAAATTACCCTTTGGAGGAAAAGTCATTGTTCTGGGAGGAGACTTTCGGCAGTGTCTTCCTATCATCTCTCATGGAACAAGGACAGACATCGTAGAGAGCTGTATTAAATATTCACGACAATGGCAGCTTTTCAATCAATTGCCGCTCTTTAACAACATGCGCTCCATTGATACTGATTATAGCAATTGGTTAATTCAATTGGGAAATGGAGAATTGTCCAATGATTACAACCTTGGTGATGATGTCATTGAGATCCCGCAAGACATGATCTGCACTGGCTCTTTAATCTTGGACATATTTGGTGAAAACATTGTCATTGATGTGAATAATGACGAAAGTATTCAGAATGCTGCATCACATGCCATTCTTTGTCCCAAAAATGACGCTGTGGATTTGATCAATTCAAAAGTGATGGATTGTATTCCTGGAGAATACATGGAATATTTGAGCCACGATTCTATTGATCCAGATGAGACAGAAAATCCCGAACAATATCCCGTGGAATTTCTAAATTCTCTAACACCAACAGGAATGCCTTCTCATCTCCTCAAATTAAAAGTTGGTACAATTATAATGCTTTTGCGTAATTTTAACAGCAGAAAAGGACTTTGCAACGGGACTCGGATGATTATTATTGCTTTGTTTGACAACTTGATACAAGCAAAAGTAATTTCTGGCTCGGATGAAGGAAATGTAGTCTTCATTCCAAGAATTGATCTCTGTCCATCAGAGACTGGATTGCCTTTCAAACTAAGACGTCGGCAATTTCCCGTGAAGCCTGCCTTTGCCATGACCATAAATAAATCCCAAGGACAAACTTTGGAGAAAGTGGGGATTTATTTGCCAGAACCTGTTTTTGGTCATGGACAATTATATGTGGCTTTCTCACGTGTGAAGAGACGATGCAATGTGAAGGTGAAAGTGGTGGATTCATGCATTCAAGGCAAATTGGTGCCTAACTGTGAGAAAGTCTTCACCAAAAATATTGTCTATCGGAATATTTTGGGATGAACTTTGGCATATTTTATATTTTTACCTTTTCTATTTAAAAAAAAAAAAAAAAAAAAAAAAAAAAAATTAGTTTAGTCTTTTCAATTACAGTTTTTTATGTGCATAGTTTATACAATGTTTGTGGAAAAACACATTTCATATTTCATTGGAGATGTGTATCATTCTGATTTTATCACAGGGTGATAGAAACCACTATTTAAAGCTCCAGTACTCTACGTGCTGAGAGATTTGATTTTTATTCTTTAAAGGGAGAGGTTTTTGTGAACAGCTAAGAGACGGGTGGGACGGCTGTTCACACACATCTCATTAGCAAGGTGTGTTCCACATGTTTAGATAGATAGGGACAAACATAAATTATTAATTAGATTCTACCACGACAATTTTCTTAGATTTTTTAACTTTGTTGAGGAATATACTAAATGATAATAATTGATCATGAAGGACTCACCAAGAACATACTTGCTGTAATTTTCATAATTGCATATATGTAATTTGTACTTAACTTGCGGTTTGTGCAGACAACATAGTTGCAGCAGTGTCATCCACATCAACTGCAGTCATCTGTGGTTAGTTAGTGGATGCATCTTATGCACCTGTTGAAGCTATGTTAACTCCATTTACCGTAGGTTAACTACAAGTTTTTTTGTTATTGTATGGATATTGCTGCAAGTCTGTAGTTGGTAACTCCTTCTGTATCAATTTAGAAAATTTTATTATTTACATCACAATCCTCAAAAAATCTAAGAAAAATCAAGATAATACAAATATCTAAATTATATCAATTCGGATTTAGTTAGAGTAGGTCCCACCAGGCGTAAGGGCATCTTGACGCGATTGGTGGGCTGACACAAACTAGCTGATACATATATTAGTACTGTTAATTCATCAATTCAAACAATTGACATATTAAGAAGTATTGCTACTTTGTGTTCTAAGACCCTTACAACATAATAGTTCAATTTTCCTTAAATTATATCAACCATACAAATATATGTAGTTGGTGTAAAGATGTCATTGGAATAATTGGATTATTATTTGAAAATTTAAAAAAAAAAAAAAAATATTCTAGACACCCGATGCATTTGCATCGGGCTCACAGCTAGTATATATATATATATATTATCAAATATAGGTAAAAATATATCTTTACCATATCTTTACCTCGACAATTTCCCCCCTAAACAAGTAAGTTTTTCTCTAAATCTATCCCTAAATTTATTTATAAGGGGTCCTTTGAGACTGTCCATGTGATGGGTAAGGAGACGGATTGGGCTTTTTCAGTCAGACGCCTCAGAAATCTCTTTCCTTGTGAAAGGCACCAAAGCATCTAGACCCCCTACACTGGCTCACATGGAGTTCTCCCCGCCGCACTGTCCCTAATTTAATTCCCTCAACTGCATCTGATGGGGGAAATTCTTCGATTGTCTGAGAGAAAGACCCTTGGGTATCTCCCCTAAACTGATACTTCCATCTGTCAATGGATCAGCTTCTGTAACCAACTGGAAAAGAAAGATATATCTACCCCAGCATTAGCTTTTAATTCTGCTGCCAATTTAGTAATTTTCTTTAAGGGTTATCATGGTTTTCCCGTTTTCCCCTGAATTTTGTGGGATATATGTACAGCATTCCTCCTTCCCCACCATTCCACAGACCCCGCCCTTTTCAGCTAGGAGCATATCAAGGGCCAACCTGTTTTGAAGAGTCATTCTAGTGTTGGGGCCTAATTCCTCAACTATACCCTGGAAAGCATCTCGGCTATAGTTGACAAACCTTTGCTCACTGTAATATATAATTAATCCAATCAACGTTCTTATTGATCTGTACCTGTGGAATTAAGGAAGCGATTCCAACATATACCTGATTTTGGGCCTTAAACTGGTCAGGCACCCCCCTTGGCACACCAATAGCATCAATGTATACCTGAGGGTCTTCCTCATAGCCCATGTGGAGTTGATCAATACTTCTCCTTCTCTTGATGGTCTCACTGGAAGGCTCTGGGTCCCATGGTAAGATTTTGAACTGCATAGCTAGTTTAACCAGGGTGCACTGACCGGTCCAGGCATTGGGCAACCTGGATCGGAGCTTACCATCCCCACACAACCAGTAAATATCATACATATATCGTATATATTGGCTGAATAAATTTATACTTACAGAGCTGTTTTCATTACAAAATCCCAATTTAAAGGTTCCTACTAACAAAAACCTCAAAACATATTAGAAACGGCCTGGGGAATTGTGTATCAGATTTACACTATTAGTAACATATAACCTTAAAGATATAAGACTCATTCTCCCTTGAACATTTTATCATATACCACTATCATTATGGAGGGTATACAAAAGGATATAAACTTCTTAAATATCTGCAAATAAGCACAGTTATCCATAAGAGAAAGATACATTACAAAAATCATAACACATTGATTTGTAAAGAGAAAATACATAAGAACGAAAACATGAGATATACAGCCCTTTGACGATTGACCTGACCACGCATAATAGTCAAACAGATATAATAATATCAGACAATATAATTACACTTTAAGCAATATAAATATACTTATCAGTAGTCATCCAACTTTCCTAAAAGACAGATCAAAGGGAGATAACAAAACAGCATAGCAAAAAGCATACAGCTATTCACTTGTCATAATATGATTAGTATACAGTTAAGCAGGCAAAAATTACATTATTTACTCATTTATTTATTTACTCTACTTAATAACATTTTAACTAGTATATATTTGACATTTATAATACCTTGGATAGAAGAAAGAGATTTACACATATATTAGGACAATTTTTATACAGTTTTATTGGTTTCCTTGTCCGCTCACTATTTGCAATTTCCAAACCCATGGAGCGATCGCCGCTTGAAGCCCGTACCTTTCTGAGTTGTGTTGTGCGCAGGAATAATGCAGGATAGTATACACAGCTTACCTGTACCAGGAGCGAACTAGGAGGTACTCACCTGATCTCATCCGTGACCTATTTTGAGGCGTAAAGTGAGGCCAAGCAGAGACCAGTCTAACCTTTGCTGATGAGAGACATTATGGCCTGCCCTGTCCACTCTCACGACTCCTAGTTTAACACTGTTAGTGGTTCGGTCAGTCCCTATAAGGCAGTCGACTATAGAGAGGGCTCAGGCCGCCAGACGCAATCCGGCTGGGATGGGGCAACCATCCGCCATTACCTTTCCTACCTTTTGTTGTAGCTTGCCTTCTACCTCCGAGAGGACAGGACACCTGTGGTGATTGTCAGTATGATTATACCATCCTAGACTGATAACATGGTGTTTACCTCACCGTGATATATCAATTCTGCATTTAGTAGGCTTACCGTATTGTTAAGGAATTCTTCAACCAGAAATCGCTCCATTCGCTCAGAAAGTGCAAATCAGAACCAAACATTCTGATTACCTCATGTGAGGATTCTACTTATGTCCAATGTAAGAAATCATCTCCTATACCTGAAAAACAACTCAAAAATCTATTAATATCAAAGATTAGAAAATTCTTATTCAACATTATAATTGCAATTCTTTATTCACTATATTGATTCTCTATTAACTATATTAATAACTAGACAAAAATAATACAGCGTTACAGAATATGTTGGCGCTATATCCAGAATCTTTTGGATTCAGTCTTCACTCCATCCCTCCTCCTCCCTCACATGAGAAACTCAGAACAAATAGAAATATTCTCACATCACCGCCAGGTGTGAGAAAACAGCAAACAAAGAAATACTTTGATAAGAATACTAGGCAGATATGGGAGTACCGTACATTACTCCCTTCCATATTTTCAAATCCTTTGGCCTTGATAAACCTACAAAATGTCCACAATCCTGATAAAGGACCTAACTATAATACTTCAGGAGTAGGGGGAATAAAATTACAGGGAGAGGGTCAAGAATTCTCAGACACAGGTTTAGCTACTTAAATCCCAGGGCAAGTCAGGTATCCTCAGGGACTCCTCAGCACATATTCTACAGGTCAACAGCTGCTCCCACATCTGCCATCACAGGTCCAGACCTCCAGAACAGCGACTGCACCAGAACACACCATAGCAAGTAACTTCAGGTTTAACCTGTCTTCCCCACTGGAGGGGCTGCAAGACCCTCAGTCTTCTAACCTCATATCTCTATACACACAAGCTAGGCACTACTTTTAGTATATATGCATACAAACTGAATACTTTAGGATCTCTCTTTTTTTTTTTTTTTTTTTTTAACTTAAATTAATAAAAAATCTGATTACTATTATTGTATTCAATATTAGGCATTATTATTAATACTAAACTACCATAAATATGAAAAATACGTCTTTGTCATTCAGAATTCTTGGAAAGATGGGTAACATTCCAGTACATGTCAGAAACAGCCCAGCTTCGCCCATCCCTCCCCTTCTTTCTCTCTCTCACTCTCAACAAGGTCACTGAAGAGAGCCGTATTCAGATAAGACTGAAGAATTTCATACAGCTTTCACAAAGTTAATTAACTCCTTCTTTCTCGTAACTATACATAATCGATGATTCCTACTATTCTCTGACACCCCTCAACCTAATTTCTGGGCTCTTTCAAGAACTTTCCCCTGACGGGAAGAACACAAAATATAATTATTAATGGCTAAAATATAGACTTTTCCTAGATAATTACTTGCCAAATGGGCAATAGTAATAATATTTGGTACGGGAAAATAATACATCAAATCTGTCAGGATAAAACCCAAAGAATCCCAATACATTCCCCTACATCCATCTCACCATATATGAATACAGTCCCCGGGAAAGAATACATTCTCTGAATATGGGCATTTTTGGGCTTTCTCTCTTTCCCCATAGATGTATGAATAACCAACCTTCCAGACCCGCCCCCCCCTTCAGCTCCTACAGTCGCCATTACAGGGCGGTAGCTGGGATAGTGTACTCAATCACAATAGCGTGGCGGCCATTTTACACTGTATAAAATTATTGTTAGGAAGCAACTTATAATTAAACACAGGTTCTGCATCATTTTTTTTTTTCTTCTTTCTCCATCTACTCTTCTCCATTCCTCACTTTTCAGACTACCGTATTTGCAACTCGTAAATAAACTTGTGCCTGATCTAGCAGCCCTTAGTCGTTTAGCTTACTTTTTTTCTCTCTGGATAAGATCATTTTATATAGACGGCTGCAATCTCTTTGACAAAGCAATTCTACGTACTTGTATAACTTTTTCACATTGTTAACAGCCTGCTTGCCTTCCCGTGATTCTACCAATTCCTTCATTTCCACAGCATCTTTATCTAACTTATAGGGGTACGGTACGCAACATGACGGAATACTACGGCCTGCTGCAGCTCAGTCCGCTGACAGCGACAATCAACACTGTGCCCCTAAAGTGTGGAACGGCTCTTCACACTCCAAGCGTGGCACGGCTCATCACGCTTACTCCAAGCGTGGCACGGCTCATCACGCTTACTCCAAGCGTGGCACGGCTCTTCACGCTTACTCCAAGCGTGGCACGGCTCATCACGCTTACTCCAAGCGTGGCACGGCTCTTCACGCTTACTCCAAGCGTGGCACGGCTCTTCACGCTTACTCCAAGCGTGGCACGGCTCTTCACGCTTACTCCAAGCGTGGCACGGCTCATCACGCTTACTATATTCTGCCCCTAGGCTAGACACCAGTGCTTACAGATTGTCCTGTCACGATATTCCAACCGGGAGGCAGTCTCCTCTCCCAAAATATAGGTGCCCAAACACCTTAGTCACGTGCAGATATAATAACGTCTCCCATTTTCCTATCTACACCGTCCCCAATCTACACCCTTCTCAGTATCTCACAGTGTCTCTAGTTTGGAATTTGAACAATGCAGTTAAACAACAGTCACGGGCCATAAAGTTACACCTCAATTCACAAGCTAACAGCAGGCACAGAAAGGGTTAATTTGCAAGTGAGGAATGAATAATGACCGTGGAGGAGGCGTGGTGCATAAGGCAATATATCTCGCGTTGCTGGTTCGGAACATAGCTCTGGATCACGCTTAGTCTCACCACTCGACTGGTCACCCCCCTAGACCCAAAGGACACCCCAGACTTAACCAATATCGGCTGAAACACTGTAAGGGTGACACACATATGAATGCGATCTCCACTTACCGTGTTTGGAGGTCGACCAGGGGTCAGCCAATACGGGCGTCATCCAGGGGCATCCGGGCACGGGTCCGTGGGGGTCGCGGATCACTGGCTACGTCCCATCTGGGGTGCCAATTGACGGGGCAATTTAACTCTTCCACTCCTCCACTGGTCACTCCAAATCAGACTATGAACATATGGTACCAGATAAGAGTAAATCAGATGGAGAATCTGGTTCAAACTTAATATGTTCGTTGCTTTATTAAGCAATGGCAAGATATACACAGCAACTGCCCCTACATTTCCGGATACACTACATTTTATAATTCATGGAATGGGCGTACATAATCAGAGAGCAAGGTGGGATTATGTGAAAAGTCAGGTGGGTTTAAGCTAATGTCTATGAGTATATTGGCTAGTTTAATGAGTCCTTTGTCTTTCGTGAGTCCATCCTCCAATCAGTCCAGGTGTCATCTGGTATGCAGCCATCTCCAGTTTTCTCATGGCACAGCCTAGTACCAACAAAGCAGGCCTCTCTACTTCAAGGACAACTTGGTACATGGCATCCTGTTCCTTCAGCAGTCTTACATACATCTGCAAAACACCTTGTTTAGAACATATTCATGGATAGGGGGAAGGGAAGCCAAAGGAGAGAGGTGAAAAAGAAGAGAAGGAAAGAATAAGAGAGAGAGATGAGAGAGATAAATAGATATATATATTTATCTTGAGTACATACCTGAACAGAAGAAAAACTTATTGTTCATTTAATGCTATAAGCCAATATATTAGTTATAAAAGAAAAACAAATATAAAAGTATAAATGACATAGATATATATATATATATATATTATCAAATATAGGTAAAAATATATCTTTACCATATCTTTACCTCGACAGTATATACAGCAGCCCCAGTGGTAGTATACAGCAGCCCCAGTGGTAGTATACAGCAGCCCCAGAGGTAGTATACAGCAGCCCCAGAGGTAGTATACAGCAGCCCCAGAGGTAGTATACAGCAGCCCCAGAGGAATATACAGCAGCTCCCCCCCCCCATATCAGTATACAGCCCCCCCCCTTGTGCAGCAATCCTGAAAAGGAAAACATTATCATACTTATCCCTGCCGCTGTCCCGCTGCCGCTGCTGCCGTCATCCCGCTCCTCCGGCTTCATCCAGCGTCTTCCGGCTTCCTCCTCTGGCGCAGACAATGATGTCATTGCCTGCGCTGACCAGAGGAAGCCGGAAGAAGACGGATGAAGCCGGAGGAGCGCGATGACGGCGGCGGCAGCGGGACAGCAGCAGGGATAAGTATGATAATGTTTTCCTTTTCAGGATTGCTGCACAAGGGGGGGGGGGGGGGGGGCCTTGTATACTCATATGGGGGGGGGCTGCTGTATACTGTATACACTGTATACAGTGTATACAGTATACAGTGACTCGCGTATAAGCCGAGGGGGGGACTTTTCATACGCGAGTATATACGGTAAATGTAATTTTTTCATCTATCTATAAATCTATCTATACTTTACATCAATCTATCTCTATATCCATCCAGTTGAACAGCTGAAAAGTTGAGAATTCTTTACAATCTTAAAAGTTTTTAAAATCTTGAAAAAAATTGGCAGGCCACAGCCGCCCGAGAATTGGTGACCCCATCAGATTCACCACTCCTGGCACTTCGCCCTGGCTATCTAACTGCCCAGGTGCTTTGGGAAACAAGGTAAAAGTATTTGGAGTTGATGCTAGCTGGGTAATGGCAAAAAAGAATGTAAAAAATATTTAAAACCCGGAAAAAATAATGAAACACAAATAAATGATGAAGTACACCAGCATATAATAAGGGAGAGATCAGTGACTGCATTCCCCAGGTGGTGGGACACTAGGCACTACACAACTCCCTGCGGTGTGACAAGCCATGACTTGCTTGAGGTTGCCTTTGGTTACCTGTGGGTATCATGCAACAAGGAATCCCGCTGTGTGACCTGAGATAACCTGAGTGTTGTAAGTGCTCGTAACAGACGCTGTGTTGCTACATTATGCTGTATTACCATTATCATTAGACAGCGCATGTGAGGAGCGGTGATGTCAGGGAGCGAAGTGCAGTTCACAGTTGTGGGATAGCCCCTGTGTGACCCCTCGAATCTGAACTGCAGTAATGTTTGTGATGGCACTGCTTGTCACACTTTCACCAGTGCCTGCGTGCCTGCTCTCACAGCATATGGGGGATGCTTTCTGTATGACCCTACCATTTTGTTGTAAGGCCCCATGCCCACTTTTGCTACTTTTGAAGCAGATTTTGACAATCTGCATCAAAATCTGCATGTCTATCCTGAAGTCAGCAAAGTCTATGGGTACCGTCACACGTGGAGATCTCCCGGGCGATTCCATAGGCGACGCACGTGCGCACGCACGTATTTGCGTGTCGCCTAAGGTCGCCATCGCTCATTTACACGGGGCGACAACTTAGGTGACGCTCGGGCGACAACCCGACCGGAAATTGCCTGAGCGTCGCCCAAGGCCCAGGGGCGATCAAGTCGCTCGTCGCCGCTTCCGCGTCACACAGAGCCACCATATTAGCGATGCGGGCGTAAATTTGAGCCGCATCTTGGAGATAGGCGTTAACATAATGTTGTGTGACGCCTCGAAGACGTGAGATTGGTCATTATTTTAATGTGTCGTTACATGTAAATGCATGTGCGGATTGGCTCGGTGCTTTATAGACAACTCTCGTGTGATGTCGCGGATTATTGCTATACGCATTGGCGTTGCCAAGAAGGCAAATCACGACGCTCATGTGACGTTTTATTGTACAGTCAATATGTACAGCGCTTTTGTTAAGTGTGTTGTGCTACTGCATTGTCTAATTAAATCACTCTTGCTTTCTTGGTCTGGATAGTATTGCAGCCTTGAAAGTATGTGTGTGGACAGATATTTGTGTGTTTGCAGTTATGGGATGTATAGATCACCTATCAACCTATCATTTCCTTCTCCATGCAGACTTAAGTTGGGATGTAATGACATTTTTGTTTCTCTTAAAGCACACATTTGTGGCACATCTCTCTGCACTTTTGAACACAGCCGCAAACACAGAGGCAACATCAATGTGCTACTGTACAGTATGTACGCTCCTGCGTAATACACCTTTGGACGCACACATCATCAAATATGACGCCGAGGAACAAGACAACCAATCGTAACGCTCGAGCTGGCACCAATCCACGCACACTGCCAGAGCTAGGCCCTGAAACGCCTACCGGAATGGTATAGGCGATCGTCCTGTGTAACATCTCATGAGCGATGTGAAAGGCGACAGCACACCGCCCAAGAATGGTCGCCTGGTTTCACAGCTCTGATGTGAAACCAGGCGACCACTCAGACGTGTCGCCGTCACCCATTTACATTAGGCGACGCATTGGCGATGTCGCCGGCGACAGGCCACGCCTCGGCGTCGGCTATGGAATCGCCCGGGAGATCTCCACGTGTGACGGTACCCTATGAGTGTTAAGAAGTGTTGTGCCAATGTGTTTTCTTTTCCTTGCAGATTTGGTGCACATTTTGGGGCAGAAAAAAGAAATCTGAACCACATGTTCAAGGGGAAAAAAGCTACGTGGGCAAACCACTTCTGACCTGTCCTAGATGTTGCTGCCTCAGAATAGACATGCAAATGTTGATGCAGATTCTCAAAATCTGCATTAGAAAAAGCATCAAACAACACACCATGGGCACAGGGCCTAAGAGGGTCTAGGTACAGCCACAGTTATTGTGAAAGGTCTCAAGAATTCCACTTGCCCGATGGCTACCACCACTGAGACTTCTAGGGCAGAGATGATCAACTACAGGAGACAGGTGCTAATTTGATCACCTGCAGAGGTGATGATTCCAGCACCTTGTGCAATGCTAAGTAAATCCTAAAGACATGTTTGTGGCCCTTGAGGACTGCGCTTGGCCAAACCAGTTCTACAGGAGTGTGTGTCGTTTCTTGCATTTCCATACTTCAGACTGTCAGACCAAAGGCCTGCGGTTTGTTTTCCAGTATCTGTAGGGCACTATCAAACCACCTCCTTGCAGAAACAGTCCAACACACAAGGAGTGAACTAAAAAAAACTTTACTATAGCTATATTTGAAAAAAGGCCATGTTGGTACATGATGTAATTTGTAATATTTATCAGACCATAACAGTAATAATGTTACCTTTGGCTTTTAGCACAGACTATAGTAAGTGTAAAAAAACACATATAATGTATAAATACTAATACTTCTCAATGAATTAGAATATCACCAAAAAGTTCATTTATTTCAGTAATTCAATACAAAAAGTGAAATGCATATATTATATAGAGTCATGACAAACAGAGTCATCTATTTCAAGTGTTTTTTGCTGTTAATGTTGAGGTCATAAAAATTGTGTCACAATAAATTCTATGCTTTCTATCAAAAACTTGCACTGGTTTTCGTTCACCGTTTTTTATTTTTTTTTAAAAAAACTATTCCACCGCCTCACCCCCTTTTTTGTGTTCGATTACTGTATACATCGATTTCACATCTAGAGTTCCTAGGATATAGTGAGGTTCCCACTTTATTGTGGTCAAAATTCCTAGAGTGTGGGTGGTATATTTTAAATATGTAGGAAGGGTGACTACACATCTCTGTATTCTGTATCTATGTATTCTAATAGATTGTCTGTTAGAGAGTTTATCCCTGAGGTGATGGGTCTTCCTGGTGGTCTTTCTGAATCTTTGTGGATTTTGGGGTTATGATAAAACATGGCTATGCTTGGAGTTTTATTGGTTATAAATAAGAATTCTTTCTTGTTTAATACTCCTCTGTATTTCCCATTCAAGGCTAACTTGATCGTTTGGTATATCTCACTGTGGGGTCATTATTTAAGATCGAATATGTTTTTCTGTCGCTCAATATTCTCTCGGCTTCCTCATAGTAGTCTGTGGTGCTCATGATAACAATTGCTCCTCCCTAGTCTGCTGGCCTGATTGTAATTTGATGATTTTCTTGCAAGTTTTAAATAGCTTCCCTTTCTTACCTCGTTAAGTTGTGTTTATTGTATTTGTTCATTTGTTTTTCAATTTTTCTGATGTCATATATTACCAAAGTTTCAAAGGTGGAAAAGGCTTTCCACTGTTCATTTATTGGATCAAAAGACGACTTTTTGGCTAATCCTGAATGTATTATTAGATATTTAGTTGGTTAATTAAAAGATCTTTTTCAGTTTTTTTTAGATAATGTTTTTTAGACGTAGGTTTCTTAGGAAGTTTTTAAGGCTTACAAATCGGTTAAAGGAAGTTACATCCTTTGAAGGGGCGAATGTTAGGCCATTTTTTAGTAGTGAGATTTCTTCACTTTTCAATTTATAGGAACTTAAGTTGTACATTTTCTAAAATGTATCTTCTATTATGTTCATTTTCTTTTTGGGACGTTTCCGTCCTCGAGCACCTCTTCTTCTTTTTGCAGCTTGGCCTTGTAAAAATCCTGTCTTAAATTTGAATGAGAAAATTTTATTTTCTGTTTATTCTGTATTTTCCAGATTTTTTTTGTTTGTTTTGGATTGGTTTTCTTCTTATGGTGGGTTTACACGCTGCAATATCGTTTCGATATCGCAACTCAATGGCGCGGGAGCGCGCAATTAGTGCACGTTCCTCCCGCATCGCATTGAATGTTTACACGCTGCGATATCGGAATACAACGTCCGTGCGATGTCTCCGCCTCCCAACCCAGGATCGCACACTTAACATGGGAGTCAATGGGTGACGTTTCAAATCGCATCGTAATTGGGCGTTTACACAGCACGATCCGGCTTCAATCGCTATGCAATATCGGGGCATTGAATAGCACGCTCATTCAATCCCCGATATCGCATTGACATCGTTCCTGCATCGTATTGGACGTTCACACCATACAACGCAGGAACGATTTCGCCTCCGACGATTGAACCACGTGACTTTTGATTGAAATCGTACTACGATATCGCGACGTGTAAACCCGCCATTAGTTTTGGTGTTCTGTCGTGTGTTGATTGTCTGTACTTTCTTACCACCTTTCTTGGTGGGGACAATCTTCATTTCCTTAATTGAAGCTTCTGGACTTTCACAAGTTTCTGTGTCCTAATAGTCCTGTCCGGTGGGTGATTTACTTGACAAGGGTGCGTATTTATTAGATATGATTAAGTTAGCCTCTATAGGTATTGGTTTACTGGTTAGAATTGTGTTGACTGGACTTAGTTCTTCATTCTCTGTTGTTCTCTCATTATTCACTGTATTTGTCCTCATTCTGCCTGCTACAGGGGTGTAAACCGTCCAATGTGATTGTGCTGACCATGAAGATTTTGTAGATAATTGGCTTTCTTCAATTGAATTGGTGTTAATAAATTTGTCAATAGTTATCATGCTGCTAGACCGAATAGTTTCTGATGATTCTTGGCTTGTTTCTACATGGAGCTTGTTTTCCAAAGTTCCCTTTGTGATCATACTAAGGCTTTACATTGATCCAGTATCCCTTTGTGTGTGCTCACTTTCAGAGAAATATTTCACTTGATATGGGACCTGGTCTCTTTGGAACTTACTGAGTTTTTTTATTTATGATGATTTTTTCTTTCTCCCTTAACCTTTCAGTGATGGATGTTATATGGTATTGTAACTCAATAGAATTTTGATATCTGTTTAATTTGTTTAGTAGGTATTCTATTTCACAACTAACTTTCTTTAGGCTTTCCTTTTTTTCGTCTATCACGAATTTTAATATTATTTCTGAAAATGTTTTAAACATATTGGTCCATTCTAAAGCTGTTGTAGGGTTGCCATAATCTGTAGTTAATGCCTTCTCTATTTGTAGGCCTTTGGGTATTATACTCGCTTGTTGATATAACTCTAGTGATGCTATCTCCCAAAGATCCCTAATTTCCATACACATGGCTTTTTCTAATGCTTTTAATAGGGTTTTCGCTTCTTCTAGTTCATCTTTGCTATGCTCCATTGTATTTACACCATGTTCCAAATTATTATGCAAATGTCCTCTTTCTCTGATTTTCCTAAATGGTCGGTGCAAATGACAGTGTAATAAAAGTCATTACCGGTTAGAGTATACATCGAATTTTATTGAAGAAACCTCCCAATGGTAACAGTATAATCTTCAAAGTTAAAAAAGAACTCTAAATGCACTGTTCCAAATTATTACGCACAGTAGAGTTTCTAAACACTTGATATGTTTGAAAGAACTGAAAATGCTCTTTTGTTGAATTTGCAGCATTAGGAGGTCACATTCACTGAAAGAAAAAAGCTATTTAACTCCAAAACATCCTAACAGACCAAGTTACATGTTAACATAGGAACCCTTCTTTGATATCACCTTCACAATTCTTGCAACCATTGAACGTGTGAGTTTCTAGAGAGTTTCTGCTTGTATTTCTTTGCATGATGTCAGAATAGCCTCCCAGGGCTGCTGTTTTGATGTGAACTGCCTCCCACCCTCATAGATCTTTTGCTTTTGCTTGATTATACTCCAAAGGTTCTCTATAGGGTTGAGGTCAGGGAAAGATGGTGGCCACACCATGAGTTTATCTCCTTTTATGCTCATAGCAGCCAATGGCACAGAGGTATTCTTTGCAGCATGAGATGGTGCATTGTCATGCATGAAGATGATTTTGCTCCTGAAGGTACGTTTTTGCTTTTTGTACCACGGAAGAAAGTTCACAGTCAGAAACTCTATATACTTTGCAGAATTAATTTTCACTCCTTCAGGAACCTTAAAGGGGCCTACCAGCTGTTTCCCAATTATTCCTGCCTAAAACATGACTCCTCAACCTCCTTGCTGACGTTGCAGCCTTGTTGGGACATGGTGGCCATCCACCAACCATCCACTACTCCATCCCTCTGGGCCATCCAGGGTTGCTCGTCACTCATCAGTAAACAAGACTGTTTGAAAATTAGTCTTCATGTATGTCTGGGCCCACTGCAACCGTTTCTGCTTGTGAGCACTGTTTAGGGGTGGCCGAATAGTAGGTTTATGCACCACAGCAAGCCTTTGAAGGATCCTACACCTTGAGGTTCGAGGGACTCCAGAGGCACCAGCAGCTTCAAATATCTGTTTGCTGGTTGGTAAGGCCTTTTTAGCAGCTGCTCTCTTAATCCGATGGACTTGTCTGGCAGAAACCTTCCTCATTTTGCCTATATCTGCACGAACAGGTCTGTGCTCAGAAGTAGCCACAAATCTCTTCACAGTATGGTGATCCCGCTTACGTTTTCTTGCAATATCTAATGTTGTCATCCCTTGTCCAAGTTATTGCACGGTTTGTTGCTTTTCGGCAGCAGAGAGATCCTTTTTCTTTCCCATGTTACTTGAAAACTGTGGCCTGCGTAATATTGTGGAACACCCAGTTTTCCTTTTATTGGGCTCACCTGCCAAACTAATTAGCACAGGCATCTGAGATTGATTTCAGCGATCCAAAGAACTCTGAGACACAATACCATCAATGGGTTTCATTGAAAAAGAAAAAAAAACCTATGACACTTAAAACCAATTTGCATAATAATTTGAAACATGGTTTATTTGGGATTTTTGTATGTCTTTATTACGAAAATTCCTTTCTATTATCAATAGTTCAGCTGCCATTTTGCCGTATCCTATTACAGTGCATACACGGATAAAAATTTTGATTCTGTGAACTATTAAAGAGACTGGAACACTGGAGCTGACTGTTAATCTATCAGTTGCTGCTAGTAGATCCTTAGGAGGCTCTGTATACAAACCTTCTTTTTCTTAGTAATATATCAGGATTTATATCTAGATAGGACCCAGTGCTAACTGTGGTTGGCACTTATATGCATAAATGGATTAATGCAGTGACAGAAAAATGGGTAAAATGTTAAAAACTTAATTTTTGTTAAATGTACAATTAGAGGAAAAAAAAAAAAGAGACAGCCATTGGGCAACAATCCTGAGGAAGAAGGATGTTTCCCTTTGAAATACGTTGATTGACAGCAGTTTGACAGCAAGATCCCACCGACTGTCTGATCCACGTAGGTGCTCTCCCTGCCCGCCTAGTCACGTGAGGGTGACGACACATTGACGCATCGTGTCACATGACGAGTAATGAGGTGGAATCAGAAAGAACCTCCGAGCACCGCGGTAAATACAGAACATCGGTGGTGTTAAGCACCGAAACAAATGAGGCGTGCAGCCAGCCCGGCGGTGCCAAACACAGCGGACATCAGAGGGAGGATCCAGCCCCAGAACCTCCATAACACCACTACTGAGTAAGTTAACCTTAAAACCACAACAGTATATATATCAATTTGTAGTAACAAGGAGGCATAGGAGTGAGTTCAGCAATACCACTAGACAGTAATAGGCAAAGGTGTAAGGAAACACATCATTATTTCAAACATCACTATTAGTTAATAGGAGTATCACTATGTTATACAAAGAAGGTCATATCACAAAACAGTAAACCAAGTATTTATATCTTTTTGATTAAAAAACAGGCTAGAATAGTTGAAGCCCAGAAGGAAAGTCCACTTGATCCATAATCTGCATAAAAACATGTGCATTTTCGTGGATAAGTAAACAAGGTAACATTTAAAGGTCTAAGGCCCCTTTCACATCAGGGTTTTTTTTAAATCGCGGCAGATGCGGTGAAAAAAACGCATCTGCCGCGATTACCGCATAACCGCGACACTTGCGGCACAGAAGCCGGTAAGTGTGCGGCAGATGCGGCAAGTGCGGTTCCGGCACTTGCGGCAGGTGCGGCCGCAAAAAAAACGCGGCTGACCGCGTTTTTTTTCGCGGCCGCACCTCCCGCAAGTGCCGGAACCGCACTTGCCGCACCTGCCGCACACTTACCGCAAGCCCCATAGACATTGCATGGGGCTTGCCGCAACTGTGCCGCAAGTGTCGCGGTTATGCGTTAATCGCGGCAGATGCGTTTTTTTCACCGCATCTGCTGCGATTTAAAAAAAACGCTGATGTGAAAGGGGCCTAAATTGTACATAACACACTAAGTTATCAGAACAAACAAGGAAACTCATGGTGTAAAGTTAAAGCGAACCTGTCACCCCCTCCAGACATCTAAAAATACCATAGCCACCTTCTGCAGCACTAATGCTGCAGTCTGACAAGGTGTCTATAGCATTTATGCTCCCTTGATTCACTGAAATAAAGACTTATATAAAATCTGATTCAAACCTGATCCAAGACCGGGAGGCGGGTTTTCAAGTGTCTGTCTCCTTCCTCTGTGGTGTCAGTCATCCCTCTCTGCTCTCTGTGTTCCACCTCCAGGGCCACCTCCCTGCACTGGAGAGCTTAGTCAGCTCTGCTACAACATAGAGCTGGGAGACCCCACAGTAGTAAATCTAGCAGGAGGATACTGCCTGCTACGTAGCAGCCCTTGAGCTGAGCAGTTTTCACTTTCAGTTTCTTGCACCCAGCAGCATTGCTCCTCAGCCCCTGATCTAAAGCACAAACTCAACTCTGCTGCACTGCTGACAGCTCAGCTCAAAGGCTGCAATGTAGCAGGCAGTGCTTTGTCTGCTCAGGGTCCCCCTGCAAGATTTACTACTGTGGGGTCTCCTATAACAGCAGCTCTATGTTGTAGCAGAGCTGACAAAGCTCTGTAATGCAGGGAGGTGGCCCTGGAGGAGGTGCACAGAGAGCAGAGAGGGATGACTGACACCACAGAGGAGGGAGACAGACACTTGAAAACCCGCCTCCCGGTCTTGGATCAGGTTTGAAACAGATTTTATATAAGTCTTTATTTCAGTGAATCAAGGGAGCATAAATGCTATAGACACCTTGTCAGAATGCAACCTTAGTGCTGCAGAAGGTGGCTATGGTATTTTTAGATGTCTGGAGGGGGTGACAGGTTCGCTTTAAACTGTTTCCTTACAGATAAGACACTAAAGGCATTATAAGCTGCCAATAAGCCTGAACAACAGTATATAAGAAGGAAAAATCATCAGGTATATATAAGTGAGGAATTGTTGTTAAGCATATATATAACAATAAGAACATATAAAACAATAAATACCTATTTATCACCATAGGACAAGATACCACAGTCTATCCTTAGGGCCACTTTACACACACCAACTTATCTGTCCAACTTCTGAAGAACTCACTGGTTGCAGTGAAATCATGGACACATTGCTCCATTTTGTGGCTGTGTACAAATGTAACAATGTGTCCATGATTTCACTGCAACCAGTGAGTTGTTCAGAAGTTGGACAGATAAGTTGGTGCGTGTAAAGTGGCCATTAGTCACTACAAGCAAGCAAACCCCATCACCATCCAACGGGTAAGAAATATAATAGATATATAAGGACAGCACATAAAGCAACGCAAAAAATAAAAAAATATAATTTATGTTATAGGGAAGTAAAAACATCTGATAGGAAGAGAAAACAAGCAATATAACCGTGACAGAATCCCCAACACAAGAGGTAGGTTTGTGTATATACATCTACACAGGTATTCAGATTAAGAAAAAAGTCACATATTTAAAATCATTTCCTTTATTCCATAGATCGAGAGTGTTCATCCAAACCAATTTATTGGGGACACCACCTACACAGTCAAGATCCTAGCTGACAAGTCATCAAAGCCTCAGGGTCAACACCCGGGTGTTTTTAAGAAAGAGTTTTTTTTTACAAAAATTGTTACAATTTTTTTTTATTTTTATACATCCTAAAAAATTCCAATTATACATTTAATACAAATAATGTTTTTAGTATTTTACCAATTTTTCTGTCAATGTATTAATTCATTTATGTATATAAGTGCCAACCACAGTGAGTGCTGGGTTCTATCTAGATATAAATTATAAAGCTCTCTTAAACAGATGTATAAAGGACATTATAAGGTTCCTGGACTTCACAGCTGCTGTCACATCTTGTACTGTTTCAAAAATTCACACCCTGCAGGTGTCAAAACACCTGCAAGCTCCAGCAAAGTTAAAAAATTAATTGAACGCTACAAAAATTTCTACAGTATAACACAAGTCGGAAGATCCGATGTCTGGGAACAGGTGTTGTTTTTGGCCAGTGGGTCTTCTGGCAAGCGTTTTGGCCCCAAACAATCAGGGAAAGTTTTAGGACCATTTTAAATTTAAATTTCTTTTCCTGAACAAAGCTGCATTCACCGATTTTTTTGGTAAACTGCTTGGGCTTCCGATCGCGAACTGAATCTGCAGTGTTAGTGCCAAATTTGAAATTGCAGAACATATTCGGGGAACATTTGCTCATCTCTAGTGGCAGCAAGGGGTGCTGGAAGTTAGGAGCCAGCCTGGGTGGTTCTGGAAAATGAGAAGAATTTTGAGTCTGTACCTGGGCTCATTCATGTGGAAACAGAAATCAATCCTAGCAGCCATTTGTACAAGGTCATCCAGGGAGGATGGTAGATCCCTGCCTGCCAATTAATCCTTAACACTAGATAGCACCTGCCTCCAGGGCCTCTACATTCCAAGCCAGCTCCAAGCTTATGCTGTGAAAGAATAAAATATAGCACGCCATGGTTTCTATGTCCTGTCTCAGAGTCAAAAGGGACAAAGCGACTGAGGAAGTGTGGCATTGAGTCTCAAACACTGCATGGAACATCTTCAGAAACCACATGAAATCATGAGTCTCTGGACCTCCATGCTACTAAATGAGATTTTTTCAAAGCACTGGCCCAAACAAATAGTAGAGAAACCACAAATGCAACCTTAGCTTAATCCAAAGGAAAGAAATGAGCATAGAGATTAAAATGGATCTGGCACTAGTTAATAAAGCTACAACTCTCATTGGGATCTCCATTGAAGCAAATGGTAGTGAAAGCTGGAGCTTGGCTCCTCCACCAGAAACTGAATCCTTAGGTGGTTCCATGGGAGAGGCAGCAATTCCTGAGGGAGGATGATCAGATATGGCAGACACACGGGACAAGATGGAAACTAAGGTGGACAAAGTCTGCATCTGGGTATCCACCACATTAATTGCCTGCTTAAGTTGATCCAGGCACTCTAATTGTGAAGGGACTTCATCATAAAGGATTTGCACATTAGTCTTGACATCACTGGATCCCAATCTGTCAGCGGGGTCCATTGCCTGATTTATAGTGTAACGCTGTTGGGTGGAGACTGCACCATAAGCTGGGTTACCTGGATGAGCATGACTAAGTGACTACCGGCTATTCACTAGCACATTTGATGGCGAGGATAGTCTGGGTTGAAGGTAGTCACCAGGTAACACTACTTGACAGCCCCCTTGACCGCAGCAGCTGACCGGAGGGTCAGAGACATGGGTGCGAAGCAATATCAGGAGAAGCAGAGCAGAATACAGCCAGACAGAGCACAAGACTAAGTCAGACTAAACCTATAATCAGGCAAGGTGAGGAGGGAGTAGCTGTGTAATATCCAAAGCATAGATGGATGTATTGCAAGGAGCAGCTCACTAGATGATCTGATGCTGGGAGGAGTAGAGCCCAGAGTAAGTAGGGTAGTACTTAGCAGTTTTGCAAACCACAGGCATGACAGACTGCTTTTTTTATAATAATAATAAAACTTTATTTGTATAGCGCCAACATATTCTGCAGCGCTTTACAATACAATGGTACGTATAAGAAAAATATACAATACAGAATGGTAGGTAGGAAATACAATAAAAAGGCAAAAAATAAAGGTGACCCTGCTCGAAGGAGCTTGCAATCTAAGACAGATGGGAACACAAAGTACAGGGGCTCATAACAATGAATATCTTATGTTTAAATGACTACTGTTAGGGAGAATGATAGGCCGCCCTGAAGAGGTGTGTTTTTAGGCAGCGTCTGAAGCTATGCAAGTTGTGGATGGCCCTTAATTTCTTGGGGTAGAGCATTCCAGAGGATTGGTGCAGCTTGAGAGAAGTCTTGGATTCGGGAATGGGAGGTTCGGATTAATGCCGATGTTAGTCTGAGGTCGCATTCAGAGCGAAGGGAACGGATGCGGTGGTAGACAGAGATGAGGGTAGAGTGGTAGGGAGGTTCTGCACCATGAATAGCTTTGTGGGTGACAATAAGCAATTTGAATAGGATTCTACAGTGTATTGTCAGCCAATGCAATGACTGGCACAGAGCAGAAACATCTGAGTAACGGTTTGCTAGATAGGTGATCCTCGCTGCTGCATTGAGGATAGACTGGAGAGGGGAAAGCTTACCGCAGGGGAAGCCAGCTAATAAAGAATTACAGTAGTCAAGGCGGGAATGGATCAGGGCCACGGTGAGGGTTTTAGTTGTTTCCATGGTGAGGAAAGGGCGAATTCTGGAGATATTTTTCAGGTGCGACAGGAGCAGGTGAGAAATTGTATATATGGGGAGAAGGAGAGATCAGCGTCAAACATAACACCCAGGTAGCGAGCCTGCTGACTAGGCATTACTGTTGTGCCGCACACCAGAGGGAAATGTCAGGTTTAGGGAGGTTGCTAGAGGGTGGGAGCAGAAGAAGTTCAGTTTTGGAAAGGTTGAGTTTCAGATAGAGAGCGGACATGATAGTGGAAACTGCGGTTAGACAGTCATTGGTATTTTTTATTAGAGCAGGAGTAAGGTCAGGGGAGGAAGTGTATATTTGTGTGTCATCAGCGTAAATATGGTATTGGAAACCAAATCTGCTGATGATCTGTCCGATCGGGGCTGTGTAGAGAGAGAAGAGAAAAGGCCAAGGACTGAACCCTGAGGGACCCCAATAGTGAGGGGAAGAGGGGAGGAAGTGTAGCCAGCACATGATACACTGAAAGAGCGATCAGAGAGCTAGGAAGAGAACCACGAGAGAGCCGTGTCCTTGATGCCAATGGACTGCAGCATAGAGAGTAGGAGATGGTGGTCAACTATGTCAAAAGCTGCAGAGAGGTCTAGAAGAATAAGCAGAGAGTGGTCACCATTATGTTTTGCTGTCAGAAAGTCATTGGTCACTTTGATAAGGGCAGTTTCTGTAGAGTTTAGGGGGCGGACGACAGACTGTAATGGATCTAAAAGAGAGTGAGTGGAGAGGTAATATGTGAGGCGGGTGTAGGCCAGGCGCTCCAGGAGATTTGAGATGAAGGGGAGATTGGAGACAGGTCTGTAGTTATTTGTGCAGGAAGGGTCAAGGGACGTTTTCTTTAGTAGTGGAGTAATAATAGAGTGTTTGAAGGAGGAGGGGAAAATGCCAGTAGAGAAGGAGAGATTGAAGATTGTGGTTAAGTGAGTGGTGACCACTGGAGAGAGGGTTTGGAGTAGGTGTGAGGAAATGGGGTCAGTGGTGCATGTAGTGGGACATGAGGACGAGAGGAGCCTTGAGACTTCTTCTTCTGTGACTTGGTCAAAAATGGAGAGTGAGCCAGAGGGGATGTGGGGACAGATGGGAGTAACAGTACTTGAAGGTTGGGAGCTGATTTCCTGACGGATGTTTTCTATTTTCTCTGTGAAGATGCTAGATCATCAGCACAGAGGTCAGTGATAGGGGCCTGCACTTTCAGACTGAGGAGAGAGTGAAAGGTGTCAAAGAGTTTCTTTGAGTTGTTGGATAGTGAGGAGATCAGGGTAGGTGAAGTACAGTTGTAGCCAAAAGTATTGACACCCCTGTAATTCTGTGAGATAATACTCAGTTTCTTCCTGAAAATGATTGCAATCACAAATTCTTTGGTATTATTATCTTCATTTAATTTGTCTTCAATGAAAAAACACAAAAGAGAATGAAGCAAAAAGCAAAACATTGATCATTTCACACAAAATTTCAAAAATGGGCCAGACAAAAGTATTGGCACCCTCTGCCTAATACTTGGTTGCACAACCTTTAGCCAAAATAACTGCAATCAACCGCTTCCGGTAACCATCATTGAGTTTCTTACAATGCTCTGCTGGAATTTTAGACTATTCTTCTTTGGCAAACTGCTCCAGGTCCCTGATATTTGAAGGGTGCCTTCTCCAAACTGCCATTTTTAGATCTCTCCACAGATGTTCTATGGGATTCAGGTCTGGACTCATTGCTGGCCACCCTAGAAGTATACAGTGCTTTCTCTCAAACCATTTTCTAGTGCTTTTTGAAGTGTGTTTTGGGTCATTGTCCTGCTGGAAGACCCATGACCTCTGAGGGAGACCCAGCTTTCTCACACTGGGCCCTACATTATGCTGCATAATTTGTTGGTAGTCTTCAGACTTCATAATGCCATGCACATGGTCAAGCAGTCAAGTGCCAGAGGCAGCAAAGCAACCCCAAAAGATCAGGGAACCTCCACCATGTTTGACTGTAGGGACCGTGTTCTTTTCTTTGAATGCCTCTTTTTTTCTCCTGTAAACTCTATGTTGATGCCTTTGCCTAAAAAGCTCTACTTTTGTCTCATCTGACCACAGAACATTCTTCTAAAACGTTTTAGGCTTTTTCAGGTAAGTTTTGGCAAACTCCAGCCTGGCTTTTTTATGTCTCGGGGTAAGAAGTGGGGTCTTCCTGGGTATCCTACCATACAGTCCCTTTTCATTCAGACGCCGACGGATAGTACGGGTTGATACTATTGTACCCTCGGACTGCAGGGTAGCTTGTTTGGATGTTAGTCAAGGTTCTTTATCCACCATCCGCACAATCTTGCGTTGAAATCTCTTGTCAATTTTTCTTTTCTTTCAATCATATTTTATTATTCGTTTTACCACATACATAAATCAACATTACTGTGAACTGTAAAACATGGCTCTTGTATGCAGTTATGTTAACAAATGTTCCAAATGAACGAACAAATTAGGTTTTCTTTTCTCGCATAAAATATCTCTCATCCATGTGCCATATCTATTTGTGTAATTTGGTAATTCTATCAAATATTGTGAGTAATTGTCCATATTCTATTACTGCTTATGTTGCTGAAAATCAGGAACGTATAACCGAACATTCCAAACAATTCTAGAGAAAAGGGAAAAAGAACCAACAAAAACAAAAAAGGGTAAATACAAGAAAAAGAGAGAGAGAGAGAAAGGAAAGGGGTTAAGGAAGTGGTGGGAAGAGGGGAAGGGGTATAGATGCCGAGTGTCTCATAAACCTGAAGAGTCGGGGCTATAATCTTTACGATCGCACATTTCTTCCACATTGAACATGTATGGTCTCAATCCACAGAAGAAACCCAAGATTGAAGATCAACAGATTCTCTATATATAAACCAAGAGGTCCATCTCTCTCGATGTCCCTCTAGGCAACCGGGGGTCCGTGAGGCACATGATGCCAATTCCTCCATCCTGCACACCTCGTTGAGTTCTGCTACCAACTCCCAACGTGAGGGACACCTAGTCTTTTTCCACCACCTGGGTATGAGGCGTCTGGCCGATGTCAGGAAGAACCTCAGCAGACCTTTCTTAAAACCCTTGTTGGACATAGGATGGAGATTCAGTAGGGCCAGTTCCATGGTGAATTGTATCTTGAAAGCCGTCACACTTGTATAAAGATCATTTACATCCCTCCAAAAAGAGGATATCAATGGGCATCCCCACCACACATGAGTGTATGTGCCCACTCCCTCTAGGCATCGCCAGCATCGGTCCGAGACTTCCGGGAATACCCGGTGCACGTCAGCAGGGCACCTATACCATCTCGCCACCACCTTATAATTTCTCTCCTGAGACAGAGCCGAGAGGGATGCACCATATGTGGAGGTAAAGATTTTCTCCCAGTCTAACACAGATAAAGTTCTATCCAAGTCTTCCTCCCATCTCCTCATGTACCCAGGTCTGTCCCCCAAGTCTATCGTTTCTATGTGTGTGAAATATATTATAATCACTGAGATAGCATGTGGTATATATGTCCGCTTAATACATAATTGTTCGAAGTCCGTCAGGGAGCGTTTAAGACATGAGAAAGGTAAGGATCTCACATAACTCTCTAGTCTAGCATATTGGAACCAAGTCCCCTGATGGGTATTAAGTATGTTAGGAAAGTCCTCCAGTGGCTTAATTCCAAATTGGGAGATACAGTCTTTGAGAGATGGGCGGGATGCTTTAGTGAGACCTAAGAATGAGGTGCAACCCGGGTCTATTGGGAACGATGAGTTATCGAACAGGGAGGTTAGAGGGCCTGGATTAGAGGTAAAATGAAATAATCTGACCTGTCCCTTGAAGGAGTCATGCAATTGCCGAGCTAAAAACAAGCGAGTTTCTCGTCCACTTGAGTCCATAGACCAGATCCATGATAGAGGATCATAATGGAGTCCCTCCCGTTCCACCTCCACCCATCCCTTCCCCCCCCTCCCTGAAGAGATCCAGAAGGCATTTATCCATAGCAGCATAATGATACAGTAAGGGGTCTGGAAGGCCCACTCCCCCATGTACAATTTTCTTACTAAGGGTCTTAAAGGAAATCCTCGGGCGGCCATGAGACCACAAAAAGCGGGTCCATCCCTGCTTCAGTCTAGAGAAAAAGGAGGCCGGTAGATGAATTGGTAATATTTGAAAATGATAGAGAAGGCGCGGGAGAATGTCCATTCTCAAGGCATTTAGTCTACCCAACCATGTCAGTGAGAGTTTGTTCCATTTGACTAAGTACGATTCCAATAGTGACAGCAGGGGCATATAATTGTGTACAAAGAGGAGCGATGGGTCCCTGGATAACCTAATTCCCAAATATCCTAGGCATCCCTCCCTCCATTTAAAAGGATAATCCCCGACTAAAAGTGAAACCACCAAACTTGACAAGGTAATGTTAAGCATTTCGGATTTGGAGGGATTGATCTTGAAGTTATTCAATCTGCCAAACTCTTTCATGTTTTCAAGAATATGAGGAAGGGATATCAGGGGATTTGTGATGTAAGCTAGCAGATCATCTGCGAATAAAGCGATCTTATGCTCTTTCTTTCCCACTGTCAGACCCTGCACTGATGTGTCAATCCTCAAGGCGCACGCCAGGACCTCCATACAAAGGATATAGAGTAGAGGGGATAATGGGCATCCCTGGTGTTACCATTGCGAATCGAAAAGGACTCTGACAGTACGCCATTGATTCGCAGACGTGCGGTTGGTTGAGCATATAAAGCCTCTATGCGATGGAGCATGGTTTCACCCACCCCTAAGTGACGTAAAACCGCAAACATAAATCCCCAGTGCACCCTGTCAAACGCCTTTTCCGCGTTACCGACAGGATGCACATGGGTACCGATCATCTGCGAGCGGCGTCTACCAGGCCCACAGACCTAATCGTGTTATCCCCGGCCTCTCTGCCAGGGACGAACACCACCCGGTCTCCATGTATTATCTCGGGGAGGAGGTGTTTAAGCCTATTTGCCACCAGTTTGGAATAAAGTTTAATATCCAAGTTTATTAAAGAGATGGGTCTGTAGTTACCACAGAGCGACCCATCTCTCCCAGGCTTGTGTAGAACCACCACGTGGGCCATGAGTGCTTGGGCTGGGAAGGATCCACCCGAGGAAATATCATTACATACCGACAAAAATATCGGACCCAGGAGATCCACATATTTTTTGTAAAACCCTGCGGAGTAACTGTCGGGACCCGGACTCTTACCAAGCGTCATGTCTTTGATTCCGGCCTCTATTTCCCCGAGAGTAAAGTCAGCGGCCAGCTGGTTCATATCCTCCGAGGACAACCTGGGCAGACCCGTCCCTCCAATATAATCCAAGAAGTCCTCCTCAGATTCTCGAGGGGCTTCCAAGTTGTATAGTGAGGAATAAAAATCTCTAAATCTATTTAGGATATCACTTGTTTTATGAAGCAAAGTGCCCCTGGATCCCGAATATGGGGTATATACGTTCTAGGGGGACTGGGGTGGAGAGCTCTAGCTAATAGTTTCCCGCTTTTGTTGCCCGATACGTAGAATCGAGATTTAGTCCAATTCCTATTCACCCTGTCTTTTTGGTCGAGAATAGATAACAACTTATGTCTTGTGGTGGATAAAAGGGAAAGACCTTGTGGGGTTGGATTCTCTTTGTGTCTCGACTCCATATCGGCAATCTGGGCTAGCAGGTCCTCTATGTCGCATGACCTTTGTTTCTTGAGGCGTGTGCCATGGGATATGAGCACCCCCCTCAGAACACTCTTTAAAGCCTCCAATTTCACCGGACTAGGCGTCAAGTCCAAGGAGTGGTCCGATATAAAGTTTTTAATTGTGGTCTCAAGGTCCAAATGATACGCCTGATCAGACAATAGGTTTTCATTTAGTCTCCAAGTAAAGCCACTTCCCTTGGATGAAGACATAGTCAATTTGAGATATATTGGGGCATGGTCTGACCATAATATTGAACCTATGTCCGCTGTTACCCCCCGGTCCAACATCGATGTGACATATAAAACCTGTCGATCCTACTGTATGTTGAATGGACATGTGAGAAAAATGTATAGTCTCTTACATCAGGATTAAATATTCTCCACGTGTCCACCATGTGCATCCCCTCCCACTGTCTATTCAGGTAGTGGAGAGATGGCGCAGGCTGAGAGGACTTACTCCACCGACGTATCGACCACCGGATCAACAGGATAATTAAAATCTCCTCCCATGATGATTGGGACCGAGCCGGCGAACGTCTCCAGGCGTCTCCTTAAGCGTGCAACAAATCTCAATTGCTTCCTATTAGGAAAATATACGTTAGCAATGATGAATGTAAGAGAGAGAATTTTTACCTTTAGAAACATGAAACGGCCCCCGGGATCAACCTCCTGATCTAGAATTTGTGGGTGCAGGACCAATGGAACGCCACGGAAACCCCTCTCGCCTTGGAACCAGGGAACGTGCTGTGAAACCTAGAGGATAATCCCTAGTTTCACATCTTGGGACTCTATCTGAACGAAAATTGGAGATCTTTGAGCATGAAATATATGTATTTTGGCTTTATGAAATTAATAACAGATCTGTCTTCTCCTTTCTGGTTTATTGAGACCATTACATTAAACGAGCAACAATTAAGCGTTGTCATAGCCATCTAGCCAGATATGTGTTACTGGAGCCCTCTCTGTCTGAGCACTCGGCATGGGATTGGGGGAGGGGGTAGGCAGGGGAACAAAGGTTAGCGAAATCAAAGATAAGATAGTAACAAGTGTATACAAAAATACAAGCATTAACCAAATAGAGCACCTATTGGTGCAGTTGTGCGTGCGTCTATGGGTGACTAACGTCATCCAGCACTGGGGGTCGGGTGTTTTGCCCAGTACATTCTACCCTCCGCAACGCCACCTCTATCTCCTTACAACTTTTGATAATTATCATCCAACATAACTTTGTTGAGTTTTAATACTACAAACACAAATATGTAACATAAAAAAAAAAGAAAAATCAGACATGTCTCGAGTATAGATTCCCATATAGGCCCCCTCCCCCTCCACATCAGGACCTCAGTAAAATGAGATAAACAAACTGGCGGAGAAAGGGAGTACGGGGTGGACGCTATAGGTGCTGGAAGTGAACCTGGCCCAGTAAGCATTAGAGAGAAAGTTTTAACAAAAGAGCGTAACAGGGAGAGCAGGGAATCCGGTGAGCTAAGACAGCGGAGTCAGAAGCGGGAAGTGGGTCAAGATGGTAAGTAGGAAAGAGGAAAGAGGGGGGAAAGAGGGAAAAACGCATCCAATTAAGGCAGGTCAAGATAGGTGAGAGAAGGCGACGAGCAAGAATTTGGAGGGAGTCATAAAGCCATCTCAGCAAATAGTAATGTAAAGGTGTGGGTAGGAGTGTAACCGGAGAGTCAGATTAAGGCACTAGTATGAAAAAGAAAAAGGGGGGGTCTAATATCATCTCCCATTTATTAAAGGTCAACTACTACCCATTTGTAAGGGCCCAATGAAACCTGAATCTTCTTCATTCTGCCCCAAACCAGCAGATCAACAGTCAGGATCTCTTTATTCACTCATCTCACGACCCAACACAGGAGGTTGTCATGCAACAGAAAGGTTCAGAAAATCCTCCGGTTGTCTCCCTCCTCTTCAAGCAGGTGGGTTCCTGGGCGAACGTTGACGTCTCACTCTTTGCCATCTCATAGGAGCTGGAGGCAGGCCAGGCATCGCAGGCCAGTCAGGCAAATCCATTTCTGGAATATCCAGAGTTTTGCAAAATAGAGAGAGGTCAGCCAATCTCCTGAAGGACGCCGAGCGGCCCCCATATGAAGCAGAAAGCTGAAAAGGGAATCCCCATCTGTATTTTATCTCCCGCTCTCTCAGCACCTCCAGGAGCAGGCGAAGCCCCCGTCGCTGCTGAGGCGTGCGGCGGGACAAGTCCTGCAGAAACAATATGGGGGAGTCCTGGTACATGATCTTTTCTTTTTGTCTGGCCGCAGATAGGATTGCCTCCTTTATGGTGTAGAAGTGCACCCTGCAGATCACATCCCGAGGCCTGGTGTCCTGTAGGGTTCTTGGTGCCAGAGCCCGGTGTACACGGTCCAGTTCAATATGAGGACCCTGGTCATTGTCTAGGACCTGTTTCAGCAGCCCCTGAACCGTGCCAGCAAGCTCCAGGGCCGGAATGGACTCAGGAAGACCCCTAATCCTTATACTATTGCGGCGGTTGCGGTTCTCTAGATCCTCCTGAGAGAATGCCATTTCCTCCAGGAGGGCTGCATGTGAAGAAAGCATGTCTCTGTGTGCCTGGAGCTCGTCCAGCACCGTCTCCTGTGCCCTCTCCACCTCCTCCACTCTAGATGTGACCTCCTGCCTTAGAGCCACCATTTCCTCCCTGTAGGTGTTCTCAATACGGCGGACAAATCGTTCCAGGTCGCCTTTTGTGGGGAGATTTTTAAGATAATCTCCCAGCTCACCCCCAGGGAGCGCGTCCGGGGAATCCGGGCAGTCAGAGTCTTCCTCCTGTGTGTCTCCCAATGCGGCAAAGCGATTTGTGCCTCTCTTCCCCCTCTCCTCCCACCCCCCCGCCACCTGCTGTGAGCGGGAAGGCGCCATTTTAGGGATCGCGCAGTCCAGGACAGGGGTCGCTCCGGACCGCAAATACCATTCCATGCAGCCCTGGGACCCTCCATCCTCCGCCCCCGGACCTCCTGAGGGCTTCCTCGTCTTGCCCATGGTTGTTAGACGGCGGAATCTGCAAATAAAGGCTGGATATAATGCGGCATTGCGGAGCTCGTGCCCGGGTGTCTTACTACTCCATGTGCTAGGCTCCGCCCCCGTCAATTTTTCTTTTCCGTCCACATCTAGGGAGGTTAGCCACAGTGCCATGGGCTTTAAACTTCTTGATGACACTGCACACGGTAGACACAGGAACATTCAGGTCTTTGGAGATGGACTTGTAGCCTTGAGATTGCTCATGCTTCCTCACAATTTGGTTTCTCAAGTCCTCAGACAGTTCTTTGGTCTTCTTTCTATTCTCCATGCTCAATGTGGTACACACTAGGACAAAGGACAGAGGTTGAGTCAACTTTAATCCGTGTCACTGGCTGCAAGTGTGATTTAGTTATTGCCAACACCTGTTAGGTGCCACAGGTAAGCTACAGGTGCTGTTAATTACACAAATTACAGAAGCATCACATGATTTTTCTAACAGTGCCAATACTTTTGTCCACCCCCTTTTTTATGTTTGGTGTGGAATTATATCCAATTTGGCTTTAAGACAATCATTTTCGAGAAGAAACTGAGTATTATCTGACAGAATTGCAGGGGTGTCAATACTTTTGGCCACAACTGTAAATATACAGGGTGGGCCATTTATATGGATACACCTAAATAAAATTGGAATGGTTGGTGATATCAACTCCTGTTTGTGCCACATTAGTTTATGGGAGGGGGAGAAAACTTTTCCAGATGGGCGGTGACTATGGTGGCCACTCTGAATCCAACTTTATTTAGGTAGTACCCATATAAATGGCTCACCCTATAAATAGCCTGTGTATATATATATTTATCAGGGGCTGACCTACCGTGGTGCAGCTGGTTCAGCTGCACCAGGGCCCCAACCAGCTAGGGGGCCCCTCTCAAGGCACAGAGAACAAGCCGACATGCTGCTGGCCACGCCTCTTCTAGCTGCTGGCCACGCCCCCTCACAGCAGCTCAGGAGGGAGGACAGAGCTCCAATCACAGTGCAGAGAGTGAGTCGTGTGACCTCTCCTGTACTGTGTAGAGGGGAGGACCTCACTCAACCAATCCTTGCTCTGCGCGGGCCTCTGAAATTCTCTCCAGATGGATGATGGCTGCCGTGTTCAACATCATCATCATCAGCAGACGAGGGGACACAGCGGGCTCTGCACAAGGACCCAGGTACAAGGAAAGGGACCAAGACAAGGCATAGGTTGAGGACAGACACGGGGGGGCAATGGAGGGCTGCTCTGTACACTGCTTTTACAGGACCTGTGATGATGTCACATTGAGGGGAAGAGTCAGTGGTCACATGATCAGCTCCTCAGTGTATGCAGGACTCTGCTGTGCTGGTTGTCATGGTGCTGGATGAGGTAAAGTTTATGTCAGGAGGGATTTACAGTGTGGAAGTAGCAGAGCCGCGTGTGTATGAGGTGTACGATGTGTACGGAGCGTGTCTTAACTTTGCCACATGTTTTGCGCCTCTTTCTGTTCTTCTAGAGTTGGGAGGTATGTCCTTCCTGACAGGGCTCCGGAACCGGAGGAGGGTGCCTTGGCGGCAGCTGGCTGTGCAGCGCAGCGCTGAAGGCAGCATCCGACCCACTCCTCAGCCAGCGCCTGTGTGACAGTGACTGGTCACCATGACAACCAGACAGTACTGTGCACAGTGTGCTGGTGCTGGGAGAAGCGGCGCTGCAGTGTCACTTCCGGGTTCTTCCGTGGAGACTGGAGAAGCTCTCCCTCACCCAGAAGTGACAGTGAGCAAGCGCTGGCGGCCGGTGGGTGACTGAGCGTGGCTGAGGCTGCGGGCCTGCGGCACGATCGAGGAGAGGCATGCGCTCATCCCGGTGCCTGAGGGCCTGTCGTCTGACTGTGACACTTCTGATGATCCTACCTGAGCTGAGGATCATCCGACTCTGATGCTCCCCCTGCCTGGCCTGCTCCAGGTAAGAGCCCCAGAGCAGGACTTTGGTGGCGAGGGAATAAATAATTAAACAGTCAGTGACCAACATGAATGGGGGGAGGCCCTTCCTTGATGCAGCTGAGCTTTTCCCACAGGACCCCCCTTCCAAAGGGTCTTGGATGAATCAAGGAAGGAGGGTTCCTGGGGCCCCAAGGGGGGCACTGGGAGGGAAACGCAGCTGCAACAAGGAAGGGGGGCCCCAGGGCGGGGGGAGGGCCCAAAAAAATTTCTTGCACCGGGGCCCACTGCAGTCTGGGTCCGCCCCTGATATATATATATATATATATATATATATATATATTTATATATATAATTGAAAAAAATTCTTGCAGCACACAGTACTACCAATGATGTACAAATGCTATAAGCTATATGTATTTGAGGAAAAAGTTTAAAAACTTACGTTTTTTCAAAAAACTCAAAAATTCTAATTTTTCATTTCTGAAGTTCTTAGTACACACATTGGCCAATGTCTGCTTGCTCATCAACTGCGACAAAGTGACTTCAGGTCTGATGAGTCCTACTCTGATATCCCTATCCTCCTTGTCCACCCCCCACTTCTCAGTGGGCAGACTCCATCTAGACCCTCGATCACCTGTAGGTTAATTCTAATTTTTTATTTCTGAAGTTCTTAGTACACACATTGGCCAATGTCCAGTTCACACTAGTCTGTGAGTGCTAGTGCAGTTTTTTTCTTGTTATTTATCATATGGAGTTGCAGGCTCCTTGCTGCAATGTGCACCCTCATTAACCTACAGGTGATCGAGGGTCTAGATGGAGTCTGCCCACTGAGAAGTGGGGGGTGGACAAGGAGGATAGGGATATCAGAGTAGGACTCATCAGACCTGAAGTCACTTTGTCGCAGTTGATGAGCAAGCAGACATTGGCCAACGTGTGTACTAAGAACTTCTGAAATAAAAAATTAGAATTTTTGAGTTTTTTGAAAAAAACGTAAGTTTTT
Organism: Allobates femoralis; assembly: GCA_033576535.1. Classification (NCBI taxonomy): domain Eukaryota; kingdom Metazoa; phylum Chordata; class Amphibia; order Anura; family Aromobatidae; genus Allobates; species Allobates femoralis. Next base: position 424,837,514 of record JARQOC010000005.1, on the reverse strand, counting down.
AAACTTTTTCCTCAAATACATATAGCTTGTTAGCATTTGTACATCATTGGTAGTAGCTGTGTGCTGCAAGAATTTTTTTCAAATTATTTGACCCTGCGTCTTTGCTTGCACCAGTTCACAGTAGTCTGTGAGTGCTGTGCAGTTTTTTTCTTGTTATATATATATATATATATATATATATATATATATATATATATATATATATATTAGCTATAGAGCCTGGCATTGCCTGGGCATAGTAACTGACAGTACTTATTATGGAACATAACAGTAATGTCATCACGATGGAAACTTAGGCTATAACCTTCCGAATCATGTCATTGTATTTGTGCGATATTTCTGTCTCCTGAGTTCTATATGTGGATTTGCATTTAATTCATTCTATTGTGACATATACACATGCATACATATACTCAGCTTTATATATTAGATATGGAAGGCTATGAGGCTGCATTCTAATATATAGTATAATAATTTCATACGATCTGTAAAAGGATGTGAGTGATGCATAGTCACTCCATCTTAGGGCCCTTTCACATCAGCGTTTTTTCAAATTGCGGCAGATGCGGTGAAAAAAACGTATCTGCCGCGATTACCGCATACCGGCGGCACTTGCGGCAGGTGCGGCAAGTGCGGTTCTGCACTTGCGGCAGGTGCAAAAACCGCACCTGCCGCAAGTCCGCCTATACCTTGTATGGCGTTTACCGCAACCGCGCCGCAACCGTGCCGCAAGTGCAGCCGGTATGCGGTAATCGCGGCAGATGCGTTTTTTTCACCGCATCTGCCGCGATTTGAAAAAAACGCTGATGTGAAAGGGCCCTTACAGACTCCAAATTACATAATAAACAAAGAGAAAATGGAGAGAAAGCGTGCGTGTTGCAACAAACACTCCCCCCGATGAAGCTTATCACATAGAGTAAACGTACGTTGGGGACAGTAAGCGAGGGATTATCCACTGTGGGGTAAATACTCTGACCTTCTTGTACTATGTTTATTGCAATGTGATATGGCTGTACAAGGTACTTCTATTTCTCTATTATGTATTTGGAGCAGAGTGTCTGCGATCTGAACTGTGCCTTCTCTGAGGGATACTTATATTAGCATCTGTTGTTAATTTGTGATTAATGCACTTGCACTTTATATTGAATTGTACAACTCTTGACCACAGATGTTAAGGAGACTGTTTCCCTACTAGCATTGCATGTATATATACTTTATTCCCTGTACATTTTGTATAACACGTATATTGTACATTGGTCACTGTGTTGCTCCAAGTGAGCCACCTACTTGTTCTTTATGGCACTGTGAAAAAAGTAAAAACCTTGTTGCAAAACGCACGCTTTCTCTCCGTTTTTTTCTTTGTTTATTATTCTAATATATGAAGTGCTATGAGGCTGCATTCAGCTACATGGAGGGGTATGAGGCTGCATTATGCTATATGGAGGGCTATAGGCCAGCATTATGTAGAGAGGCACAAGATGTATTAGTATATGTTGCATTTAAGGCTTGTTGCCATTGTTCTGTTTGATAGCTTTGGTGTAAATCGTTTTCCCAATTAAGGCCCCTTTCACATCAGCATTTTTTTTAAATCGTGGCAGATGCGGTGAAAAAAAACGCATCTGCCGCGATTAGCGCATAACCGCGACACTTGCGGCACAGTTGCGGCAAGCTCCATGCAATGTCTATGGGGCTTGCGGTAAGGGTGCGGCAGGTGCGGTAAGTGTGGTTTCGGTACTTGCGGCAGGAGCGGCCGCGAAAAAAAACGCTGCTGACTGCGTTTTTTTTGCGGCCGCACCTGCCGCAAGTGCCGATACCGCACATGCCGCACCCTTACCGCAAGCCCCATAGACATTGCATGGGGCTTGCCGCAACTGTGCCGCAAGTGTCGCGGTTATGCGTTAATCGCGGCAGATGCGGTTTTTTCACCGCATCTGCCGCGATTTAAAAAAACGCTGATGTGAAAGGGGCCTAAGAATGTTAGCTTTTTTCCAGCTGAGAATCTTCAATTAATGTATTGTATATATTGTTTGTTTACCAGAAGATGATAATTGCTGGATTATTCAGTAGATCTAGCAAGTCTGAGGGAAGTTTGAAGGTTAGATCTTTTCTCTTTGAATAAATATTGGTTTATAAGAAACCAACTTTTGTTTTCTGTGTTTGGGAGATTATATATTGTTTGAATGGATTGGAATGGTGTAAAGGCACCTTTACACACCACCACTGGCGGTAGCAACTGCCTGGCAATGGGGATTTTTGTGCCTGTTGCCTTGAAATTGCTACGAAATGGTGGCGTGTAAATTGGGTAAGTTATCGGGTTTCCTGCAGTTGACTCAGATACCTGTTTCTGAGCCGTGTTCAAAAACCCAAGGCAACACAAAGGCACAATTGCCATGGTAGTGGCGTCTAAACGGGGTACAGGGATGGAATTTGCATCGCCTAGTGAATTCCCAGGAGCGTGCCACAGTTTCATGGATACCGCGCCCCATCAGCGATCATTGGTGGGGGCTACTGTATTACGATTGGCTGTCCCTGCACAGCGCACCATATTTAAAGAGTTGTCCATTCACACTACACAATTGCAATGGCGTCATGTAATAGCCAGCCTTCCTGCGCAGGCTGGCCAATCATGACGCTATTGCGTTGTCCAATCAGCGTATTAGCGTCACGGAATGCACAACTCTGTCACGCCTATGTACTTGCGGCGCAAAAGATGTACGTCCATATTCCTTTGTGGATAGTGGCGTGTGAACCAGCGAAGGTATTCAACAGGTAGTTATCCGCAGGATCTGTCAGAACTTCCGGTGCAACACAATACCTTCAGTTGACAACGCAATGGCGGCGTACACATGCGGCATTGGCGATGGGTATCAACCGTCAAAAACGTGTGCGTGCACGTACGGTTGATACCTGTTGCTAGGCACTGTGGCGGCGTGTAAAGGTACCTTAAGGGGCCCTTTACACACGGCTACATTTCTAGGGTGGCTACAGGTAACTTACTGGTTGCAGTGAAATCATGGAGAGATTATTCCATTTGTACACAGCAACAAGATAGAACCTTGTCTCCATGATTTCACTGCAACCAGTAAGTTACCTGTAGCCACCCTAGAAATGTAGCCGCGTGTAAAGGTACCCTAAGGGAACCATCTGACATAATTTGTTTTTTATTGAAAGTGTAAGCAGTAGTTTCCAGAATTGGATTCTAGCTTTTAGTTATTAACCCTTCACGACCAAGGACGTAATAGTACGTCCTTGGTTGCGTCCCACCCCTGATATGAGCTCACGCATAGTGAATGGAGGTGGTCCTGCTGAAGACTGGATTGGTCTACGGGAGACTAGGTGTAAGGGCCCCTTTACACACCACCACTGCAAGGTAGCAACTGCCTGGCATTGGGGATATATGTGCCTGTTGCCATTAAATTGCTACGAAATGGTGACGTGTAAATAGGGAAATTCCTCCCGGTGTCCTGCAGTTGACTCAGATACCTGTTGCTGAGCTGTGCTCAAAAACCCAAGGCAACACAAAGGCACAACTGCCATGGTAGTGACGTGTAAACGGGGCACAGGCATGGAATTTGCGTCGCCTAGTGATTTCCCCGGGGCGTGCCACAGTGTGCTGGATACCGCGCTCCATCAGCGATGATTGGTGGGGGCTACTGTGTAACCATTGGCTGTCTCTTCACAGGGCGCCATATTTAAAGAGCTGTAGAAAGAAAAATAGGGAGGGGGACAAGAGGCGCAATAGTGCCCTATCACTAGTGACACTTGTGTATGCAGGTAGGCTATGAAGCTCCTCACCTGGTCCAGTTGTGATCCCCACAACTGGTTTGAAGGCGTTTTGGAATCTCTGTTCCAGCTGCTGCAGGACCTCCACCGACCACTAGATAGTGGTTTGAATCCAAGAAAATGATGGGAGTGCTGGTGTGTCACGGTCCGCGCTGCTGTAGTATGGATAAACTCACCAAAGAGCCCAGAGTATTTTCATCCTTTATTTCCTCCTCTCTCCTACGCGTTTCAGCGCCACACCCGGCGCCTTCCTCAGGGACATCCCTGAGGAAGGCGCCGGGTGTGGCGCTGAAACGCGTAGGAGAGAGGAGGAAATAAAGGATGAAAATACTCTGGGCTCTTTGGTGAGTTTATCCATACTACAGCAGCGCGGACCGTGACACACCAGCACTCCCATCATTTTCTTATATTTAAAGAGCTGTCCATTCAAAATACACATTTGCAATGGCATCATGTATTAGCCAGCCTTCCTGTGCAGGCTGGCCAATCATGATGCTATTGCGTTGTCCAATCAGCGTATTAGCGTCACGGAATACACAACTCTGTCACGCCTATGTACTTGCGTCACAAAAGATGTACGCTCATATTGCTATGTGGATAGCGGCGTGTGGAGCAGCGAAGGTATTCCACAGGAAGTTATCCGCAGGTATTGTCGGAACTTTCGGGCAACAAAGATACCTTGAGTTGACAATGCAATGGCGGCGTGTATATGCGGCATCGGCGATCGGTATCCACCGTCAAAAACGTGCGCGTGCTCGTGCGGTGGATACTTGTTGCTAGGCACAGTGGCGGCGTATAAAGGTACCTTAACGTCCAGTTGTGACGTTACAACCACGCTCCAAAACAACACGCCTCTAGTCAGGAGTGAGCAGCTGCTCCACATGCGTGGTATGTGGACATCTAAAGCCCCTGTCACACATAGCGAGATCGCTAGTGAGATTGCTGTTGCGTCACAGGTTTTGTGATGTAACAGCGACCTCGCCAGCGATCTCGCTATGTTTGACACGTAGCAGCGACTAGGCCCCCGCTGTGAGATCGCCGATCGTGTTGAAATGGCCTGGACCATTTTTTGATCGTTGGGCTTCCACTGGCCAGCATGCATCGGTGTGTTTGACGCCTTAACAACGGCTTTGTTGGTAACTCAGAACTCAGCCATGTAGGTCTGAGTCGTCAGACTAGCTGCTGTGTGACAGGGTCCCAATGACCGCCGAGGTCGTTATATGGGTCGCCGCATCGTTGCTGCGTCATTGAGTAGATCTGACTATTTGACATCTCACCAACGACCACGTAACGACGTTCCAGCGATCCTTAAAAGGTCGTATCGTTGTCGAGATCGCTGGAACGTCGCCAAGTGTAACGGGACCCTAACATTCAAAATGCTAACAGATTGTAAATTACAAACTGTTAGCATTCTGCCAGGTTTTAGGAAAAGCCTAGATAATCACTTTAATACTTCCATATAAATGCAAACAATTGTGTGGCGGTTTTTGGATGTAGTACACCAACAATAGACCTCTTACAGATAGCCAAACAGGTATGCCTTCTGTCACCTCTTCTATTTATCTCTGTATTGACCACTTACTTCGCTGTTTATTGTAGACCCCTACTTTTAGGGGACTCATGGTAGACTCTAGGGAGTTAAAGGGTGCCGGATTTTCGGATGATATCCTACTGGTAGTAACTAACTCCAAATAAGTCCCGAACTCTTTTATCCAATAGCTAGAGGATGAGGGAGGCTTAATGGGCTATAATATTAATTGGGGTAATGATTATACACGGGCCCTTCCAGACCATTATGAGCATTGGGGCTCATGTCAATGGGAGTACATGTGATGAGGCATCTGGCTACATGGTATAAAACCAACATCAATTTATATCTCAACAACTTAGAATTCACTTTAGATAAATTGAAGGATTTTAGTCTATCATACCTGGGTAGAGCTAACTTACCATATTTTCTCAGACTATAAGAAGCACTGGACGGTAAGACGCACCCAGGTTTTAGAGGAGCAAAACAGGGGAAAAAAATGTAAGCAAAAAATGAGGTCATGATGCACTGTTATAGGGGGGTCTGCTGCTGACACTATTATGGAGTAATGTCCCCAAATTTTGTACTAATATTTCCATCCTGGGCCCATTAGAGGTATATATAGCCCCCGTACTGATACATGATCCCCCATCCTGGTGTACATGATCCCCTCATCCTTTTATATGTGTCCCCTATCCTGGTAATATATGAACTCCCCCCCATCCTCGTGTTCATGATCCCCTATCCTGTAATATATGATCCCCCCATCCTGGGATTATATAATCCCCTTATCCTTGTAATATGATTCCCAGTCCTGGTGTTCATGATCCTCTCATCCTGGTATATATGATCCCCATCCTGGTACATGGGCACCCATCACTCAAAAAAAATACATGATCATACTCATCCTTCCATCGCTCCCCCCTGCAGCAGTGATGTCCTCCTGTTTAATGCTAAACGCTGACATCACTGTGCTGCTTCTTGCTCCACACAATGATCAGCTGAGTGTTTGACATAACAAGGGAAGGGTGAGTATGATCATTTGGAATATTCACTGCTTCCCCTGCCTCTGATGATGCGTGGGAAGCAGTGAATATGCAGACATGCATTGGCCACTACTGTGGCCGTGATCATGGTCCTGACCATGTAAGCTAATTTAATATTCAGCACTCGCCCCCGCCCTCCTCCCAGAACCAGCTTCATTCACTAAAGGTACCGTCACACGCTTCAACGTTGAAATGTCGGCAACAATCTCGGGTGTGCACGGTTGTTGCGGCGTCATTGACGAGATGTCACACGTATAGATATCGTGGACAACTGCAACGATGTTGTGAGCAGGGATCGTTCGCAAACACCGCAACGATCCCTGCTCACTGCTGTGAATGGGTGAAGTCAGCCGTGACATCACTATTGCGGTGTCACACCGAACGATGCCACAGTTTGCTTAAGTTGAAGTTGACAGGTTTTCCGGCATGCATGAAATCCTGTCAACTCCGACTTGAACAACTTCATTGTTGAATCCGTGTGTTTACACGCAACGACTGTGTTGTTTCAACATTGTTCCTGACGTCACTTTTGAACGATGTTGAAACGTGTAACGGGGGCCTTAACATTAGTGTTCGTGTGTCTGTATCTCCAGCATGTGGCTACACGTACCGGAGACACGGACATGTGAAATTGGCCTCTCAGGGCCATTATGGGCATACGTTTAGTTGGCTATAGATAACTCTAATGACAGGTTCTCTTTAACATCCCACTGTTTTTTTTTTACCCAAATAATAATACTAAATAGCTGTTGCACAATGCAGAAGCAATTATTTGTTGTTGCAATGAAAAGTACCCGCCCACAGAGAAAATGGCGCTCAGCTCGGAGCACTACACCCCACCATCCCTCACAACACAACTGAGGTAAACAGCGGCCCCTCCTCCACCCGCACGTATCTCACCCCTCCCTTTTCTCCCCCCAGCAGCTTCTTCCGATCAGAGCGCACTGCATTCTGGGATTTGTAGTCACTTCCTGCTTCCGCTTCCCTCCATTCTCCGCACACATACACCACAGGGAACTACAATTCCCATCGTGCCCCTAACAGGGCGTGTTACAGCACGTGACCGGCGGCTAAGCAGGCAGCTAAAAAGCCGCAACACGGCCATTTTGTTCTAGACTGCAAAGCGAGCAGGTTCAGGCTTGTGTAGGCCTCGTCTCTAGAGCCTCAGCCGCTCCTCGTCAGTCAGCGCCCCGGCCTCCCCTCTCCACACCGCCATCGCTCTGTGCCCGAGCAGTGTCCGGCCGCTCTCCGCTCCTCCAGCCTTTTCCTCTGCACTCCGTGCACGTAATAGTATCGCATGTCCTCTATCCAGAACCTCAACTCTTTCGGTGAGTAGTGACCGGGGCTGTGGTGCGGGCGGCCCCGTCCTGTGGGCCCGGGGGGGGGGGGGGGGTGTGGATGGGGCCCGGACAGGCGGCTCCAGCTTTGTCTCCTCTTACAAAATGGCGACATATTATGTTCAGAGGAGGCGCCTGGAGCTCGTCTGTGGTCAGGGATGGCGGGAGAGGGGCTCTACAGGCCCAGGGCCCCGGTATAGTACCGGAGGGAGGGGAGCAGAGGCCCGGTATGTGGTCACTGAGCAGATCCCCTCATAGGTGAGATCCCATGAGCGATCTGCTGTTAGTGATCGCCCTCATCATCCTGTTATTCCTAATGAGCTCTGGGAGATGAGATGACTTGTCTTCTGACCCCACAGCCGCCATGTTACTGCTCCTCACACTGTAATAATCAGGCTCAGCTCTTCAATGGCTCCTCTATCCTCCACTAAGAATATCCAAAGTGGTGAGAAAGTCCTGTATCCCTGCTGGAAGGTCTGATCTACACAGCAACTCCTAAGGTAAATGCTGTAAGAGATCCAGGTCTCAGGATCACTGCTGTCTCGGCACCTCCTGGATCATGCCAAACTGGACCCAGAAGGGTATCAGAGAATGGCACCAGGTGCTGGGCTCAAGAGAAATACATTAATCTACAAGTAGATTATGTAAAATAAATTGTGTAAATCAAACTTGTCCTACAAAAATCATGTTTTCATACAGCTGTCCATGGAGGAATAAGTTCTGAAGTTTGAGGGGAAAATGAGCCCAAATTAACACTGGCCTTGGTGGGATTGGTTTTGAGAGGTGCTGTTAAACCTTAAACTAACATCTACGTTACACATGGGTGGTGGAGAGCCTTATTTAAAGGGGTTATCTACAGTTGCTACCTACCTGCCTGTTGTGCCTGGCACCAGTTGGCTCCATTCACCGCGGCACAGAGCTCAGACTGCTCTTTTCAGGGGTAACGTAGTGGCGTAAACACAGAACAGAGTGGCTTTTCTTCTCTATGTAAGTTGGCACATAGTTGATGTCATACTGACAGCAGGTTCCACGCTACCTGAATCAGCATAACGTCTGTAGACACTGCAAAATCGCCCACTGGAGCGATCTGAGGCTGCTCTTGTTGGTGGTGAACGACGCAGAGCATAACACGTAGGTAGGTGGCAGCTAACTGTCTATTAGTGCTTAGGCACTTTTTTTTTTTTTTTCCAGTAATCCTGGATATCCCCTTAACTTTTATCGTTTTGTTAGAATAAAAATAAACTTTTTTATTTTTAATCCTGTTGCCCAGATTTCTTCAATTTGCAGTAGTTGACACCAGGTGTTTCTGGGTTCTTGCTACATTTTATTTTATATTTTTTTGTTTGAGTACGCATGCAAAGCCTCCAAAAAAAATGGTTCGGGTGCATCCGGTTCCACAATCCATGCAAACATGGTTTGGGTAACCGGATGCACCTGCACCATTTTTATTTATTTTTTTTTCTCGCCACACTGATGCAGCTGATCGATCTGTCATAACGCCTGTGTGGTAGCATCAGGTTGTGTCTGGTTTTTGTGTCCCCTAGCGTGTAATATGAAACTGGCTTTTGAGCATGCTCGGTCCAAGAAACCAGAGCTGTGCAGCTGAGCACACACAGATCCATTTCCATGTGACTCCATGTTAATTCCAACTGGATATGCATGGATCTCTTTGGTTCTGTTTTTTTTACTTTTTTTTTTTTTTTTTCTTTAAACCTGCTACAAGTTCTGTTTCTTAGCTTTTTGGCTGATACAAAAAAAACACATCAGTGTGGAAATGGATTCAACTGCATGTTCGTGACTCCCTATTGAAAGTCAATGGGGGAGAAAACTGATCCAGTTTTACACGGAATCCCATAGACTTAAAAAAAAAAAATGGTTGTGTGAAACCAGCCTCTTTTAGAAGAGCCCGCCCTTGCCATGGCATAACGTATATATTATAGCTCCAGTAGTCCTACCCCTAAACATAGACAAATCCCTTTTTATAACCCCATAGCACCACCCCTCCACTTAAGGGCCTGTCACACGTGTCAATGTCGCCCGCGATATCGCTCATGCGTCACAAATTAATCGCCTGAGCGATGTGGAATTATCGCAGGTAAGATGTCACACGCGTCAATATGACCCAGTGATGCGGTGATGTCGCCATCTTGCGAGCGATTTTATTTAGTCGCTTGTACGTTGTCAAAATAGAAAATACGTCGCTGAATTTAGTGTCACACGCAGCGATGCACAAGGTCTACTGAGCAATGAGCGACAGGTTTTACATCTGGCAGTGAAACCTGCGATCAGCGACATATCGCTGGTTGCATCGCTTGGTCACAAGCTTCAATGTCGCTCCTGCGTCACTTTTACGTCGCTTGAGCGACTGAAAATCCGTGACGTATGAGCGACATTGACAGCGATATCGACGCGTGTGACATCCCCTTTAGTCTCAGTGCAGGGTTGTGTAGGGGTGGGGGCAACAGTGAGGGCTGGAGCTAGATATGTACACGCAGTTGGGTCATTCCATGTCAAGTGAACCAATGATTTTGACCTAGTTTTAATTTTTATTTGCTAATGGCATGTCAGACAAAGCAAAATGTTAAGAGAAATTATAAAAAGGGGGAGACAGAAGCGCACAATAGGGTCTTATCCAATGGTAAAATCGTTTCACAGATATGGATCCACTCACCTGGTTCAGTTGTGTGGAACACAACAACCATAAGCACAAATGGGTAGGATCCGATAAACTGCAGCAATCAGCCGGTCACTAGAATTGCATATATAGAAAGGAGAGAAGTCCGGCTTTCAGGATCGCGCTGTTCCAGTTCACAAGGAGTTAATCCAAGGACCAAGCAGTAATCATAACTTTCTTTATTCTATAAAACTACGCGTTTCGTGTACACGCTGTACACTTCCTCAGGAGCAAAGTAACTTTGCTCCTGAGGAAGTGTACAGCGTGTACACGAAACGCGTAGAGTTTTATAGAATAAAGAAAGTTGATTACTGCTTGGTCCTTGGATTAACTCCTTGTGAACTGGAACAGCGCGATCCTGAAAACCGGACTTCTCTCCTTTCTATATATGCAAGAGAGAAATTATAAATGTTTCACTTTTAATTGATTTTCAAAGTTTGGAAAGTGTGAATTTTGGTGTTGCCCTGCCTTTACATTTCTCCTCATAACGCATGCTAGAAATAAGAAACAAAATAAACACCATTCTATTCAGAACTGTACAGGCTTTCACCAGATATGTCACATGAGTAGCTTTGTTAATATTTTACCCATGCAAACACAATTTTAAAACAAATTTCCTAAAAAATGTATAATTTAAAAATTCCCAGAAATGCACATGTCTGTTCTTGGCCACATCTGTACCAAAATTCAAGTTTGGATCGCAATGGGATCATATTTTAAAATATTTAACGATTATAGCCTCAATGGCTCTATCCATATCAAGTGATCTAAATATGAATATTTTTTTTTTTTACCTGATGTCTTTCAGATTTGTATTTTTTTTTTATATGAAGTATGACTTTATTATAAATTTAAAGTCTAGAATTTTTTTTTCTTCATCAGTTCTTTTTTCAAAGTTTTGAAAGCGTGAATTTTGGCCTGTTATGGCTGTACATTTATCATATCTCTGGCTAGAATTAAGATGAGGTGGGAGATGCATCATTATTCTCAGAATGGTACAGGCTTTCATTTGATGCCACAAGACTTTCTTAATATTTTGTTATTTAAATATGCATAATTATAAAGGCTCATTAACATAAAGAGCTGGTCTGACTCGCTGAATGTCTTATCACATACACAATCTGACAAGATAATAGGAATCCATAGAATTGTTACTAATGCTCCACAGCTCAGACCACTTTGTGCTGCAAAGTACAGTATACATATTAACAAAATCTAAAAATTAATGTCTTGTGACATATCAAATGAGAGCCTGTACCATTCTGAGAAGAATAATGCCTCTCCCACCTAATTACCTTAATCTTCAATGATGGAAAGTGATTTATTCAAATACTTCTTCACAAGGAAAGGGGCCTGGGAAGGCTCAACCCAACATCCTGCAGATTCCCAGGCAACTCAGCGGCGGCTCACTTACCACCTGTTAGCAACTGTGAAAGGAAGGATTGCTGGTGCCACAGTGCAGTTTTTTTAATTTTTTTTTTTTTTTATAGATAAAATAATCACAGAACACCCCAAAGGGCACGCTATGTATTTCGGGACGTGCTCCCCTTAATCATTAGCTAATGATTAAGGAGACCATGTCCCTGAAACGCATGTAGCGTGCCCTTCGGGGTGTTTGTGATGTAAACTGCACTGTGGCATCAGCAATCCTTCCTTTCACATTTATTTAAATACTGTGTTCTTAAATCAAGATTTATAAAATCCTGTGTTGGAAGTTACAGGTTCTTCACAATGTTGTGCCTGCAGAGTGTTTTTCTTTTGCAAGTTGCTTTCTACAACTGTAATGTTCATGCCTGCTTTGAATGATTATGGATTTATATCAAACATCCAATCTTGGACCGCCCTAAGATATTTTTATATTTTTTTTCTTATGTCCAGTTTTATAAAAGGATTGCAACAGTATATATGGTAAATGGTTACAAATTGCAAAGATGTGTGGTCCGGCACTACAGCTTACATTCGAGCTTGCTCAGCTGCTTCCCATTTAGGGCAATCCCCTGGTGCTTAGGTGTTGCACGCAACATAGACAGTATTCAACATCTGAAAAATAGAAAAAAATGTATAGGCGGCACTTACCGATAGAAGGGTTTCAGTATTCTTTAATGCTTGCTTTTCAGTACATTAAAAGTTCCAGTGCAGAACAGTCCGGCTCCTCACTCCCTCTCCCTGCCGCACTGGAACTTTTAATGTACTGAAAAGCCAGCATTAAAGAATACTGAAACCCTGCTATTGGTGAGTGCCACCTATACATTTTTTCTATTTTTCATATGTATATATGATCATGCTGGGGAGGATGTAAGAGTATAGATATTACAGTTGACTTTTTAAACAATTTTTAATTTGATTCCATGCTGCAATTTGTGTAAATAAAGTCCCTATCGAATATACTCGTGTATAAGAGGACCCCCCCCCCCTACTTTTGCCCCCAAAAACTGGGAAAACTTATTGACTTGCATGTAAGTCGAGGGTGGACTCCAACACAGGTATACTGCCCTCAGCAGTGTGGTATACAGCCCTCAGCGCAGTGTATACAGGACCCCATCCCTCATGCTGCCGCTGCTCACTGTACAATAGTGTTGTTGGCTCTCACCCTGCGGGTGGATCACTCCTGGCTGTGCATCTTCCCTCCTTCCTGCTTCTTGTCCTGTGACTGGGCTCACTGTGATGACGTCACCGGCCGGTCACATGACTCGCAGGGAGGATGCATTGAGTCCAGAGCGAGGGTGAGGGCTAATAACACTATTTATTGTACAGTGAGCAGCAGCAGCATGGGGAGACTTACTGTGGCAGGGGGTGCCATACTGTGATGGGGAGCCTGTAATGCGATATGCACAATATATGGGAGATCTCGTTGGTAAGTGACCATTAGTCATCTGTGGGAGTCAGGCAGAAAATTGTGGACAGAAATTAAAAAAATTTAAGTCCTGTGCCAATTTACTCCACTTGGGGGGTCACTTGTATGCCAATTTACCAATGGAGGTCCAAAAGACGGGCTTCTGAAATGCTTATGTGGTTTAATTTAACGTTGACTTTAGGATGGTTTAGAGTTTAAAAACACGGTTCCTAAAATAATTTTTCACCTTACTACAGTGAACAAGACCTAACAGATCTTGTTTGCAAGTTTTCCTTGTTGCCATTAAGGAACACTTACCTAGACAAGTGTGTTCCTCCAATACTGACATGTTGTAATTGATAAGTAAATGAGGCTGTAGATGTGATTCTTGTCACTCCATCTCTAATCCCTGGCCAGTGGTGCTACTTGACTGATGGCTTCTTTACCTAAAGTAAACCTGTGCTGGGTGAGAAAATGACTAGAAGGTTTGGAGTATCTAAACTGGGGGGATGTATTCATTGTACAGGAGGGGAAGATGGCGTAGTAGTAACCTGGGCACAAGTAATGAAATTGGCATAGCATGGGGGCTGGGGTTAGAACAGTCAATATAGTAAGAAGGAATAGAGGTGAATGAAGTGCATGTACACTAATGCCAGAAGCCTTGCCAACAAAATGGAGGAATTAGAATTAATGTAGTTGGATAAAAATTGACATGGGGATGTCGGAAACATGGCTGGACAAGAGCCATGACTGGGCTGTTAATTTACAGGGCTAGTCTGTTCAGAAATGACCTTACAAATAAGCAAGGGGGAGGTGTCTGTTTATAGGTAAAATCATCCTTAAAACCCATCCTTTGTGATATGTGAATCAAATGAAAATGTAATAGTACCTGTGGGTGGAGATAAGGGGAGGGGGAAAAATAATTTACTGATGGGGCTTTGGTAGAAGTCTCCATCAATAATGGATGTGGAGGAGCATATCCTCATAAAGCAAATGGATGAAGCAGCGACTCATGGAGAAGTCATTATGGGGGACTTCAACTACCCTGAAATACACTGGGGAACAGAAACCTGCACTTCCAGCAAACATTAATTGTCAACCAACTAGAACTAATATTGACCAACAGGCTGGACTGCATATCAAATATATGGGTTTGAGGTTACTTGGGTAATGTTGATCCTGAAATAATTTTTAAAGTATCCTTTAAGATGTCGTAGAGGGCTACAAGAAGCCCCTAAATTTCGGAAGGCAGGTTTAAAAACGGTTGAGATGATCTTGGTGCAATAAACGGGGGACAATGTCCAGAGACAAAAAGAAACAAAAAAGCAAATTGGAGAGTTTTTTTGCACCCTTGAATAGGCCCTGTGCACAATACTCCCCCTATGGAAATAGGGGGGAAAACCCCATTAGGGGCAAAAAGAAAATAAGGGGCCCCAAAAAGCAAATGCTGCCTGGGGCCCTGTGCACTGCCTGGGGCCCTGTGCACTGCCTGGGGCCCCTGTATGTTCGTAGGGCCACTTTGTGCTGCCTGGGCCCCCATGTGTTGCTTGGACCCCTAAATCTACAGTGCTGTGGTATAGGAGGGTTTAATCTGGCCTAGGCCATTTAACCCCCAGTATATTTGGTCGGGGGGGTTTAGTTTTTGGGCCCGTTACACCGGGGGCACGCCGGAGTAGAAAAAACCTTTATTTCAATCCCAGCAGCTCCCCTTTTGTTCTGACCAAAATCCACCCCCTCCCCACAGCCCAGGGCAGCACATATCCTCTCCCATTTACCCCACACCCGGGGTTCAGTGATTTCAATCGAAATTAGCCCAGTAGCACTCACCCTGGGGTGTGCTGTACTGAGCAGAAAAATACAATTTTCCCAAAATGCTGTGTCTCAGTCGGGGAACATTGAGGTCGCCCTCACCAAAACATGATAGGTGTAAAAACAAAGGGAGGGGGATTCCAAAAGGAGGGGGGCGGCGGGGGAAGAAAGAATAACGCCGCCCAGTGGGGCGTGTGCTGCTGCATGGAGGGGGAGGCTGAATGGGGCCTGGCGCCCCTTTTTCAGTCCCCAGCCCAGGGAATGCTGTTTTAAATTATTTAAATTTTTTTTTCTGAAATTTTATAAAGGGGGGGGATTTAGTCAGAGAGGGATAGATAGGGAGAACAGGAAAGGGGCAGGGACAGGTTGTGATAGTGTAGGGGCTTAGATCCAGGTGCAGGTTCCCTTTAAATGAAGTGCAGTATAAGGGACAAAGAGAATTTAGGGGGTTAACCGGGAAGTGGGTAATAAACATTAAATTTCAGAAAAAATTTAAATGACATTTCTAAAAAAGCAAATCAAGGCAGGGAAAAAAGATGATTGCCAGATTAAGTTAAAAAAAA